>CM041776.1:52939401-53539401 GCA_023374045.1 Limonium bicolor
CACACATTGTTTCTTTAATATCCAATATTACATGTTAATAGTAGGTGGTTTAACAGAACTGGATTCGAAGAAAAACAAACAATATAGATTTTTCTTTGGATCAGTCTACTACCTTGGGTTCTTTTCATCTTCCTCTCTGCATCTGGTTCTCCTGATCTACTCCTGGTAGAATGTGAAACTCTCAGGCTAAACCCAACACTAAAGCTGTAATATTTCCAGGCATCTAGTAATCAGAACACTGTTTTACAGAGTTGGAAAATCGATAGAATTCTTCTGATCCTGTAACAGGTTAAATAAGTTTACCTTCCACTGCAGTTCAAACCCAAAAGTGTTGTTGTGTTGAGGAGGGATTTCTTGACTGATTATCTTTGGGGGGAAGGACATCATGCTGTGCAGGCCAGGAAGACAGAAAACTTCAGTCATGGAGGTCACTGTTGTAACAGAACCCAAATATTCAGAGAACCGCACAACCAATTTTTCCTTTCTGTGTTATTGTTATGGTTCGTGGCTTACCTACCAAGAGTTCTTGGAGGGAATCGTCTCAGGACCTCCAGAGTTCTACCCCTTGGTTAGCTTACAGCAGTTTTGTACGACAAATGCAGATCCCTGAAGCACTAGGTTGTGCATTTTGATCAGGCTGAGCCAAGGCGAAAGAAACAGAAACGAGGAAAACTAGTTTGAGGTATTACCTTGTGTTGGCCTCGAGAAGGAATGACTCACTTCCTGGTTTCAACTCCCAGACGGAATTATGCAAAGGCTGAGGGAGAAGTGAGTTAGGAAATAAAGAAGATCTTCAGTGCAAGGACAGAAGTGAAGGACGATGGGTGAGCAACTGATAAGCTCCTCACCTGTGCTCAGAACCGAATCGTATGGCTCCAGGCGAGCTCTTGCATGGAGTGGGTTTAGTTTTGGATCGGTTAGACTGAGACACTCACTCAAAGGACAAGGGCTGGTGACTTACTGGTTCACGGTTCCTGCTAATGGCTGTATGCATGCGTGAGAATTCCCAGCAGACAATCTGATGCACGGGGTGTTCTTTTGGCGTCAAAGGAACAGGTCGTGATTACCAGTTTCAAGAGGAAGTTATGGGCGATTGAAAAGAATAATCAGTTCTGTCGTATTGAAGTTTGGAGTAGTACTTGTTCTGAGATGTCGAATACAGAGGAGAATGTCGTGTGTTAGGCGTGTCCTTCTCCATTCTTTTCTCTTCTGTAGCTTTAGTAGAGAGAATACTAGGTATCATTAGTTGGTATATATTCCTGAATTCGAGCACAGCTCAAGCGGTTAAGGTTTCGGGATGGTTATGAAGGGTCTCGGGTTCGAATCCCGGCTAGAGCATATTTGCTCTTTTTCTCTCTTTTTTTTTGTTTCAGCATTATTCATGCTTATTCCTTATATATATGTGACTGTACTAACATGTTGCGTTGTTAGTAGTATGTACATATATATACGACTATTGTTATGTCACGTTTTTAACTATACCCATACACGGGTACAACCATTTTATTTGTCGTGTTTTAGTTATATGATTTCGGTTGCAAGTACCCATGCGACTATATCATCATGTCGCATTACTAGTTATGTGTAACAACGTTATAATATGGTAACGTTATACATACGTGCATACATATGTATGTATATAAGTGCGTGACCGTATTACTATTTAACCGTTCGTTCATACCTTAATGTAGTAAATTATATATTTAAATCATGTTTAATTAAGTAGGGGTATTTCAATCTAGAGAATTAAGTGATGTACTCTATAACAAAAACTGTAACTGACTATCTAACTAACAAAGCTAACAGTGGAGTGTGAATGAATGTGATGATGTACCTTAATCCAGACAGTCACTGGCTGCTGGTCGCGCGTAGAGATCTCTTGGGATATCCCGTATCGGGTTTTCCCTAGTTAAATCCTGATCGAGCCTAGATAGATCGTCAGGCGGAGTGTGCTACCGTTGGCACCAGGCCCTTGGCCACCTAAATGGACGCCTCTACAAAGGCAAAGTGAATAGCCCAGAGTCTTCGGATGATCAGGGCAGTGAGCACCTTGTGTGTACGTGGGACTACAGTCCAAGTGAATATAATTCGGGTTGTCCTAACTGACTCCCAACAGTGCTAACCAAAACTAATAATATGTGAGGGCCCGGGGGCCGAATGTTGTACTGTGCTAACTAAAATTAATGATATGTGAAGGCCGGAGGGCCGAGTGATGTACTATGTGATGATGTTAACGTACGATGAATGAGTTCTCAATACCATTGTATTGTGTGATGTATGACAGTAATGTGTATATCCATATATGACTGTTTGGATTGGATGAATGAGTATATAATCATGCATGTTGTTACAGTATTTATTCATATCTGTAAAATGACAAAGCATGAAATCAATCTAATATCAAGACGGTTAAAAATGACAAGTGACCAATAGGGTCCAGATCCGGCATACTCAGCGTCTATCGCTGATACTACACTTATTGCGCAGGTTGCTGAACACGTTGAAGCCGAAGTGCGGGATTGGGTAGTTAGGACATTGTTGATTTGGATTATGTATAGATGCTCATAGTAGTTGTGCTTTTGATACTTAGATAGAAATGTAGGTGGTATCTCGTTGTCACTGCGGATTGTATTTCTATGTTTAATTTGTTAAGATGTTGTAATGCTACACCACTCGTATGGGCGAGTGGTGGCAAGTAACACCCATGTGAGTTATATTACTGTAATTCCTTCCGCTGTGAGACGCCTTTAATTCCTGTTCACGTGAGTGATTATTACGTACTTGTTATGAGGGGTGTTACAAAAGTGGTATCAGAGCGGAGTACCGCTCTGATGACGAGATACTAGGTTAAGACAGTGAGCTTAGGATTTGGGAAATTTGGGAAACGTTTGTGAGGTACGAAACGTCTGTGTCTTAATGAAATTATGTGTTGGCAGAGCCTTTGGCCTGCAAGTGTAGCCCTTGGGGCACACAAATAAGTTGATTGTATTATGGTGCGTTATTGAGAAGACGAACGGTATTACCGACACCTAGTGTGATGTGAGCCAGGAAGCGGGCCAAGGGCATAAAGGCCCGGGAATACTACCCCTGTTAAGGTCCAGCTGAGAGCTCAGCCAGGAGGAGTCGCAAACGTCATGAGTACATTGGCGACAGTCCACTTTCATGTGGAGGTTCAGTACGAACTACCACCGACAGTACCCCTCCCGCCACAACCCAACAAGTATAATACAACTAAGAAATATAATCCCCGAGTATAGGAAAAGGGCTACCAGGCCCAACAGACTGTCTGAACACTCTAGCAGCGAGTGAAGAATTCCTACTCCTGTAACATTAATACAACCTCAATGTCATACCTCCATTGACGACCAAGCGCCGTATCAATAGACACTGCCAGAGGCGAGCGTCACTACTACTATAACATCGTGGAAAGGGTCACCCAAGAACATCAGGGCAAGCGGACCGGGAGCACCACGAACTCCGCGAGACCGTCGCCTGTAATGGGACCTTTAACCACCAAACTGTAAAAAGAAATTATCTTGAGAACGGGGAGGAACTTTGTGAGAATACCGTCCTGTTATGTACAAACTCCAATCCTAAACTTGTGTGCACACAACACAGTGACACTAGAACCCTGTCGTGGTGGTACCTGTAGGGAGACAAAGACCAAACGTTATTCTAAACAATATTATAATATCTAATGTGATGGACTTGATTATTAATGATAATGTGGTCAGGAAAATTTCCCCAAACCCAAATACCCTCTTCTTATTCACGACATCATTCCAAAGTTACTTAAGCAACCCATGCAACAGTGAGACAAACAAGTCGAAAACCGACACTCCACCTGCATGGTGCGCTTGCCACTGCAAGCGCTGATTTCAACAATTTACTAATGATTTCGTCAACCCACGCGCACTTAACAACCACTGCAAGTGCAATTGTTAAACACTTACCACTGCCTTACCACTGCTTATCGTTACAACCCTACTGAAGTTACACTGCCATGTACGAACTATGGTAAACTGACACCTTGGTACCATCCCTAATACCAAACAATTGTACTTAACTAAAATTGTTACAATAATCCACTAAGATACGAGGCCTACAACCTCTGAAGGGACCGACGAGTCCGAGTAACGCAATAAAGGCCAGCCAGCCCATGACAAACTATAACTACTAAACGAGAACGAAGCAATGATACAGGCTGAGAGCCAAGATAACATAATTTAATTATCAAGCATTCAATGGCCGAATTGGAAGTGGACGGTGAAACCTGATTCCGGGGATCACGGGAAAGCCCACAAATTGGAGTGAAAGGCTAGTGCAACACTGGTGCTGATCACACCAGAGTCGTATGACTCCTGAAACTTTCACAAGTTGCCACTATTATAGTAAAGATAAACAAACCTACTAGTATCCTTGTTACAACAACTAGCAAAAGAAACTTGCGATTAAAAGTTTACGTTGTATATATATTAAATCATAAATAAAATAACTATGAAGAATACGACGTATAACGATCGCTGCCATACATTTCCCAACTGTATCGTATATATGTATCTATTTATTTATTACTCTATTCTCATGAATTATTCTCTTATATCTTATATCACATTTTCACCATCATCTTAATGTAAGATGAATATTTGATTAGATGCGTCATATTGCAATATATACTAAGAACTTTATCTTAATATCTTGCCACTTTAGGACAAAATTTAAAATTCCTAAGGTTTCATTTTATACTAACCCTTTTTTATAATTCCATTTCTCACTACATATACTAAACATATATATTAATAATAAAAACTATATTATTGCCAAAGGCATGTACACCAAAGTTCTTACTTCCATCAACTCCTAATACTTTTCCATTACTTCAGTATTGCCACATATTTAATAACTGTTATACACATCATACGTTATAACATTTTAACCTTGTAATAAATGTAACTTATAGTTCACTAACTACATGTATGTATACGCCAACCTGTGATGAACACAAGAGAGTTGGTGAAACGTATCAGTCCACATATGGACACGGACATTACCAATACCTTCGCAACAATAAACGCGAATCAACACTGAACACATGAATAATTACCACCTCTGAGCACTACCTTTACCAAGGAGTGCCATGTATGATTATGTACAATTAATAGTGACCAACGTCAAGATTAAGTTCTACATGTATTATCAATATCATACCAATTATGAAACAAGTCCTAAATAGAAGAATGGCTGCCGCCATTGGCGTCTCGCCATGTAAAGAAAATGGTAAGTATCAATATATGTTAAAGACATGTCGTTTACTACTGTGACGACGGTCAGTGATAAATAGATGTGTAAATTGAATCAATGACAACCACCTAAATCGATATTACAGAACACACAAACCAAACGCTAAATAGCGTAAATAAGCAAGTACCTAAGGTACAAATAAGGGGCATAAGCCTAGGAGACCGGGAATACCGACTCCAATTACCTTTCCAGATATATTACTAAAGTAACAAGATCAAAGTTAATATAATGAAACAAGGGAGCTACGGTACATACCGTAAGCAATGTGAATAACAATGATGAATTACTAACAGGCGCCATACTGCCCACTTGGAAAATAAATAACTGCAGTTACAAGTAACTAACACTAAACAATAAGTAACAACAAAGACACTACTTGAATACCAGAAATACATACTAGCATTCAATCCTAATCACAAATCGTGATAAATGTTTAGTCCTAATGGGCAAACCTAATCTTATGAGAATAGCATACCCTTGTGGATGCAATACCGTCAATGAGGATAGTTGGAAAGATGAAGAACCAAGTTGCTCAAGCAATCATGCAATCTACAATACACCCAATTAAACGGGAGAGGGAACAAATGTGAATACCCAAGTATGAGAGCTTACCCTACGCCGTATCGGGAAGTCATGAGATAACGATTTAAAACTGGAAGAAAGAGTTATGGATAGTGCCCATGGGAATCAAGATAGGAGAACTGACATTGCCACCTCAACAGCAGTATTACGTAAACCGATTACAACCATACAGACGAATCAACGTTTAACTGGTTAGCGACTAAGTGCTACCACTAATATGTTACTAAGGACATGAGTCCAGGGAACAAAAATAATTCCAACCACCTTACCACCATACTGCTAGAACATTAGAACCTACGACAAGATAACCAACATGGCGGACCAATCAACATCGGACTACAACAAGGACATCCATCGAAAGGGAGATTGACAACAGAATACTTCACCATAGTCGTGTGACGGACGCTACCAGTTTACTAAACGAGACATGGGACAACCGCACTCCGATAGGGGCATGTGGGCCTGACAGACTTATTTATAGGTTAGTCAGGTAAGTAGTAATGTATCAGTACGGTACCCCATGCATGTAGACAAGTAGTGTTAGGAACACGAGAAGTAGTCAACTCCGTACTACGGACAGTGATGAAGATTACCTCGAAGATAGACGATAAGAGCCGCGGTTAACCAACGGGCTAGCGAAACCAAGAACCTACAACACGGAATAGCGAAACCAACGGGCTAGCGAAACCAAGAACCTACACAGTGAAGACAAGGAGACCCTTCAAAGATGACGAAGCAGACGACACACACAAGAAACCACTATATGGACGAATAATACGTAGAACCCTCATAAGGATCATGCAAGTTCTTGCAACCCAGAGGATCTACCAAATGATGTGAATATAAACGCGTGACAACGCAATGATAAAAGACAAGCTAAATGCTAGCAGATACCACTCACATGATGATTCGCTCATCTTATCTGTTTAACTCGTTAGATAGTAGCTGCTGAGAGTTTACGCCTCTGCACTCTGTATGACTGAGTGTTTTGGTATTGCACTTGTGCAGTTATTAATCTAGTGGAAATACTGAAAGATGCAATGGATATCAACAAGAGTGTGTATCAAAGAACTACAACAGTGTATTACTCTGGAATAAAACCACCAGGAGACACGGATGACAATAATAATCTACGTGGACACGAAGGCTGGTACGTCTTGGTATTGCCAAGACAAGTGCAAAGAACACCAAGTACTAACAAGAGCCAATGTCATACTATACCTCAAACTGAATATCAGTGGGAGAAGACACACGAATGTATACTAGTGATCCAAATAAGAGGATACACAGTAATGAAAAGAGGAAATTGAGCCTATATTCATGGGTCTGCACCTCATGCAGAGCGAGTGGGCCCATTAGAACGAACTTGGAAGAGAGCACAAATACGTGCCTCACCCTTTATATATATTTAAGAGCCCGAAGGGGCTAGAGTCATACCCGTCTCTCTGATATGATAATAATCTACTCCAAAGGTGAAAACACCACATGAGAGTTAGAGAACTCTATGAGAGCCAAGTATCCAGCGCTCCTTGTGGAGCGGCTGTCGAATACTTGTGGGGTACGGGGGCGTAACCCTTTTTAAGGGGGTAGGTAGAGCTCTTGGCTGTGCACATGTTTGCACTAAATTCTGTTATTTCGTATGCGGGTCATACAATAGTTTGTGGGTATGCGGGGCATACGATGTTGATTGTTGGACGTTGTTTGTGATGTGTTTGTTCATTTGTTGGTGTTGTTTGGTACGCAGGGCGTACGTGGCTGATTGTGGTGTGAAATGTGCACTTGTTGTATGTGTCTTATGAAATACTTCTTGAGATGATATATCTACATCCATGAATGTAGTACTGTTCTTTATGATATGCGGGATATTATGTTTATAGTACCTTGTAGATTGATTACACATGGTATAGTCTGGATACAAAATAAATCCTTAGACATGGAATGTGGAATGACAATATGGTATGACACCTCGGGGAGGTTGTCAGGATTGGTAGAACTTATAGGAAAGTTTGAATTAACGCCACAAGTGATGGCTATGTGCTGTATAAGTGCAATACAATGTGTATAAATGATATATCGCATAGATATACATTATGGGGTTATATGGGTAGTTTAGTACACCTATTTAAATAAAGCGACTTCGGGACGAAGTCTTTTTAAGGGGGGTAGATTGAAATACCCCTACTTAATTAAACATGATTTAAATATATAATTTACTACATTAAGGTATGAACGAACGGTTAAATAGTAATACGGTCACGCACTTATATACATACATATGTATGCACGTATGTATAACGTTACCATATTATAACGTTGTTACACATAACTAGTAATGCGACATGATGATATAGTCGCATGGGTACTTGCAACCGAAATCATATAACTAAAACACGACAAATAAAATGGTTGTACCGTGTATGGGTATATGGGTATAGTTAAAAACGTGACATAACAATAGTCGTATATATATGTACATACTACTAACAACGCAACATGTTAGTACAGTCACATATATATAAGGAATAAGCATGAATAATGCTGTGAAACAAAAAAAAGAGAGAGAAAAAGAGCAAATATGCTCTAGCCGGGATTCGAACCCGAGACCCTTCGTAACCATCCCGAAACCTTAACCGCTTGAGCTGTGCTCGAATTCAGGAATATATACCAACTAATGATACCTAGTATTCTCTCTACTAAAGCTACAGAAGAGAAAAGAATGGAGAAGGACACGCCTAACACACGACATTCTCCTCTGTATTCGACATCTCAGAACAAGTAGTACTACTCCAAACTTCAATACGACAGAAACTGATTATTCTTTTCAATCGCCCATAACTTCCTCTTGAAACTGGTAATCACGACCTGTTCCTTTGACGCCAAAAGAAACACCCGTGCATCAGATTGTCTGCTGGGAATTCTCACGCATGCATACAGCCATTAGCAGGAACCGTGAACCAGTAAGTCACCAGCCCTTTCCTTGAGTGAGTGTCTCAGTCTAAACCGATCCAAAACTAAAACACATCCATGAAGAGCTCGCCTGGAGCCATACGATTCGGTTCGTGAGAACAGGTGAGGAGCTTATCAGTTGCTCACGCCATCGTCCTTCACTTCTGTCCTTGCACTGAAGATCTTCTTTATTTCCTAACTCACTTCTCCCTCAGCCTTTGCATAATTCCGTCTGGGAGTTGAAACCAGGAAGTGAGTCATTCCTTCTCGAGGCCAACACAAGGTAATACCTCAAACTAGTTTTCCTCTTTCTGTTTCTTTTCTTTTTTTCGCCTTGGCTCAGCCTGATCAAAATGCACAACCTAGTGCTTCAGGGATCTGCATTTGTCGTACAAAACTGCTGTAAGCTAACCAAGGGGTAGAACTCTGGAGGTCCTGAGACGATTCCCTCCAAGAACTCTTGGTAGGTAAGCCACGAACCATAACAATAACACAGAAAGGAAAAATTGGTTGTGCGGTTCTCTGAATATTTGGGTTCTGTTACAACAGTGACCTCCATGACTGAAGTTTTCTGTCTTCCTGGCCTGCACAGCATGATGTCCTTCCCCCCAAAGATAATCAGTCAAGAAATCCCTCCTCAACACAACAACACTTTTGGGTTTGAACTGCAGTGGAAGGTAAACTTATTTAACCTGTTACAGGATCAGAAGAATTCTATCGATTTTCCAACTCTGTAAAACAGTGTTCTGATTACTAGATGCCTGGAAATATTACAGCTTTAGTGTTGGGTTTAGCCTGAGAGTTTCACATTCTACCAGGAGTAGATCAGGAGAACCAGATGCAGAGAGGAAGATGAAAAGAACCCAAGGTAGTAGACTGATCCAAAGAAAAATCTATATTGTTTGTTTTTCTTCGAATCCAGTTCTGTTAAACCACCTACTATTAACATGTAATATTGGATATTAAAGAAACAATGTGTGTCTGTATGTGGACTCACTAAGCCGAGAAGAGCATAGGCAATGTACATATAGGGAGAGCTAACTAACAGTAATTAAGAAATGGAAACTTACACATATATATACACATATATCCTAAGTGCATATCTTTACATAAACAAGTTCAGAACAAAGGAAATTCTGCATAGAATAGTAACAGAAAACTAGAGCAGAAAGGAGTCAAAAAAATTCTGTAACTGTATGTTTCAGTATAAGTGGTTTCAGGAGCATGGACCGTGACCTTAGGGGTCTGTTTTGAGAGTTAGACTTCATTGGGCTTTAATTAAACAGTTAAACCAATTGGGTGGAATAGAAACCAGATCAATGAACAAAAGGGGAAACCACCTGTTCGTGTGTATCAGTTTCTTTTAGTTTCTGAGTTTCAGCATAAGAAGTGTGTCTGTGGGATCAATGGTGTTGTTTGGGTTGTTTTGAGTTCAAAATCTTGCTAAACACTTGACTAGTAGGAGAAACACTCTGGGGAGGATTGGAGGACTGATTAATGAATAAAAAGAAAACTTAAAGAGGAACTGTACAACGTTAACAAGTTCAGGTTTTCATAGTTGTGGTTCCTGTATACTAAAGTTACAAAAAGTATGACGAGATCGTTTTGGGCTTGGTTGGAATTTTTAAAAACTGGATTATACACTAAACTAAATGGGTCAGTAATGGGGGAGCAGTTAGGAGTCAGACTGCTAAGTAGAAAGAAGAACAACAGAAAGAAAATATGTTCTCGATTCAGTTGGTTCAGGTTCTAAAATCTCTCATTTCAATAGAAGTTAGTTCAGTAGCAATAACCATGTTGTTGCGGGTCTGAGTTGAAATTTAAAACCAAGGTAAAACATCTTACTAATTGAGGCTACAACGTGAAATGAAGAGAAAAAAAACAGAAGGTCAGAGCCGTGAATAATTGAAAGGAGTAAAAGAGAGAGATCTTGATATTTCAGTTTCACAACCTTCCTGAAAGTGTGAGCTCTGTATAACTCTGTTACAGAGAAGTTATAAGGAGTTGTTTTGAGTTGCTAATGAGCCTAAACATTTCTAACGTGATTAAGTAGGTTTATGAGTACTTGGGAAGTGGTTACAAGACTGATTAAAGAACTGAAAGAAAGCAATATAAGAAAATACACTATTCCAGTTCAGTCCAGTACTCTCGGGACCTTCTGGATGATAACTTTTCAGAAACTTAAATGATGTGTATTGAATCTGTCTTGGGGTTGAGACTATACCAAACACATAACTAAAAAGGTAGGCAGACTGGGAAGATTCAGAATCAAATTATGAACCAGGAATGGAGAAGAAATAAATATATGTCAGTTCGATGTTTTATGGTTCTGCTGGATTTGGCAGTCCAGCATGAGGAATTTCCAGAAAACTGTAGATGTGGTTTTGAGTCTGTTTCGAATTTAGAAGCCTGATGATACACTTAACTAGGTGGGAAATCTACTAGAGGGAAATCTGAAGACAGACAGATAACTAAATCGAGACAGGAGAGGAATTCACAAGTTCTAATTGTCAGTTTTCGTTGCTTGGTAGCTTCAGTATAATAGACTTTCAGGAGTATCGATGGGGCTGTTTTGGGCTAGTTTTTAGTTTGAGGCTACCTGATATGCTTAGCTAAGCGGGTTAACAGCTTGGGGAAACTGGAAGTCAGAACTCAAATTAAAGAGGAGGAATAGAAGTGATGTTATCAGATTGGTATATCAGTTTCCGAGTTTGGTATTAAACATTTACAGAGGGCTTGCATGGGTGGTATTAAATGGTAAACAATCCTAGAACTTAATCAATACAGTCAAATAAGATATTAACGTCTTGGGAAAAAATCAGATATCTGTTCGATAGCTGACAGAGGAAGAGAAATGATACTGCACCAGTGCAGGTTTTGTTTTGGGTATCATGTGTATGTGTTCTGTATAACTGCTTTACAGGAATGATAAGGAAATCGTAGTGGCTTAATAAGGAATTCAAAACCTGTCTGATACATTGAGGAGAGGTTAGAAACAGTTGGGACAGGATAGGAAAAAAAAAACAGAAGAGAAAAGGACCAAATCGTGCCACTGAGTGTTGTAGTATTTCAGTTCTGTATAAAGAGTTCCTGAGGCATTGTCCTGGCTGTTTGGTTTGTATCAAAGTGGAACTGTATTTAAACACATGACTAAGTGATGGAAGCAATTGGGGTAGATTGGAAATCAATCAGAAAACAAAGAAATCAAGGGAGCATATCGGTTCCTGTTGTGCAGTGGTAGTTACAGTTTTGGTTTCTGTAAGGGATGGTCAGTGAGGGTGCCCAGATAATTTAGGGGCTGGTTCGAAATCAACAACTTGGTAATGCACTTAGTAAGGTGGGCACCCAGGTTGAGGAAAAGATCAAAAGATAGATTAGTGAATAACAGAAGGGAATCGATGAGAATTAATCCGGTTAGTCTTGCAGGTTTTAGTTTCAGCTTTCTAGCTTCAAGTGTGGTGTAAGGTTCTTCTCAGAGGTGTGTATGTTACTCTTGGAGTTGAGGATGAACGTAGAGTCTTTTAATTGACTTAACTAGGAGTGTAAACGATTTTGAAGGAGTTGCACTTCAGTCTATAAAACAGACAGAAAACAAAGCAAGAAGATACTCCAGTTTGTGATTTCAGATTTCAAAAAAAATGTTGTGGTTTCTGTATAAACCTGTTACAGAAGTATACTGAGGGTGGAATTGAGTTGTTAATGAACCCAACATACTCCTAGAAGAAGGGACTAGACTGATACATTCTTTTGGAGTTCTGGAAAACGACTTAACAACCAAACAGAAACAAAAGAGATATACACTTGCGAAGGCATGATCTTCAGATTTCTGAAATCATGTTTTCTTTCTGTTCAATTGGGTTACAGTGAGAGGCTGGGTGGTGAGGCATTCCTAAGTCTATGAAATCTGTGGCAAGATTGGTGGGATGGTGAATTGGAGATGAAAAGGGGATTAGATGTACATATATATATGCACCGATAATTAAGCAAGAGTGGAAAAGACCTTGGGTTATATTTTACCACAAGGTTTTGGTGTTATAAAATTAAATACCTACAATATGTTATAAGTTGTGTGGTAGTTTTGTGAGTAATGAAGTTATATAATAAGAAGCTCAAATGTGGCACACGTGTATACTATTTCCGATACATTTCTAAGTTGCCAAGCCATATGTAACAAAGTCTAGTGACACATAAATATCGTATCGTATAACATTATAGAACAAATGTAACACAAATAATATTATGTGGCTAAGGATGTAGTTATTCAAACTGTTATGCTAAACGCATACACACAAAGATAAACACGTACCAAGAAGTAAAGTTATACCCCATAGTTATAACGACATAGAATACTAAGGTTAGTATAAGACCTTGGTTTGGTAAATAAACCCTAGTGAAGTATCATAAGTGTATAACGTAAGGTTTCATGCTCTAATGCAAACCGAGAATTAACTCACACAACGAGCAAAGGGTTTATTAAAATTAATAACGATACTTTAACTAGCAACAAACGTTAAGTCTGGGGACATAGTACTGGGACTTCATATATTATTCGGAAATACCGAATTGTGCTGTCATGTGGATTGACGCTCAGTGTTCCGTGTATTACTAGATCGCAATCCCGACGTACGCGCTCGAAAGCTCTAGTGGACTGCACTGCACGAATCTAGTCAACGGTGTACGGTATGTAAAGGGATTTGATCCGAGTTGTCCTGAGGAATTCCTCGGGCTCGGATTTGTTTGATAAATAACTTGTGTGAATGTATGTATGTGATGTATATATGTGATGCATGTGTATGATGTGTAGTTGTTCATTGCATTATTTACCTATGCACGAACGTCCTATGGGACTAATACTACGTCGACTATAGATCGACTTATACAAAACTACATATGCGAAATGTGTGATTGTGACCACTGTTGCTTGACTTAATACGCTAAGTATTACAAGTACATAGTTATAACCTAAGTAAAATACTTAGAAATGGGACACGACATTGTCGGTCTCTAGAGCTTTGACTCGAAAGTGAATGTTACCTAGAATAATTCTAGGCATGCGTAAGACCCATAGGGCAGCCAATAAATTAAGTGATGTACTCTATAACAAAAACTGTAACTGACTATCTAACTAACAAAGCTAACAGTGGAGTGTGAATGAATGTGATGATGTACCTTAATCCAGACAGTCACTGGCTGCTGGTCGCGCGTAGAGATCTCTTGGGATATCCCGTATCGGGTTTTTCCCTAGTTAAATCCTGATCGAGCCTAGATAGATCGTCAGGCGGAGTGTGCTACCGTTGGCACCAGGCCCTTGGCCACCTAAATGGACGCCTCTACAAAGGCAAAGTGAATAGCCCAGAGTCTTCGGATGATCAGGGCAGTGAGCACCTTGTGTGTACGTGGGACTACAGTCCAAGTGAATATAATTCGGGTTGTCCTAACTGACTCCCAACAGTGCTAACCAAAACTAATAATATGTGAGGGCCCGGGGGCCGAATGTTGTACTGTGCTAACTAAAATTAATGATATGTGAAGGCCGGAGGGCCGAGTGATGTACTATGTGATGATGTTAACGTACGATGAATGAGTTCTCAATACCATTGTATTGTGTGATGTATGACAGTAATGTGTATATCCATATATGACTGTTTGGATTGGATGAATGAGTATATAATCATGCATGTTGTTACAGTATTTATTCATATCTGTAAAATGACAAAGCATGAATCAATCTAATATCAAGACGGTTAAAAATGACAAGTGACCAATAGGGTCCAGATCCGGCATACTCAGCGTCTATCGCTGATACTACACTTATTGCGCAGGTTGCTGAACACGTTGAAGCCGAAGTGCGGGATTGGGTAGTTAGGACATTGTTGATTTGGATTATGTATAGATGCTCATAGTAGTTGTGCTTTTGATACTTAGATAGAAATGTAGGTGGTATCTCGTTGGCACTGCGGATTGTATTTCTATGTTTAATTTGTTAAGATGTTGTAATGCTACACCACTCGTATGGGCGAGTGGTGGCAAGTAACACCCATGTGAGTTATATTACTGTAATTCCTTCCGCTGTGAGACGCCTTTAATTCCTGTTCACGTGAGTGATTATTACGTACTTGTTATGAGGGGTGTTACAAAAGTGGTATCAGAGCGGAGTACCGCTCTGATGACGAGATACTAGGTTAAGACAGTGAGCTTAGGATTTGGGAAATTTGGGAAACGTTTGTGAGGTACGAAACGTCTGTGTCTTAATGAAATTATGTGTTGGCAGAGCCTTTGGCCTGCAAGTGTAGCCCTTGGGGCACACAAATAAGTTGATTGTATTATGGTGCGTTATTGAGAAGACGAACGGTATTACCGACACCTAGTGTGATGTGAGCCAGGAAGCGGGCCAAGGGCATAAAGGCCCGGGAATACTACCCCTGTTAAGGTCCAGCTGAGAGCTCAGCCAGGAGGAGTCGCAAACGTCATGAGTACATTGGCGACAGTCCACTTTCATGTGGAGGTTCAGTACGAACTACCACCGACAGTACCCCTCCCGCCACAACCCAACAAGTATAATACAACTAAGAAATATAATCCCCGAGTATAGGAAAAGGGCTACCAGGCCCAACAGACTGTCTGAACACTCTAGCAGCGAGTGAAGAATTCCTACTCCTGTAACATTAATACAACCTCAATGTCATACCTCCATTGACGACCAAGCGCCGTATCAATAGACACTGCCAGAGGCGAGCGTCACTACTACTATAACATCGTGGAAAGGGTCACCCAAGAACATCAGGGCAAGCGGACCGGGAGCACCACGAACTCCGCGAGACCGTCGCCTGTAATGGGACCTTTAACCACCAAACTGTAAAAAGAAATTATCTTGAGAACGGGGAGGAACTTTGTGAGAATACCGTCCTGTTATGTACAAACTCCAATCCTAAACTTGTGTGCACACAACACAGTGACACTAGAACCCTGTCGTGGTGGTACCTGTAGGGAGACAAAGACCAAACGTTTACACTATTATAAATCTAATGTGATGAAGGACTTGATTATTCTAATGATAATGTGGTCAGGAAAATTTCCCAAACCCAAATACCGTCTTATTCACGAACAATCATTCCAAAGTTACTTAAGCAACCCATGCAACAGTGAGACAAACAAGTCGGGAACCGACAACTCCACCTGCATGGTGCGCTTGCCACTGCAAGCGCTGATTTCAACAATTTACTAATGATTTCGTCTACCCCACGCACTTGCCACTGCAAGTGCTGCAAACAATTACAACTGCAGTTACCACTGCTATTATCGTTACAACGAATACTATAACTGTGTAGACCTATGGTACGACACCATGGCTACCAATAATCACCAAACAATTGTACACCTTTAGTATAAACTACATAACTACAATTGTTACAATAAACCACTAAGATACGAGGCCTACAACCTCTGAAGGGACCGACGAGTCCGAGTAACGCAATAAAGGGGGCACGCCAGCCCATGACAAACTATAACTACTAAACGAGAACGAATGCAATGATACAGGCTGAGAGCCAAGATAACATAATTTAATTATCAAGCATTCAATGGCCGAATTGGAAGTGGACGGTGAAACCTGATTCCCGGGGATCACGGGAAAGCCAACCACAAATTGGAGTGAAAGGCTAGTGCAACACTGGTGCTGATCACACCAGAGTCGTATGACTCCTGAAACTCTTCACAAGTTGCCAACATTAATTATAGTAAAGATAAACAAACCTACAGTATCCTTGTTACAAACAACTAGCAAAAGAAACTTGCGATTAAAAGTTTACGTTGTATATATATTAAATCATACAAATAAAACTATGAAGAGAATACGATCGTATAACGATCGCTGCCATACATTTCCCAACTGTATCGTATGCGCAGTATCTATATTTATTCACCTACATCTATATCTCATGAATTATTCTCTTATATCTTATATCACATTTTCACCATCATCTTAATGTAAGATGAATATTTGATTAGATGCGTCATATTATGCAATATATACTAAGAACTTTATCTTAATATCTTGCCACATTTCAGGACAAAATTTAAAATTCCTAAGGTTTCATTTTATACTAACCCTTAGGTTATAAATTCCATTTTCTCACTACATATACTATAACCCATACTTTTAATAAAAACTATATTATTGCCAAAAGGCATGTACACCAAAGTTCTTACTTCCATCAACTCCTAATACTTTTCCATTACTTCAGTATTGCCACATATTTAATAACTGTTATACACATCATACGTTATAACATTTTAACCTTGTAATAAATGTAACTTATAGTTCACTAACTACATGTATGTATACGCCAACCTGTGATGAACACAAGAGAGTTGGTGAAACGTATCAGTCCACATATGGACACGGACATTACCAATACCTTCGCAACAATAAACGCGAATCAACACTGAACACATGAATAATTACCACCTCTGAGCACTACCTTTACCAAGGAGTGCCATGTATGATTATGTACAATTAATAGTGACCAACGTCAAGATTAAGTTCTACATGTATTATCAATATCATACCAATTATGAAACAAGTCCTAAATAGAAGAATGGCTGCCGCCATTGGCGTCTCGCCATGTAAAGAAAATGGTAAGTATCAATATATGTTAAAGACATGTCGTTTACTACTGTGACGACGGTCAGTGATAAATAGATGTGTAAATTGAATCAATGACAACCACCTAAATCGATATTACAGAACACACAAACCAAACGCTAAATAGCGTAAATAAGCAAGTACCTAAGGTACAAATAAGGGGCATAAGCCTAGGAGACCGGGAATACCGACTCCAATTACCTTTCCAGATATATTACTAAAGTAACAAGATCAAAGTTAATATAATGAAACAAGGGAGCTACGGTACATACCGTAAGCAATGTGAATAACAATGATGAATTACTAACAGTGGGCAAACCTAATCTTATGAGAAATAGCATACCCTTGTGGATGCAATACCGTCAATGAGGATAGTTGGAAAGATGAAGAACCAAGTTGCTCAAGCAATCATGCAATCTACAATACACCCAATTAAACGGGAGAGGGAACAAATGTGAATACCCAAGTATGAGAGCTTACCCTACGCCGTATCGGGAAGTCATGAGATAACGATTTAAAACTGGAAGAAAGAGTTATGGATAGTGCCCATGGGAATCAAGATAGGAGAACTGACATTGCCACCTCAACAGCAGTATTACGTAAACCGATTACAACCATACAGACGAATCAACGTTTAACTGGTTAGCGACTAAGTGCTACCACTAATATGTTACTAAGGACATGAGTCCAGGGAACAAAAATAATGTTCCAACCACCTTACCACCATACTACTAGAACATTAGAACCTACGACAAGATAACCAACATGGCGGACCAATCAACATCGGACTACAACAAGGACATCCATCGAAAGGGAGATTGACAACAGAATACTTCACCATAGTCGTGTGACGGACGCTACCAGTTTACTAAACGAGACATGGGACAACCGCACTCCGATAGGGGCATGTGGGCCTGACAGACTTATTTATAGGTTAGTCAGGTAAGTAGTAATGTATCAGTACGGTACCCCATGCATGTAGACAAGTAGTGTTAGGAACACGAGAAGTAGTCAACTCCGTACTACGGACAGTGATGAAGATTACCTCGAAGATAGACGATAAGAGCCGCGGTTAACCAACGGGCTAGCGAAACCAAGAACCTACAACACGGAATAGCGAAACCAACGGGCTAGCGAAACCAAGAACCTACACAGTGAAGACAAGGAGACCCTTCAAAGATGACGAAGCAGACGACACACACAAGAAACCACTATATGGACGAATAATACGTAGAACCCTCATAAGGATCATGCAAGTTCTTGCAACCCAGAGGAATCTACCAAATGATGTGAATATAAACGCGTGACAACGCAATGATAAAAGACAAGCTAAATGCTAGCAGATACCACTCACATGATGATTCGCTCATCTTATCTGTTTAACTCGTTAGATAGTAGCTGCTGAGAGTTTACGCCTCTGCACTCTGTATGACTGAGTGTTTTGGTATTGCACTTGTGCAGTTATTAATCTAGTGGAAATACTGAAAGATGCAATGGATATCAACAAGAGTGTGTATCAAAGAACTACAACAGTGTATTACTCTGGAATAAAACCACCAGGAGACACGGATGACAATAATAATCTACGTGGACACGAAGGCTGGTACGTCTTGGTATTGCCAAGACAAGTGCAAAGAACACCAAGTACTAACAAGAGCCAATGTCATACTATACCTCAAACTGAATATCAGTGGGAGAAGACACACGAATGTATACTAGTGATCCAAATAAGAGGATACACAGTAATGAAAAGAGGAAATTGAGCCTATATTCATGGGTCTGCACCTCATGCAGAGCGAGTGGGCCCATTAGAACGAACTTGGAAGAGAGCACAAATACGTGCCTCACCCTTTATATATATTTAAGAGCCCGAAGGGGCTAGAGTCATACCCGTCTCTCTGATATGATAATAATCTACTCCAAAGGTGAAAACACCACATGAGAGTTAGAGAACTCTATGAGAGCCAAGTATCCAGCGCTCCTTGTGGAGCGGCTGTCGAATACTTGTGGGGTACGGGGGCGTAACCCTTTTTAAGGGGGGTAGAGCCTCTTGGCTGTGCACATGTTTGCACTAAATTCTGTTATTTCGTATGCGGGTCATACAATAGTTTGTGGGTATGCGGGGCATACGATGTTGATTGTTGGACGTTGTTTGTGATGTGTTTGTTCATTTGTTGGTGTTGTTTGGTACGCAGGGCGTACGTGGCTGATTGTGGTGTGAAATGTGCACTTGTTGTATGTGTCTTATGAAATACTTCTTGAGATGATATATCTACATCCATGAATGTAGTACTGTTCTTTATGATATGCGGGATATATATGTTTATAGTACCTTGTAGATTGATTACACATGGTATAGTCTGGATACAAAATAAATCCTTAGACATGGAATGTGGAATGACAATATGGTATGACCCCTCGGGGAGGTTGTCAGGATTGGTAGAACTTATAGGAAAGTTTGAATTAACGCCACAAGTGATGGCTATGTGCTGTATAAGTGCAATACAATGTGTATAAATGATATATCGCATAGATATACATTATGGGGTTATATGGGTAGTTTAGTACACCTATTTAAATAAAGCGACTTCGGGACGAAGTCTTTTTAAGGGGGGTAGATTGAAATACCCCTACTTAATTAAACATGATTTAAATATATAATTTACTACATTAAGGTATGAACGAACGGTTAAATAGTAATACGGTCACGCACTTATATACATACATATGTATGCACGTATGTATAACGTTACCATATTATAACGTTGTTACACATAACTAGTAATGCGACATGATGATATAGTCGCATGGGTACTTGCAACCGAAATCATATAACTAAAACACGACAAATAAAATGGTTGTACCCGTGTATGGGTATAGTTAAAAACGTGACATAACAATAGTCGTATATATATGTACATACTACTAACAACGTAACATGTTAGTACAGTCACATATATATAAGGAATAAGCATGAATAATGCTGAAACAAAAAAAAAAGAGAGAAAAAGAGCAAATATGCTCTAGGGATTCGAACCCGAGACCCTTCGTAACCATCCCGAAACCTTAACCGCTTGAGCTGTGCTCGAATTCAGGAATATATACCAACTAATGATACCTAGTATTCTCTCTACTAAAGCTACAGAAGAGAAAAGAATGGAGAAGGACACGCCTAACACACGACATTCTCCTCTGTATTCGACATCTCAGAACAAGTACTACTCCAAACTTCAATACGACAGAACTGATTATTCTTTTCAATCGCCCATAACTTCCTCTTGAAACTGGTAATCACGACCTGTTCCTTTGACGCCAAAAGAACACCCCGTGCATCAGATTGTCTGCTGGGAATTCTCACGCATGCATACAGCCATTAGCAGGAACCGTGAACCAGTAAGTCACCAGCCCTTGTCCTTTGAGTGAGTGTCTCAGTCTAACCGATCCAAAACTAAACCCACTCCATGCAAGAGCTCGCCTGGAGCCATACGATTCGGTTCTGAGCACAGGTGAGGAGCTTATCAGTTGCTCACCCATCGTCCTTCACTTCTGTCCTTGCACTGAAGATCTTCTTTATTTCCTAACTCACTTCTCCCTCAGCCTTTGCATAATTCCGTCTGGGAGTTGAAACCAGGAAGTGAGTCATTCCTTCTCGAGGCCAACACAAGGTAATACCTCAAACTAGTTTTCCTCGTTTCTGTTTCTTTCGCCTTGGCTCAGCCTGATCAAAATGCACAACCTAGTGCTTCAGGGATCTGCATTTGTCGTACAAAACTGCTGTAAGCTAACCAAGGGGTAGAACTCTGGAGGTCCTGAGACGATTCCCTCCAAGAACTCTTGGTAGGTAAGCCACGAACCATAACAATAACACAGAAAGGAAAAATTGGTTGTGCGGTTCTCTGAATATTTGGGTTCTGTTACAACAGTGACCTCCATGACTGAAGTTTTCTGTCTTCCTGGCCTGCACAGCATGATGTCCTTCCCCCCAAAGATAATCAGTCAAGAAATCCCTCCTCAACACAACAACACTTTTGGGTTTGAACTGCAGTGGAAGGTAAACTTATTTAACCTGTTACAGGATCAGAAGAATTCTATCGATTTTCCAACTCTGTAAAACAGTGTTCTGATTACTAGATGCCTGGAAATATTACAGCTTTAGTGTTGGGTTTAGCCTGAGAGTTTCACATTCTACCAGGAGTAGATCAGGAGAACCAGATGCAGAGAGGAAGATGAAAAGAACCCAAGGTAGTAGACTGATCCAAAGAAAAATCTATATTGTTTGTTTTTCTTCGAATCCAGTTCTGTTAAACCACCTACTATTAACATGTAATATTGGATATTAAAGAAACAATGTGTGTCTGTATGTGGACTCACTAAGCCGAGAAGAGCATAGGCAATGTACATATAGGGAGAGCTAACTAACAGTAATTAAGAAATGGAAACTTACACATATATATACACATATATCCTAAGTGCATATCTTTACATAAACAAGTTCAGAACAAAGGAAATTCTGCATAGAATAGTAACAGAAAACTAGAGCAGAAAGGAGTCAAAAAAATTCTGTAACTGTATGTTTCAGTATAAGTGGTTTCAGGAGCATGGACCGTGACCTTAGGGGTCTGTTTTGAGAGTTAGACTTCATTGGGCTTTAATTAAACAGTTAAACCAATTGGGTGGAATAGAAACCAGATCAATGAACAAAAGAGGGAAAACCACCTGTTCGTGTGTATCAGTTTCTTTTAGTTTCTGAGTTTCAGCATAAGAAGTGTGTCTGTGGGATCAATGGTGTTGTTTGGGTTGTTTTGAGTTCAAAATCTTGCTAAACACTTGACTAGTAGGAGAAACACTCTGGGGAGGATTGGAGGACTGATTAATGAATAAAAAGAAAACTTAAAGAGGAACTGTACAACGTTAACAAGTTCAGGTTTTCATAGTTGTGGTTCCTGTATACTAAAGTTACAAAAAGTATGACGAGATCGTTTTGGGCTTGGTTGGAATTTTTAAAAACTGGATTATACACTAAACTAAATGGGTCAGTAATGGGGGAGCAGTTAGGAGTCAGACTGCTAAGTAGAAAGAAGAACAACAGAAAGAAAATATGTTCTCGATTCAGTTGGTTCAGGTTCTAAAATCTCTCATTTCAATAGAAGTTAGTTCAGTAGCAATAACCATGTTGTTGCGGGTCTGAGTTGAAATTTAAAACCAAGGTAAAACATCTTACTAATTGAGGCTACAACGTGAAATGAAGAGAAAAAAAACAGAAGGTCAGAGCCGTGAATAATTGAAAGGAGTAAAAGAGAGAGATCTTGATATTTCAGTTTCACAACCTTCCTGAAAGTGTGAGCTCTGTATAACTCTGTTACAGAGAAGTTATAAGGAGTTGTTTTGAGTTGCTAATGAGCCTAAACATTTCTAACGTGATTAAGTAGGTTTATGAGTACTTGGGAAGTGGTTACAAGACTGATTAAAGAACTGAAAGAAAGCAATATAAGAAAATACACTATTCCAGTTCAGTCCAGTACTCTCGGACCTTCTGGATGATAACTTTTCAGAAACTTAAATGATGTGTATTGAATCTGTCTTGGGGTTGAGACTATACCAAAACACATAACTAAAAAGGTAGGCAGACTGGGAAGATTCAGAATCAAATTATGAACCAGGAATGGAGAAGAAATAAATATATGTCAGTTCGATGTTTTATGGTTCTGCTGGATTTGGCAGTCCAGCATGAGGAATTTCCAGAAAACTGTAGATGTGGTTTTGAGTCTGTTTCGAATTTAGAAGCCTGATGATACACTTAACTAGGTGGGAAATCTACTAGAGGGAAATCTGAAGACAGACAGATAACTAAATCGAGACAGGAGAGGAATTCACAAGTTCTAATTGTCAGTTTTCGTTGCTTGGTAGCTTCAGTATAATAGACTTTCAGGAGTATCGATGGGGCTGTTTTGGGCTAGTTTTTAGTTTGAGGCTACCTGATATGCTTAGCTAAGCGGGTTAACAGCTTGGGGAAACTGGAAGTCAGAACTCAAATTAAAGAGGAGGAATAGAAGTGATGTTATCAGATTGGTATATCAGTTTCCGAGTTTGGTATTAAACATTTACAGAGGGCTTGCATGGGTGGTATTAAATGGTAAACAATCCTAGAACTTAATCAATACAGTCAAATAAGATATTAACGTCTTGGGGAAAAAATCAGATATCTGTTCGATAGCTGACAGAGGAAGAGAAATGATACTGCACCAGTGCAGGTTTTGTTTTGGGTATCATGTGTATGTGTTCTGTATAACTGCTTTACAGGAATGATAAGGAAATCGTAGTGGCTTAATAAGGAATTCAAAACCTGTCTGATACATTGAGGAGAGGTTAGAAACAGTTGGGACAGGATAGGAAAAAAAAAACAGAAGAGAAAAGGACCAAATCGTGCCACTGAGTGTTGTAGTATTTCAGTTCTGTATAAAGAGTTCCTGAGGCATTGTCCTGGCTGTTTTGGTTTGTATCAAAGTGGAACTGTATTTAAACACATGACTAAGTGATGGAAGCAATTGGGGTAGATTGGAAATCAATCAGAAAACAAAGAAATCAAGGGAGCATATCGGTTCCTGTTGTGCAGTGGTAGTTACAGTTTTGGTTTCTGTAAGGGATGGTCAGTGAGGGTGCCCAGATAATTTAGGGGCTGGTTCGAAATCAACAACTTGGTAATGCACTTAGTAAGGTGGGCACCCAGGTTGAGGAAAAGATCAAAAGATAGATTAGTGAATAACAGAAGGGAATCGATGAGAATTAATCCGGTTAGTCTTGCAGGTTTTAGTTTCAGCTTTCTAGCTTCAAGTGTGGTGTAAGGTTCTTCTCAGAGGTGTGTATGTTACTCTTGGAGTTGAGGATGAACGTAGAGTCTTTTAATTGACTTAACTAGGAGTGTAAACGATTTTGAAGGAGTTGCACTTCAGTCTATAAAACAGACAGAAAACAAAGCAAGAAGATACTCCAGTTTGTGATTTCAGATTTCAAAAAAAATGTTGTGGTTTCTGTATAAACCTGTTACAGAAGTATACTGAGGGTGGAATTGAGTTGTTAATGAACCCAACATACTCCTAGAAGAAGGGACTAGACTGATACATTCTTTTGGAGTTCTGGAAAACGACTTAACAACCAAACAGAAACAAAAGAATATATACACTGCGAAGGCATGATCTTCAGATTTCTGAAATCATGTTTTCTTTCTGTTCAATTGGGTTACAGTGAGAGGCTGGGTGGTGAGGCATTCCTAAGTCTATGAAATCTGTGGCAAGATTGGTGGGATGGTGAATTGGAGATGAAAAAGGGGATTAGATGTACATATATATATGCCACCGATAATTAAGCAAGAGTGGAAAAGACCTTGGGTTATATTTTACCACAAGGTTTTGGTGTTATAAAATTAAATACCTACAATATGTTATAAGTTGTGTGGTAGTTTTGTGAGTAATGAAGTTATATAATAAAGAAGCTCAAATGTGGCACACGTGTATACTATTTCCGATACATTTCTAAGTTGCCAAGCCATATGTAACAAAGTCTAGTGACACATAAATATCGTATCGTATAACATTATAGAACAAATGTAACACAAATAATATATGTGGCTAAGGATGTAGTTATTCAAACTGTTATGCTAAACGCATACACACAAAGATAAACACGTACCAAGAAGTAAAGTTATACCCCATAGTTATAACGACATAGAATACTAAGGTTAGTATAAGACCTTGGTTTGGTAAATAAACCCTAGTGAAGTATCATAAGTGTATAACGTAAGGTTTCATGCTCTAATGCAAACCGAGAATTAACTCACACAACGAGCAAAGGGTTTATTAAAATTAATAACGATACTTTAACTAGCAACAAACGTTAAGTCTGGGGACATAGTACTGGGACTTCATATATTATTCGGAAATACCGAATTGTGCTGTCATGTGGATTGACGCTCAGTGTTCCGTGTATTACTAGATCGCAATCCCGACGTACGCGCTCGAAAGCTCTAGTGGACTGCACTGCACGAATCTAGTCAACGGTGTACGGTATGTAAAGGGATTTGATCCGAGTTGTCCTGAGGAATTCCTCGGGCTCGGATTTGTTTGATAAATAACTTGTGTGAATGTATGTATGTGATGTATATATGTGATGCATGTGTATGATGTGTAGTTGTTCATTGCATTATTTACCTATGCACGAACGTCCTATGGGACTAATACTACGTCGACTATAGATCGACTTATACAAAACTACATATGCGAAATGTGTGATTGTGACCACTGTTGCTTGACTTAATACGCTAAGTATTACAAGTACATAGTTATAACCTAAGTAAAATACTTAGAAATGGGACACGACATTGTCGGTCTCTAGAGCTTTGACTCGAAAGTGAATGTTACCTAGAATAATTCTAGGCATGCGTAAGACCCATAGGGCAGCCAATAAATTAAGTGATGTACTCTATAACAAAAACTGTAACTGACTATCTAACTAACAAAGCTAACAGTGGAGTGTGAATGAATGTGATGATGTACCTTAATCCAGACAGTCACTGGCTGCTGGTCGCGCGTAGAGATCTTTGGGATATCCCGTATCGGGTTTTTCCCTAGTTAAATCCTGATCGAGCCTAGATAGATCGTCAGGCGGAGTGTGCTACCGTTGGCACCAGGCCCTTGGCCACCTAAATGGACGCCTCTACAAAGGCAAAGTGAATAGCCCAGAGTCTTCGGATGATCAGGGCAGTGAGCACCTTGTGTGTACGTGGGACTACAGTCCAAGTGAATATAATTCGGGTTGTCCTAACTGACTCCCAACAGTGCTAACCAAAACTAATAATATGTGAGGGCCCGGGGGCCGAATGTTGTACTGTGCTAACTAAAATTAATGATATGTGAAGGCCGGAGGGCCGAGTGATGTACTATGTGATGATGTTAACGTACGATGAATGAGTTCTCAATACCATTGTATTGTGTGATGTATGACAGTAATGTATATCCATATATGACTGTTTGGATTGGATGAATGAGTATATAATCATGCATGTTGTTACAGTATTTATTCATATCTGTAAAATGACAAAGCATGAAATCAATCTAATATCAAGACGGTTAAAAATGACAAGTGACCAATAGGGTCCAGATCCGGCATACTCAGCGTCTATCGCTGATACTACACTTATTGCGCAGGTTGCTGAACACGTTGAAGCCGAAGTGCGGGATTGGGTAGTTAGGACATTGTTGATTTGGATTATGTATAGATGCTCATAGTAGTTGTGCTTTTGATACTTAGATAGAAATGTAGGTGGTATCTCGTTGTCACTGCGGATTGTATTTCTATGTTTAATTTTTAAGATGTTGTAATGCTACACCACTCGTATGGCGAGTGGTGGCAAAGTAACACCCATGTAGTTTATTACTGTAATTCCTTCCGCTGTGAGACGCCTTTAATTCCTGTTCCCGTGAGTGATTATTACGTACTTGTTATGAGGGGTGTTACAAAAGTGGTATCAGAGCGGAGTACCGCTCTGATGACGAGATACTAGGTTAAGACAGTGAGCTTAGGATTTGGGAAATTTGGGAAACGTTTGTGAGGTACGAAACGTCGTGTTTAATGAAATTATGTGTTGGCAGAAGCCTTGGCCTGCAGTGTAGCCCTTGGGGCACACAAATAAGTTGATTGTATTATGGTGCGTTATTGAGAAGACGAACGGTATTACCGACACCTAGTGTGATGTGAGCCAGGAAGCGGGCCAAGGGCATAAAGGCCGGGAATACTACCCCTGTTAAGGTCCAGCTGAGAGCTCAGCCAGGAGGAGTCGCAAACGTCATGAGTAAATTGGCGACAGTCCACTTTCATGTGGAGGTTCAGTACGAACTACCACCGACAGTACCCTCCCGCCAACCCACAAGTATAATACAACTAAGAAATATAATCCCCGAGTATAGGAAAAGGGCTACCAGGCCCAACAGACTGTCTGAACACTCTAGCAGAGTGAAGAATTCCTACTCCTGTAACATTAATAACCTCAATGTCATACCTCCATTGACGACCAAGCGCCGTATCAATAGACCACTGCCAGAGGCGAGCGTCACTACACTATAACATCGTGGAAAGGGTCACCCAAGAACATCAGGGCAAGCGGACCGGAGCACCACGAACTCGCGAGACCGTCGCCTGTAATGGGACCTTTACCACCAAACTGTAAAAAGAAATTATCTTGAGAACGGGGAGGACTTTGTGAGAATACCGTCCTGTTATGTACAAACTCCAATCCTAAACTTGTGTGCACACAACACAGTGACACTAGAACCCTGTCGTGGTGGTACCTGTAGGGAGACAAAGTCCAAACGAATTATTCTAATGACAATATGGTCAGGATTATAAATCTAATGTGATGAAGGACTTGATTACTCTAATGACAATATGGTCAGGAAAATTGCCCCAAATCCAAATATTTTCTTATTCATGAACTACCTTTCTAACAGTACTTAAACAACCAATGCAGCAGTGAGACAAACAAGTCGAAAACCGACAACTCTACTTGCATGGTGCGCTTGCAGCAGCAAGCGCTGATTTGAACAACGTAAATAATTTCAATCTCAAGCGCTGAATTAACAATGTACCAATAATTTCGTCTACCCGCGCACTTGCCACTGCAAGTGCTGCAAATAATTACTACTGCAGTTACCACTGCCATTATCGTACCAACGAATACGGTAAACTGCGTAGACCTATGGTACGACACCATGGCTACCAATAATCACCAAACAATTATAAACTACATAACTGCAATTGTTACAAAACTCTAAGATACAGGCCTACAACCTCTGAAGGACCCGATGAGCCGATAACGCAATAAATGGCACACCAGCCCATCACAATATAACTATTAAGCAAGACGAGTCAAATGACACAGGCTGAGAGCCAAGATAACAGAATTTAATATCAAGCATTCAATGGCCGAATTGGAAGTGGACGGTGAAACCTGATTCCCGGGGATCACGGGAAAGCCAACCACAAATTGGAGTGAAAGGCTAGTGCAACACTGGTGCTGATCACACCAGAGTCGTATGACTCCTGAAACTCTTCACAAGTTGCCAACATTAATTATAGTAAAGATAAACAAACCTACAGTATCCTTGTTACAAACAACTAGCAAAAGAAACTTGCGATTAAAAGTTTACGTTGTATATATATTAAATCATACAAATAAAACTATGAAGAGAATACGATCGTATAACGATCGCTGCCATACATTTCCCAACTGTATCGTATGCGCAGTATCTATATTTATTCACCTACATCTATATCTCATGAATTATTCTCTTATATCTTATATCACATTTTCACCATCATCTTAATGTAAGATGAATATTTGATTAGATGCGTCATATTATGCAATATATACTAAGAACTTTATCTTAATATCTTGCCACATTTCAGGACAAAATTTAAAATTCCTAAGGTTTCATTTTATACTAACCCTTAGGTTATAAATTCCATTTTCTCACTACATATACTATAACCCATACTTTTAATAAAAACTATATTATTGCCAAAAGGCATGTACACCAAAGTTCTTACTTCCATCAACTCCTAATACTTTTCCATTACTTCAGTATTGCCACATATTTAATAACTGTTATACACATCATACGTTATAACATTTTAACCTTGTAATAAATGTAACTTATAGTTCACTAACTACATGTATGTATACGCCAACCTGTGATGAACACAAGAGAGTTGGTGAAACGTATCAGTCCACATATGGACACGGACATTACCAATACCTTCGCAACAATAAACGCGAATCAACACTGAACACATGAATAATTACCACCTCTGAGCACTACCTTTACCAAGGAGTGCCATGTATGATTATGTACAATTAATAGTGACCAACGTCAAGATTAAGTTCTACATGTATTATCAATATCATACCAATTATGAAACAAGTCCTAAATAGAAGAATGGCTGCCGCCATTGGCGTCTCGCCATGTAAAGAAAATGGTAAGTATCAATATATGTTAAAGACATGTCGTTTACTACTGTGACGACGGTCAGTGATAAATAGATGTGTAAATTGAATCAATGACAACCACCTAAATCGATATTACAGAACACACAAACCAAACGCTAAATAGCGTAAATAAGCAAGTACCTAAGGTACAAATAAGGGGCATAAGCCTAGGAGACCGGGAATACCGACTCCAATTACCTTTCCAGATATATTACTAAAGTAACAAGATCAAAGTTAATATAATGAAACAAGGGAGCTACGGTACATACCGTAAGCAATGTGAATAACAATGATGAATTACTAACAGGCGCCATACTGCCCACTTGGAAAATAAATAACTGCAGTTACAAGTAACTAACACTAAACAATAAGTAACAACAAAGACACTACTTGAATACCAGAAATACATACTAGCATTCAATCCTAATCACAAATCGTGATAAATGTTTAGTCCTAATGGGCAAACCTAATCTTATGAGAAATAGCATACCCTTGTGGATGCAATACCGTCAATGAGGATAGTTGGAAAGATGAAGAACCAAGTTGCTCAAGCAATCATGCAATCTACAATACACCCAATTAAACGGGAGAGGGAACAAATGTGAATACCCAAGTATGAGAGCTTACCCTACGCCGTATCGGGAAGTCATGAGATAACGATTTAAAACTGGAAGAAAGAGTTATGGATAGTGCCCATGGGAATCAAGATAGGAGAACTGACATTGCCACCTCAACAGCAGTATTACGTAAACCGATTACAACCATACAGACGAATCAACGTTTAACTGGTTAGCGACTAAGTGCTACCACTAATATGTTACTAAGGACATGAGTCCAGGGAACAAAAATAATGTTCCAACCACCTTACCACCATACTGCTAGAACATTAGAACCTACGACAAGATAACCAACATGGCGGACCAATCAACATCGGACTACAACAAGGACATCCATCGAAAGGGAGATTGACAACAGAATACTTCACCATAGTCGTGTGACGGACGCTACCAGTTTACTAAACGAGACATGGGACAACCGCACTCCGATAGGGGCATGTGGGCCTGACAGACTTATTTATAGGTTAGTCAGGTAAGTAGTAATGTATCAGTACGGTACCCCATGCATGTAGACAAGTAGTGTTAGGAACACGAGAAGTAGTCAACTCCGTACTACGGACAGTGATGAAGATTACCTCGAAGATAGACGATAAGAGCCGCGGTTAACCAACGGGCTAGCGAAACCAAGAACCTACAACACGGAATAGCGAAACCAACGGGCTAGCGAAACCAAGAACCTACACAGTGAAGACAAGGAGACCCTTCAAAGATGACGAAGCAGACGACACACACAAGAAACCACTATATGGACGAATAATACGTAGAACCCTCATAAGGATCATGCAAGTTCTTGCAACCCAGAGGAATCTACCAAATGATGTGAATATAAACGCGTGACAACGCAATGATAAAAGACAAGCTAAATGCTAGCAGATACCACTCACATGATGATTCGCTCATCTTATCTGTTTAACTCGTTAGATAGTAGCTGCTGAGAGTTTACGCCTCTGCACTCTGTATGACTGAGTGTTTTGGTATTGCACTTGTGCAGTTATTAATCTAGTGGAAATACTGAAAGATGCAATGGATATCAACAAGAGTGTGTATCAAAGAACTACAACAGTGTATTACTCTGGAATAAAACCACCAGGAGACACGGATGACAATAATAATCTACGTGGACACGAAGGCTGGTACGTCTTGGTATTGCCAAGACAAGTGCAAAGAACACCAAGTACTAACAAGAGCCAATGTCATACTATACCTCAAACTGAATATCAGTGGGAGAAGACACACGAATGTATACTAGTGATCCAAATAAGAGGATACACAGTAATGAAAAGAGGAAATTGAGCCTATATTCATGGGTCTGCACCTCATGCAGAGCGAGTGGGCCCATTAGAACGAACTTGGAAGAGAGCACAAATACGTGCCTCACCCTTTATATATATTTAAGAGCCCGAAGGGGCTAGAGTCATACCCGTCTCTCTGATATGATAATAATCTACTCCAAAGGTGAAAACACCACATGAGAGTTAGAGAACTCTATGAGAGCCAAGTATCCAGCGCTCCTTGTGGAGCGGCTGTCGAATACTTGTGGGGTACGGGGGCGTAACCCTTTTTAAGGGGGGTAGAGCCTCTTGGCTGTGCACATGTTTGCACTAAATTCTGTTATTTCGTATGCGGGTCATACAATAGTTTGTGGGTATGCGGGGCATACGATGTTGATTGTTGGACGTTGTTTGTGATGTGTTTGTTCATTTGTTGGTGTTGTTTGGTACGCAGGGCGTACGTGGCTGATTGTGGTGTGAAATGTGCACTTGTTGTATGTGTCTTATGAAATACTTCTTGAGATGATATATCTACATCCATGAATGTAGTACTGTTCTTTATGATATGCGGGATATATATGTTTATAGTACCTTGTAGATTGATTACACATGGTATAGTCTGGATACAAAATAAATCCTTAGACATGGAATGTGGAATGACAATATGGTATGACACCTCGGGGAGGTTGTCAGGATTGGTAGAACTTATAGGAAAGTTTGAATTAACGCCACAAGTGATGGCTATGTGCTGTATAAGTGCAATACAATGTGTATAAATGATATATCGCATAGATATACATTATGGGGTTATATGGGTAGTTTAGTACACCTATTTAAATAAAGCGACTTCGGGACGAAGTCTTTTTAAGGGGGGTAGATTGAAATACCCCTACTTAATTAAACATGATTTAAATATATAATTTACTACATTAAGGTATGAACGAACGGTTAAATAGTAATACGGTCACGCACTTATATACATACATATGTATGCACGTATGTATAACGTTACCATATTATAACGTTGTTACACATAACTAGTAATGCGACATGATGATATAGTCGCATGGGTACTTGCAACCGAAATCATATAACTAAAACACGACAAATAAAATGGTTGTACCCGTGTATGGGTATAGTTAAAAACGTGACATAACAATAGTCGTATATATATGTACATACTACTAACAACGCAACATGTTAGTACAGTCACATATATAAGGAATAAGCATGAATAATGCTGAAACAAAAAAAAAGAGAGAAAAAGAGCAAATATGCTCTAGCCAGGATTCGAACCCGAGACCCTTCGTAACCATCCCGAAACCTTAACCGCTTGAGCTGTGCTCGAATTCAGGAATATATACCAACTAATGATACCTAGTATTCTCTCTACTAAAGCTACAGAAGAGAAAAGAATGGAGAAGGACACGCCTAACACACGACATTCTCCTCTGTATTCGACATCTCAGAACAAGTACTACTCCAAACTTCAATACGACAGAACTGATTATTCTTTTCAATCGCCCATAACTTCCTCTTGAAACTGGTAATCACGACCTGTTCCTTTGACGCCAAAAGAACACCCCGTGCATCAGATTGTCTGCTGGGAATTCTCACGCATGCATACAGCCATTAGCAGGAACCGTGAACCAGTAAGTCACCAGCCCTTGTCCTTTGAGTGAGTGTCTCAGTCTAACCGATCCAAAACTAAACCCACTCCATGCAAGAGCTCGCCTGGAGCCATACGATTCGGTTCTGAGCACAGGTGAGGAGCTTATCAGTTGCTCACCCATCGTCCTTCACTTCTGTCCTTGCACTGAAGATCTTCTTTATTTCCTAACTCACTTCTCCCTCAGCCTTTGCATAATTCCGTCTGGGAGTTGAAACCAGGAAGTGAGTCATTCCTTCTCGAGGCCAACACAAGGTAATACCTCAAACTAGTTTTCCTCGTTTCTGTTTCTTTCGCCTTGGCTCAGCCTGATCAAAATGCACAACCTAGTGCTTCAGGGATCTGCATTTGTCGTACAAAACTGCTGTAAGCTAACCAAGGGGTAGAACTCTGGAGGTCCTGAGACGATTCCCTCCAAGAACTCTTGGTAGGTAAGCCACGAACCATAACAATAACACAGAAAGGAAAAATTGGTTGTGCGGTTCTCTGAATATTTGGGTTCTGTTACAACAGTGACCTCCATGACTGAAGTTTTCTGTCTTCCTGGCCTGCACAGCATGATGTCCTTCCCCCCAAAGATAATCAGTCAAGAAATCCCTCCTCAACACAACAACACTTTTGGGTTTGAACTGCAGTGGAAGGTAAACTTATTTAACCTGTTACAGGATCAGAAGAATTCTATCGATTTTCCAACTCTGTAAAACAGTGTTCTGATTACTAGATGCCTGGAAATATTACAGCTTTAGTGTTGGGTTTAGCCTGAGAGTTTCACATTCTACCAGGAGTAGATCAGGAGAACCAGATGCAGAGAGGAAGATGAAAAGAACCCAAGGTAGTAGACTGATCCAAAGAAAAATCTATATTGTTTGTTTTTCTTCGAATCCAGTTCTGTTAAACCACCTACTATTAACATGTAATATTGGATATTAAAGAAACAATGTGTGTCTGTATGTGGACTCACTAAGCCGAGAAGAGCATAGGCAATGTACATATAGGGAGAGCTAACTAACAGTAATTAAGAAATGGAAACTTACACATATATTACACATATATCCTAAGTGCATATCTTTACATAAACAAGTTCAGAACAAAGGAAATTCTGCATAGAATAGTAACAGAAAACTAGAGCAGAAAGGAGTCAAAAAAATTCTGTAACTGTATGTTTCAGTATAAGTGGTTTCAGGAGCATGGACCGTGACCTTAGGGGTCTGTTTTGAGAGTTAGACTTCATTGGGCTTTAATTAAACAGTTAAACCAATTGGGTGGAATAGAAACCAGATCAATGAACAAAAGAGGGAAAACCACCTGTTCGTGTGTATCAGTTTCTTTTAGTTTCTGAGTTTCAGCATAAGAAGTGTGTCTGTGGGATCAATGGTGTTGTTTGGGTTGTTTTGAGTTCAAAATCTTGCTAAACACTTGACTAGTAGGAGAAACACTCTGGGGAGGATTGGAGGACTGATTAATGAATAAAAAGAAAACTTAAAGAGGAACTGTACAACGTTAACAAGTTCAGGTTTTCATAGTTGTGGTTCCTGTATACTAAAGTTACAAAAAGTATGACGAGATCGTTTTGGGCTTGGTTGGAATTTTTAAAAACTGGATTATACACTAAACTAAATGGGTCAGTAATGGGGGAGCAGTTAGGAGTCAGACTGCTAAGTAGAAAGAAGAACAACAGAAAGAAAATATGTTCTCGATTCAGTTGGTTCAGGTTCTAAAATCTCTCATTTCAATAGAAGTTAGTTCAGTAGCAATAACCATGTTGTTGCGGGTCTGAGTTGAAATTTAAAACCAAGGTAAAACATCTTACTAATTGAGGCTACAACGTGAAATGAAGAGAAAAAAACAGAAGGTCAGAGCCGTGAATAATTGAAAGGAGTAAAAGAGAGAGATCTTGATATTTCAGTTTCACAACCTTCCTGAAAGTGTGAGCTCTGTATAACTCTGTTACAGAGAAGTTATAAGGAGTTGTTTTGAGTTGCTAATGAGCCTAAACATTTCTAACGTGATTAAGTAGGTTTATGAGTACTTGGGAAGTGGTTACAAGACTGATTAAAGAACTGAAAGAAAGCAATATAAGAAAATACACTATTCCAGTTCAGTCCAGTACTCTCGGACCTTCTGGATGATAACTTTTCAGAAACTTAAATGATGTGTATTGAATCTGTCTTGGGGTTGAGACTATACCAAAACACATAACTAAAAAGGTAGGCAGACTGGGAAGATTCAGAATCAAATTATGAACCAGGAATGGAGAAGAAATAAATATATGTCAGTTCGATGTTTTATGGTTCTGCTGGATTTGGCAGTCCAGCATGAGGAATTTCCAGAAAACTGTAGATGTGGTTTTGAGTCTGTTTCGAATTTAGAAGCCTGATGATACACTTAACTAGGTGGGAAATCTACTAGAGGGAAATCTGAAGACAGACAGATAACTAAATCGAGACAGGAGAGGAATTCACAAGTTCTAATTGTCAGTTTTCGTTGCTTGGTAGCTTCAGTATAATAGACTTTCAGGAGTATCGATGGGGCTGTTTTGGGCTAGTTTTTAGTTTGAGGCTACCTGATATGCTTAGCTAAGCGGGTTAACAGCTTGGGGAAACTGGAAGTCAGAACTCAAATTAAAGAGGAGGAATAGAAGTGATGTTATCAGATTGGTATATCAGTTTCCGAGTTTGGTATTAAACATTTACAGAGGGCTTGCATGGGTGGTATTAAATGGTAAACAATCCTAGAACTTAATCAATACAGTCAAATAAGATATTAACGTCTTGGGGAAAAAATCAGATATCTGTTCGATAGCTGACAGAGGAAGAGAAATGATACTGCACCAGTGCAGGTTTTGTTTTGGGTATCATGTGTATGTGTTCTGTATAACTGCTTTACAGGAATGATAAGGAAATCGTAGTGGCTTAATAAGGAATTCAAAACCTGTCTGATACATTGAGGAGAGGTTAGAAACAGTTGGGACAGGATAGGAAAAAAAAAACAGAAGAGAAAAGGACCAAATCGTGCCACTGAGTGTTGTAGTATTTCAGTTCTGTATAAAGAGTTCCTGAGGCATTGTCCTGGCTGTTTTGGTTTGTATCAAAGTGGAACTGTATTTAAACACATGACTAAGTGATGGAAGCAATTGGGGTAGATTGGAAATCAATCAGAAAACAAAGAAATCAAGGGAGCATATCGGTTCCTGTTGTGCAGTGGTAGTTACAGTTTTGGTTTCTGTAAGGGATGGTCAGTGAGGGTGCCCAGATAATTTAGGGGCTGGTTCGAAATCAACAACTTGGTAATGCACTTAGTAAGGTGGGCACCCAGGTTGAGGAAAAGATCAAAAGATAGATTAGTGAATAACAGAAGGGAATCGATGAGAATTAATCCGGTTAGTCTTGCAGGTTTTAGTTTCAGCTTTCTAGCTTCAAGTGTGGTGTAAGGTTCTTCTCAGAGGTGTGTATGTTACTCTTGGAGTTGAGGATGAACGTAGAGTCTTTTAATTGACTTAACTAGGAGTGTAAACGATTTTGAAGGAGTTGCACTTCAGTCTATAAAACAGACAGAAAACAAAGCAAGAAGATACTCCAGTTTGTGATTTCAGATTTCAAAAAAAATGTTGTGGTTTCTGTATAAACCTGTTACAGAAGTATACTGAGGGTGGAATTGAGTTGTTAATGAACCCAACATACTCCTAGAAGAAGGGACTAGACTGATACATTCTTTTGGAGTTCTGGAAAACGACTTAACAACCAAACAGAAACAAAAGAATATATACACTGCGAAGGCATGATCTTCAGATTTCTGAAATCATGTTTTCTTTCTGTTCAATTGGGTTACAGTGAGAGGCTGGGTGGTGAGGCATTCCTAAGTCTATGAAATCTGTGGCAAGATTGGTGGGATGGTGAATTGGAGATGAAAAAGGGGATTAGATGTACATATATATATGCCACCGATAATTAAGCAAGAGTGGAAAAGACCTTGGGTTATATTTTACCACAAGGTTTTGGTGTTATAAAATTAAATACCTACAATATGTTATAAGTTGTGTGGTAGTTTTGTGAGTAATGAAGTTATATAATAAAGAAGCTCAAATGTGGCACACGTGTATACTATTTCCGATACATTTCTAAGTTGCCAAGCCATATGTAACAAAGTCTAGTGACACATAAATATCGTATCGTATAACATTATAGAACAAATGTAACACAAATAATATTATGTGGCTAAGGATGTAGTTATTCAAACTGTTATGCTAAACGCATACACACAAAGATAAACACGTACCAAGAAGTAAAGTTATACCCCATAGTTATAACGACATAGAATACTAAGGTTAGTATAAGACCTTGGTTTGGTAAATAAACCCTAGTGAAGTATCATAAGTGTATAACGTAAGGTTTCATGCTCTAATGCAAACCGAGAATTAACTCACACAACGAGCAAAGGGTTTATTAAAATTAATAACGATACTTTAACTAGCAACAAACGTTAAGTCTGGGGACATAGTACTGGGACTTCATATATTATTCGGAAATACCGAATTGTGCTGTCATGTGGATTGACGCTCAGTGTTCCGTGTATTACTAGATCGCAATCCCGACGTACGCGCTCGAAAGCTCTAGTGGACTGCACTGCACGAATCTAGTCAACGGTGTACGGTATGTAAAGGGATTTGATCCGAGTTGTCCTGAGGAATTCCTCGGGCTCGGATTTGTTTGATAAATAACTTGTGTGAATGTATGTATGTGATGTATATATGTGATGCATGTGTATGATGTGTGTAGTTGTTCATTGCATTATTTACCTATGCACGAACGTCCTATGGGACTAATACTACGTCGACTATAGATCGACTTATACAAAACTACATATGCGAAATGTGTGATTGTGACCACTGTTGCTTGACTTAATACGCTAAGTATTACAAGTACATAGTTATAACCTAAGTAAAATACTTAGAAATGGGACACGACATTGTCGGTCTCTAGAGCTTTGACTCGAAAGTGAATGTTACCTAGAATAATTCTAGGCATGCGTAAGACCCATAGGGCAGCCAATAAATTAAGTGATGTACTCTATAACAAAAACTGTAACTGACTATCTAACTAACAAAGCTAACAGTGGAGTGTGAATGAATGTGATGATGTACCTTAATCCAGACAGTCACTGGCTGCTGGTCGCGCGTAGAGATCTCTTGGGATATCCCGTATCGGGTTTTTCCCTAGTTAAATCCTGATCGAGCCTAGATAGATCGTCAGGCGGAGTGTGCTACCGTTGGCACCAGGCCCTTGGCCACCTAAATGGACGCCTCTACAAAGGCAAAGTGAATAGCCCAGAGTCTTCGGATGATCAGGGCAGTGAGCACCTTGTGTGTACGTGGGACTACAGTCCAAGTGAATATAATTCGGGTTGTCCTAACTGACTCCCAACAGTGCTAACCAAAACTAATAATATGTGAGGGCCCGGGGGCCGAATGTTGTACTGTGCTAACTAAAATTAATGATATGTGAAGGCGGAGGGCCGAGTGATGTACTATGTGATGATGTTAACGTACGATGAATGAGTTCTCAATACCATTGTATTGTGTGATGTATGACAGTAATGTGTATATCCATATATGACTGTTTGGATTGGATGAATGAGTATATAATCATGCATGTTGTTACAGTATTTATCATATCTGTAAAATGACAAAGCATGAAATCAATCTAATATCAAGACGGTTAAAAATGACAAGTGACCAATAGGGTCCAGATCCGGCATACTCAGCGTCTATCGCTGATACTACACTTATTGCGCAGGTTGCTGAACACGTTGAAGCCGAAGTGCGGGATTGGGTAGTTAGGACATTGTTGATTTGGATTATGTATAGATGCTCATAGTAGTTGTGCTTTTGATACTTAGATAGAAATGTAGGTGGTATCTCGTTGTCACTGCGGATTGTATTTCTATGTAATTTGTTAAGATGTTGTAATGCTACACCACTCGTATGGGCGAGTGGTGGCAAGTAACACCCATGTGAGTTATATTACTGTAATTCCTTCCGCTGTGAGACGCCTTTAATTCCTGTTCACGTGAGTGATTATTACGTACTTGTTATGAGGGGTGTTACAACAATACCGCAACCAGTATGTGTGCTTAACCGATAGCCAGTTAGCATGGCGCACTTGCTATAGCAAGTGCTGCTATAACAGGGCTGTTCGGGAAATTTATAACCACTACAAAGTACTTAGTAAAGTACCACGAAGTTAAGTAAGATCATTATAACCATGGAAGGGCTTAACAGCCTAACCTCTGTAATTGTAAGTACACCAGTCAGCAAGAAGCTAGACTTGGTTAAGGTAAGAAGATGTTGTGAAGCCATGAAAATTTTCCTTTCAACTTAGATTTATTCAAACTCTTTTCCTTCTAAACCAAACCAGTAAAACCAAGGGCCGTTGACAAAGATACAACAGTGGATAAACTTTCCCTCGATTAAGTTCGGGAAGCACAGGGTGCATATTGTCACAGGACAATATAAGGGAGTTGACAACAGAATACTTCACCTAGGCGTGTGACGGACACTACGAGTGTACCAACTGTAATGTGGGACGACCGCACTCCGATAGGAGCTTGTGGGCCTGACAACCTACTTATGGGTTAGTTGGGTAAGTAGTAATGTATCAGTAGGGTACCCCACATACGTATACAAGTAGAGTCCGAACCACGGGAAGTAGTCGACTCCGTACTACGGTCAGCAGTATAAATCAAACAAGAGTTAAGGATTACCATGAATGGTTGAAGTAAAGGAACTCAGTTAAGTTAACGAGACTAAAGGAATTAATGAATCCTTTCAAGGAAATGTTTAAGAGTCAGGAGGTGCGAAGTGCACTAACTGTAATGTAAAGACATCGTATACGTCTTAAGGATCCTCAGGGATAAACATGATAGCTAGAATGGTGATCCAGCCTGTGCATGGCAAGGCATATGCCTAATGTGAACACATTAATGTGCAATGAACGGGATGAAACTCCCAGAATGAGTACCTACACTACCAGGAAATGTTGATCTTCACAGAAGGAGATAATAAGCCAGTTAAGAACGCAAACGGCGTGGCTAACGGAATGTACCAATAAGTGTGAACCAGATGTAAAGGCATAACTTAACAACACCCAGGAGCAATCCTTGAAGGGTGTTCGCATCAACAATTGTTGAACGAAATGCATGACAAAACACAAGGGTTGAAACTAACACCCAGTTTAGACATAAGTTGTGAGGAGACGGACTGACAATCCTAAGGGGCATTCCATGAAAGGAGACGGAATGCAACGACCTTGTCATGGAGCTCAATATAACATCCAAACCATGTAATATTGTACAGAGAAGTACATATGTGTGGACAGCCTACAATGAGCGCAGCTCAAGGCAAATAAGGCTTATAGGCCACAAATAAAACGTGTTATGTAAATTAGATTGATTACAGAAGTTTATGTTATATAAGTGAATAGAGAGGAGAACGAACCACTACACTAAGAGTGAGGATACCTCTCGATGCTGTGAAACCGCTGGAGCGGTAGTTATATGAACCAAGCTCAAGAAATATGTTAAGGATGGACAATATTATTATTATTTGAGAGCAGTTAGTTTAGTAGTATGTGTGTATAAAGTGAAGCACCGAGCTAAATAACGTCGGTTTGAGACTCGAGTGAGCAACGCTCAAGGAGCATTCGGTAGTCATACAAATGAATGACAAACCATAATGTGAATAATATAAGTATAGGTGTGGAAGTTAATGTGACAATAAATACCATGTATGTTATTGTTATGCAATGAGTAAGAGCACGGTTTGCAGCTCGCGACCGTTGTATCAATGTTATTGAGTAATAATGTGGCAGATAAGACCAGTTATGAGTTAAACTCAGTGGAGATACAAGGTAAGCGATGTTAAACAGACTGGGCAATAAGCCAGTGGTAGGTACTATGTGATGGGGAACTTAGTGTGAATTCCATGGCGAATCGCATAAGGGATTTACTGTCAAGAGTTTACGCCTCTGCACTCTGTATGACTGAGTGTTTTGGTATTGCACTTGCGCAGTAATGATCGAGTGGGATAGCTAGGAATTGGAATCATGTTAATTGTGGAGGAATAATGTTATAATGGCCGATGCATAGGAAATGCAAGGCCGCACCAATAAAAGAGTACTTGTACAAAACCAAATGTGGAGACATGATTAACAGTAAGTGACTACAGTAGCACTAACTGCCAAATATCGGTATGGAATATACCCCAAATGTTGTAAATAGCTGAGAGAGCACTACACACTAGGTAGTAGCTCAATCTCAACCGACAGTAAGTCGGAAGGGAACAAGTCAATCATTGTGAAATACATAGCTGTATACACAGTAAATTGTTATGGAAGTGGATAGAAAGTTTATAACTCACCGAATTCGCTAACGGTAAGAGATACCACGCGTCGGTTGAGAAACCATTGTTACCAAGATGAAGGTGACAATTGGGCATGTACAATACAGTAAGAATAACAAATGGGGCAATTAAGCTCTACAGTTATTAGAGTTTCGCAGGAGAAACTAGTGAGCCAGTGATTCAAGTGTTGAATGTACATGGTGAACATGAGTGAATTGCTAATTATTAACGCCTAGAAGCCTAACAGGCCAGAATCGAAACCAACTAAGAGTTTAAACAAACACCAATGAGAATTCTTGGTTTGGGAACTAAACCGCCAATATGGTTAAGATCCTCTAATCCGAATCCATTGTGTAATAGACCGCGTGGAAGTTAAAACACTTCACGACGACAGAATATTTTAAACCGATGTTTAGTGATTGATTACGTGGGTGTAATCCCTTTTAAGGGGGGTAGAGCGCAAAACCACTTAGTGTGTATTACCGTACAAGTAGTGTACGTGACCTATGTTGTGCATGGCACAAAATAATTTGTTTTGATGATTGGTGTGTGTGTTACGTAAACATACACACTCATTCATGGTTTAATTGTGGTAATTGCGCACAGAAGATGCGAATACCATTGTGATAAGTGTGTTGATTTATTAACAGTTGTGTGTGATGGTACAAGTGTGGGGAGTAGAGAAACTCCCGGGGAAAAAAACCCCGACAGTGTATAAATGTGAAACTGTGTGTGGTATTTTGATAAAATGTATGTGTATATATATACTATATAGTGATTCATGAAAGAGTATGAAACCGACATAGAACATAGTGAGAATAAGATTCCCTAGGTAACTGGATTAAAGTGAATGGAGATAACTGATAGATGGAGTTCTATCCCTTGGAGATGTTATGATCATGATTAGAATGATTAAAAAGATAGAAAATTGGAAATGAGTGTATTACTTGATGCTTGAAAATGAAGTGGGAGGTGGAACTTGATTTGCATGCGATCAAGGGAAGCCGAACACAAATTGGGGTGGAAGGATAGTTCAACACTGATGCTGATCACATCAGGGTTGGATGATTCTTGAAGCTCCCCTTAAGTGGTCACAAATAACCACGCTAAGAAAGAAGCAAAAAGCATAAGTTGGACTTGGAGTTGTATGTGTTTTCAAAAGGATTTTGAATTGGAATTTATAAAACGTCGATAGATACTTTACATAATTAAAGTTCTCTTACTTAACCTCACAAGGAAATTTCAAATTTAAGTGATTGTTTTGACCTCCCAAAGGCACGAGGACGGAAGGTGTCCTTCGCGACCGGGTTCTGCGGGATCACAGTGTATATTAAAAGATATTTTTGATTATTATACATGCTATGACATGTTGTGTGGTATGTGTAATAAATATGATTTTGACCTTGAGTTCCAAAAGTGTATGTTATCAAGACCTATGTGTCTGAATGTTGTTATGTTACCCAAGACCAGAGAGTCTAAGGGTTGTATGTATGTGCAAATGTTGTTAAGATGCCCGGACCATTGAGTCCGAGGTTATCATGTGAGTATGTTATGTTATGCATGGATGTGTATGTGTACCCGGACCGTTAAGTCTGAGGTTGTGATGTAAAGTATGTTAGGTTATGGAAGTTTATTTCTAAGTGACTCCTGTGTTCTAATCTAATGTTGTGTGGGAAGTGTGAACTTCGAGGACGAAGTTCTTTTAAGGGGGGTAGATTGAAATACCCCAAACCTTGATATGCTGTTAAACATTTAAACTATGGTATGTAAAGGCTAAAAAAATGCCTTAGAGACATCAGTGAACAATTTAAACCATAGTAATATGCAATAAAGCACTAAGATACAGTTTGAGCAAAAACATGCTCTAAGCTCTGAGTGAACTTGGTTAGGACCCAAAGAGCCTACCAAGACTTAATAATATTCAATTATGATTTAATAAGGCTAATTAAGTCCTTAGGAAACTTTGGTAGACAGTTAAACCAAACAAAACACAAGAATATGCCTTAAAGTCAATAAGAGCAAAAATGTGCTCTAAGCTTGGGATAAATTTGTATAAGACCTAATGGTCATACCTATACCTTATAAATATGTTAATGAACATATGAAATCAATTACCAAAGAAAACCAAGCTTGAAAACAAGTTAAAACACAAAAAGTGCTTTAAGGAGTCTTAAAGCACGTTTTTGAAAAATTGTCTTGTAAATGAGTTTTGAATAGCTAAATGTCCATCATTACTCTTTAATTAACATGTGTACTATATAGTATCACATTTGGAAGTCTATATCAATGGGAAATCAAAAATTTCACATCTATGTGCCTTGTTTTAGTGAATAGTAACTTTAATAAGCTAGTTTGTAACATATGTTGTTATAAGTAATTAAATTGGTCAACAAAGACTATTATACCCCTTATGTAATAAAGGGGGCCGGTTTTCTTATATGGGATGACTCATCCCCTTGTTAATTGATAAGATAGGAAAAGAATAGCAAAAAGTAAATAGTTACTTTACTTAAATATCTAAAGCTAGCTACTTACCTTCTCATTCTCTTATTCTTCTTCATTTCACACGGTTCTTCATCTCTCCCAAGCTCCATTCTCGGTTTGCTACAGCCCCATCTCATTCTTCATCTTCTTTCACTTGTAACTTATGATTCCATGCTCCAAAATCAATTTCAAGACTACCCTTGTCTTAGTTAGAACAAGCTCCTCATTTCCCTCTTTTCAAATCTTCAAGAACTCAATTTTGGTGCCATGGAGATTCACCATTGAAGGAGCTTGAGCTAATATTTTCACACCTTGTTGTTCTCCTTTGCTTCAAGGTAAGGAAACTCAAAGAACAACCAAGTTTCCTCTCATTTTGTACATGTCCGAAAATTCACCATTAATGGTGTCTTCTCTTGTTCTTCCATAGCTTCATTACAATCTTCAAAGGGTCTGGAGGAGTCCTCTCTTGATGCTTATTCAAGCTCTCTTCCAATTCCAAGGTAAAACAATTACCTTAATGTGTTAAGACAATATATGTGCCTAGGGTTTACAATGACATGAAGCATAATGCTTGAATACTCATTCTATTATTTGTACATTTTTTAGAAGTTGACAAACAGCCAAACATCCTTACCGGTTTTACAAGGAAACAAGAAAGAAGTTTGTGAGGAAAAAGAGGTAAACAAACTATCTCAATGTAGTTTAAATGCCTTAGGAAAAATGAGCTTGATATGCTTAATAAAATACCTAAGGAGCCAATGGTAAATGAGCTAGTGAAATGCTCTCAAGGAGTTTATTAAGGGCATATGTGTTGTTGTATGTAATTGCAGGTCAAAGGCATTATTTATGTGGAAATTCAGTGTTTAAGGTTCATGTTATTTAAGTGCCTAAGAGCCATGTTATTTAAGGGCCTAAGTGCCAAGCAATTAAGTTTATGCACTATATTGTGATGTAGTGTAAATTTGGTGAATTATGTGTGCGAGGAAGTCCTTAATGGATCTTAGGTGTTCTTGAGTGAAATGAGGTAAAAACCTAAGTGTTTGGATGTGGGAATATACAAGAGAAGCTATGGCAAAATTTGGAAAATGTATAAGGATTTCTAAGTGTTTTAAATGAGTTTTGGTGAACTAGGAAGTGTTAAGAGATTTATAAGAAAAATGAGTGACAACTTGGACAATGTTTAAAGGTGAATCAAAGTGATATTTTGGGTATTAGAATATGCCTAAGTTCATGTATGAAGTTTGGGTAATCTATGGATGAAGAGAATAGATGAAACAAGACTTGATATTGTCAAATTTGGGATTTTGTTACAGAGGTCCGGGACTTAGGTATTGGAAGATGTCCCGGACCATACATGAAAAACAGGCCGAGAGTTGGAAGACTGTCTTGGTCCGGGACTTGGGGTGAGTACAAGGTCCCGGACCACCCTATTAAAAACAGCCGAGGGTCTCTGTAAGTATTGGTCCGGGACTTAAGGTAAGGACCAAGTCCCGGACCACTCTAAAAATTTGTTTAAGGTATGAAAATGGTAAGATGGTTTTGGTGTGTGATTTAAGGAGTTTAGTACATGGCTAAAGATGTGTTTGAAGTGCCAAATGTGGTTAGAACATACTAGGGCACTATGAGGTGAAGTTTGGAGTCAAATGGGATTTTAGAAACAAAGTTCTGGAGCCGACCGACCTTAGGGATCGGACCTGCAAGGTCGGTCGAGCTCAGTTTACATTATCGGAAAGAGTTTCTGAAACGGACCGACCTTGGGGACCGGACTTGCAAGGTCGGTCGGGCTTGTATTTTTAGTACGGATTAAGTCTCTGGAATAGACCGACCTTGGGACCGGACTTGCAAGGTCGGTCGTGTCTAAACTTTTGTACAAGAATTGTTTCTGGAATGGACCGACCTTGTGGACCGAACTTGCAAGGTCGGTCGGAGTAGAATTTTTGACGGTAATGTGTTCTGGAATGGACCGACCTTGTGTAAGGTCGGTCGTACCAAAAACATTGTTTAAGGTTATAGGATGATGGAGATTATTAAGTAATGATGTTATAAGATTGTTGAGGACATGTTAAGTGAGTTATGATGACAATATAATGGGGGAAAAGTTGTATCAAATGTAAAAGTAAAACAAGTTAAAATGTGAAGTTATTTAACTAAGTTAACGGGGATAAGTTATGAGCATTAGACCTTAAACAATTATGTTACCCCGATGTTAATAAAAGTACATGTAATGTTATCAGTTGTTCGAGAATTTGCTCGAGGAACATAAGTGGACATGATAGAGTGGACTCCGGTGACAGGTATGGTTTTCTTGCAACCTGTGTCCTACCGGATTACACCGGCTTGTATGCCAATGTGATTTTCTATATGTTTGCCACGTTGTAAGATAAAACATGTAATGAGTTTACAGCAATTCATTTATGTGGCGTGTTCAACTCCGATACCATTTAACCTCGGGAGTGTTAACCTTAGCTAACTGAGTCTAGGATCACATGAGAGTTCGGTATTCGGATTAAACGACCCAAACCATGGGACGTTCTAACCACGGCTATGCGTGTGTTAATTGTGTGATATGTGTATGTGAATGTAGGGATTTCCCTTGTGTGTTTAACCCAGTTGTAATACTGTATGGTGTGTAGATGTGATAGACTCCATAGTGGGGTTCTAACTAATATCTAAAAGTAAGTATGTACTAACAGTGGTGAGGAATCCGGTTAGGCCAGTCGCGCGTTGTTGGGAGTGGGTATCCTTCTTAGCCTTACCCTTCTCTCTGTTATGGTTGTTTCCCTCACGGGTTATGATCTCCCATTAGCTTATTCCAAAGCTTAGCTATTCTGACTTATGATCGGTTTAGGGGGAACATGTGTTTGTGTGGTGTGTTCGGGCCACAAAACCCGAACCATCTTAACATAAGTTACTCGTCCGACTATTAGGACGGTAATGAGTGTTGTATAACGAGCTTATCATGGGGGTGACATCATTCTCTAGGCTCACCAGTGAATTAACAATGTTTGGGTCGGTTCCTAAGAGAACCGCTCACGTTATGTTATGTGTTGTTGATATAATGCAATTTCTATTGCGGTGATATTATGTGCACGTTGAAACGTGAAAAGTGTTGTTTAGTGTTGTTATGTAGTGTATGTTATATGTTGTAAAATGTGGAGTATGTGGATCATGGATATGAATCCCAGTTTATGATAAGAGGCGTTTAAGGATAACCCGAATAACGGGTAAGTGTCGTCTATTAAGGAAGTAGCTCCATTAGAGGAGAAACACTCTAGGGGTAATGAATACCATGAGTGACCTATCAAGTATGGATATGTTATCTATTGTTGAGCCCATTGAGGCGGAATGATTCGTGTTGTGTGTTCTAAGTTACATGCATGATTCAAATAAAATCAATCGCATGCTAAGACGACAATTAGTTGTGCGTGGCCCGGTAGCATGTGGGCTGCGGGATTACCATACCAGCAAAGGTGCTGAGCCCCTTGGGGGCCACCCTTTCTCTTCTCTTCCTATTTCAGGTACAAGAGCTGGAAGCCGTTCGAGAGTAGGACGGGGTAGTCGTTGTACATGGGTAATCATTTAAGTTGTATATATATACAGTAAGTGTAGTAAGACCGAAACTGTTATCGGCATCAATTTGTAAATACTCGGTACAGTTGGAAGGCTTATGTATGTTGGTTGTTGTTAATGAAAAGGTATAGTGATGTACGGTTGCTTGGGAATCTAGTCCATCAGACCGGTACAATGTATATGTAATAGCCTTGTTAGCCACGTGGGTGGTTAACGGCGTGTAACACCAACGAGTTAAGTTATGTGAAGTAGTATATTTTCCGCTGCAGAATGTTGTTATGTGTATGTTGTTGGATGGGGTGTTACATAAGTAACTAGGCAACCTTGTATTGTCAAACTAACTTCATACATAGCCGCTGTGATGACTAGATACCGACCAATCACAAATTACAACCCAGCTCCAAAACTGAACAAGTGAGCACTAAGTTAAATTACATTCAAATCCCCATAACGAATTACATAATAAGTCTTAAAGGTTTGATTCACGAAAACGATGCTAACTACCCAGCATCCCGCACTCCAGCTTCATGATCCGATCTACAACCTGAAATGTGTTGGCCCCAAACGGGGCTCAGCGAACTATATGCTGGTATGCTAAATGTAGTCTTAGTATCAATCGGATCACTTAGGTCATTTGTCCATCTTAACAAGCGGTTCGTTTCATGCATTCCCAATTTACAATAATAGTAAACAACAATAAATGCTTAACAAACACACAACAGTTCATCCAACAGTATCACCGCATAACCAGTAAAACAACACCAAACATGATACACGTTTTAGTTAACCGTTCTCGTTACTTGACCTTAAGGCCTCATTATTCCTTCAACCCACCATTAATCCTCTTAGTTAATTTCCACCTCAGGTGTCATGTTAGGACAACCCTTCATAACTTGATAGTGTTTGATAACACTGGACAGTAGGCCCTGGGTCCCAAATAATGGAACAATTTGCTAGCTGACCCTTTGGTCCTGGGCTTCTCATTTGCCTTTGAATGCGTCTAATTCGGCCGAACCCTGCACCAACAGTAGTGCCCTCTGCCATCATCTAGTGTGGATATATGGATTTCCTTGAGCGACTCTTGATAGTAGTCCCTCGTCGTGATCACGCTGCGCAACCAGTTAGTCGAGACTAACTGGGTTTCTTCCTCCAGCACCATCTTGTAATTAAGTTCTCTTGACCATTAACCTAAGGTTGAATATTTAGGTTTAAGACTACGATACTTGACTGTCGATTAGGTTCCTGTGATAGCTAAAGGTCATCTAAGTCATGTGCGAGTCTAATGTGTAAACCTCCAGTTTAAAAGACGTTCACGTAAAATAAAACGCAGTGGTGTCGAGTAATATAATACACATGTTCGCATGCATAGATCATAGATATCACTCTTAACAGTTAAACACACAACGTCTGGACCCAAGGAAAACCTTAGGACGTTCAGACCACACAATTAACATACCGTTCACCAAAATAGTCGTTAGCGTGAAGTCTGGCGCTCTCCAACTAATCCTTGAAGTACTGTTATACATACATGCATATACCGAGTAGCGTTATTACAACTAGCACTAATACTACGGTATATTACAGAGCTAATACCCCGGTGTCCTAACCCCGTATGCTCATTATTTTTTTTCCGGTTATTAAACGGTGATTTGAGATTATTAGACAGTTCGCTATTTTATGTAGTAGCTACATGTGACAATAAATCTCCAATTATAATATATCTCTAACTCTTTGATCATGATTTAATCATCATTTCCCAAATCTTTAATTTAATCTCATTAGTTTATGTGATTGTTTGTAAGGTATAGTGAATATTACTTAACCTTCTTACAACACATTCTCTCATACTTTAATATAATGTCACACTATTTCAGTCCCGACATTATTTTATAAATCCATAATATTCTTTGTAACCTTATTTAATGTATAACCCAAAGTCTCAACCAACTTTTATTCATTTCCAAACAGCCCCCTTGCTATCGGTTTTCACCTCCTTAACCCCTAACTTTTATTAATTACATTTTGGCCCACTCTTATTTTGTAACTTACCATTTAATACCTAGAACTTTATATTATACATATTACTTTGTTTAATTATATAATAAATTCAATAATCTTCCGAAATGCATAACAGACCCCTAAGGTCCTTTTAATCTCAGTTTTACCCCCAATTTATGGTTAATTACATATTAACCCCATAAATTTCACAAATGTTACAATTTAACCTTAAAACTATATATTATATCCTTTACTTTATTAAATCACCAAAATCATTCCAAAATTCATACAAATTTCATACAGACCCCTATTGGTCATTTATTTTACATTCCAACACTATATTTTCGGAAATTACACCAAAACCCAACCATTTTTATAAATTCCATTTTTAATCTAATACTTTGTTAGATCACCCAATTAATTCCTATCTTCATTTTATCGTGGTAACACTTCAATAATGGCCAAGGTTGACCACTAGGTTACTCCCTTGACCATAACTCCCATAATTTACGGATTTACCCCACCTTTCATTATTGATTTACATTTAGGTCCTATAACTTATAAAATTCATTTTTAATATTCTAATCCACCAAACAGCACCTAATTTGGCTCTTATACTGTTTTAACATCTCATATTTTACTTAATTACAATTTGACCCCATTAATGAATCTTTTACTCATTTTAAGTACTTATAAGGTTCATAATTCCTTAAAATCATATCCTTATTTTTATAAAATGTTGTTTAGCACCTATATTTATATTTATGTTCCTAGGTACTTATTTTCACCAAGATTATGGTTTATACCCAGATTTTTACATAATTTATTTTAATACTTCAAAACTTTATTTTTTGTCACTTAAATGTCTTAAAACTTAACCAATCATTCCAAAACATTAAACATAAGTTCATATACATATTTAGGTCATTAATGACCCCTATTTACAGAATATTATCGGCCTTACATAGTTTATACCCCCATAATTTATAAAAATTGCATTTTAGCCACATAACTTAATAAACTTGCTATTTAAAGATTTAAACCTTATTCCAACCTATCCAAAACTTATAATATAATTTCATAAACATATTTAGGTCATTATAACTTATTTTATACAGAATGTATTCGGTCCTAAGCAATACTAACCCATAGTTCACAAAAATTACATTTTAACCCTTTTTACATATCCCTTTGTACATATAAATATCCTAACTCATCATAAGGTTATAACCTGATCCTAAGCACAATATATACCCAAAATAATCATATCATACTGTAAGATTTCATCCTTCATTAATACCACCCAAAACTTTGCCCAAAATGACGTTAAACTATAGCTTAAGAAGTTTACCTTCTAATGCCCACAAGTTTGATTTCTCCAAGGAAACTTGTAGCTTGATTCTTTGTGTTTTTCGGCCCTAACAACCAAGGGTTACCACTTAATTTTTCTGTACAAACTAGTTCAAGAGTTTTACCTTCTCAAGGATTAATTCTTCACTTGTTTCTCTTGTGCTTGAGCTTGGTTTTGAGGATTTCAAAGGCTCAATATTTCAGCCATGGCTCTAGGAAGGGAATTTAAGGATTAGAACCACTTCTAAGCACCTTAAACAAAGGTAGAAAGCTTAAGGCACAAAATATTACCTTAAGTAGATCTAGTTGTACTTTCGGCCTAAATGGAGTTTGGTGCTGCCAAGGGCTTCTCCATGGATGTAAGGAGGTAATTGAAGTCAATAGGAGGTGGTAGTTTCAGCCGAAACGAGATTTGTGAAAGAATGAAGGCTTAGAGCACATTTTACCTTTGATTTGTGTCCAACTTGTTTTCCCTTCTTCCCAGCCTTGGTTCCGGTTTCCTAAGGCTCTTTATGGAACTTGCTTTCAGCCTCAATAAGTGGGGATGGATGGAGCCTAACCATAGAAGAAGAAATGGAGATATTTGGAGTTAAAATGAGCTTAAAACAATTAAATCTTCTATGGAGTTCATAAGTAGAAGAAGATGAGGAGGAGTGTTACTTACCCTCGGTTGGAACAAGAGGGAGGAGTGGATGGCTTAGTTGATGCTGACAAGAAAGTAAGGAATGAGGGATTGGTGTGTCAAGTGGAGCAGAAATTTCCTAAGGCATTAGTTTATTCTAGGAAAGTACAAGTCCTTTCTCTTTCCTCCTTTCTTTTCAATTCTTTTTGCCTCCTTTATGGATGAATAAGGGAATGGAAGGGATGGTTGAAGATTTTGTGTAAGGGTGAGACAAAAAAGAGGGTAATTTGTGAGAGAGAGGTAAGTAATTATTTTATGTTTAGGCATGTAAGCTAGTTGTACTTTTATCTTCTTTTATTTTTCCTAGCTATTGACTTTTCTCCTCTCCTCTATACTTATGCAGCCGGCCACCCTTGTTCTTGGAGGGAAAATTTGCAAATTTTGTAACATTACTATGTTACACTTAATTGTTGTACAAAGGCTAACTCCATGTGTAATATTATGGTGTATATTACCTCTTTGTTAAATGAGTGTATTAGGGTGGTTAACTCTCTAGGAATTTAGTTTGGCTATATTAATTAATTTATATGACATTCCCACATTGTTTGTGGTATTTTGCATGTATTGGTATGTTACATGACTAGTTGGTTTTAGGAGTTAATCTCCCCTTGAGTTGTTCCTATTTTTGGCTGACCCAAAACATTTATATTCTTAGATTTTCCTCTTCCATGTGATAGAGGATGAAGAGAGGAGTAGGTAGGAACAAACGGCATCGAAAACGGAGTTGTAACGAAGTTTTTAGAGCAATTATAAAATGAGTGTGTTGTGCAGTACAGTGGTTCTGGGGGCAATTCTGGACGTCCGGAACGGCCTGTTCCTGGGGCCGAACTGGACTTGTTTTTGAGTGCTGTTTGTTCCTAGAGTGTGGAATATTGTTCCGGGTATCTGGAACCATGTTCCTAAGGGTAAAATACCCCATCCGTGAAGGTTAAAACACTCAGTTTATGCAAATTCCTTATGGATTTGGTGATTTTATTAGTTTATACACATTATAACCCTTTAACCCATCTAATAGTTTATTCGCTTTTAGTTGTATAAGTGTGTTTAAGGTTATGTTTAACTCTTTTATTAATTCATAAACCTTATGAGTATTTCAGTAACGCCCCTAAATTACTAACCATAATATGATAATAACTTGCTCAGATTAATAAAGTGGAAGCATAAGTCTTATAGGACGTTACCGCAACATTCACAACCATGTGAATGCTTAGGCTTAACTTACAGCCAAACTGACTTTGTATTACATAGGTTATAGAACAACCTAATACATTAATCTAGAAACCAAAAAATGATGGTCTCCTAGCCCCAAAAGCCCACACTCTTGTATGTCTCCACAACTAAGGAGAAGCTTCTTCATTTCCGGCATCTGTGGTCATTAATACAATTACAAAGAAAGGATCACAGGGTATAAAGCCAAAAGTCAGCAAAACTGAGTAAAATTAAAGCTACCATCAGAAAATAACTTAATAAAGTAATTGAAGGTATATACACAAACTTTACTCAACCAAGAGTTCAAGCATTAACAATAAGGCATCCAACCCTGCACAAGTACATGTAAATCAATTCACATATTTTCCTTAGTCATTAATTTCTCTATTCCATACAAATCAGTTCAAGGGATGAATCCTGATCATTCAGGCAATCCAACCTTTCCCAAACGCACTCCTGGCCCTAAAAGATGTGCACACCCCTATAATACCTTTAAACTATAGTGTAGGAATCCATGAAGCATCCCATGGAACCCAAGGCGTTCCATGAGTCCGTAATTCATAAGAAGGCAGTTACTACTCAAGTTCCATATATGTCAATATATCTCAACAATCCATTCCAATGAGTAACTCATTGAATCCTTATTAATCAAAATATAACAATTTAAGGTATAACAAGAATCAATAGTCAAGTCACTTAACAAAGTCCATTTCATAATTTCAAACACAAGGAAAATAGCAATAATCAAACAACACTTAAGGAAAGCCTATGATTACATAATCTCACATGGTACCTTCGGCCAGATCACACAACATCAAATATCTCAGCTTAACAATTCAAACAACCATAAATCATACCTTAAGACCAAGTCTTAACTAAAGAAACAAATCATATCCATTTCAGTTCTATATTTAACTATCTCATCTAGATTAGCTTAAGACATAATTTAACCATAGATTACCACCTGAATCAAACCTTGATTGGTTCCTAACATTTTTGGTCATAGCAACACAATATTAACCAGATTAGATTAGGAGTTTATACAACCATAAACAACCTCCTAAGACAGTATATATAAGTTCCTAACATATTAGACTTTACGACCTTAAGTCATGGCTTAGATTAAACTATAATCTTCATCCTATAACTCATGCTATACATCTCTTTAATGGTTCATAGCCAATTCTGCCATAATAGGTTACTAATGACCAGAACAACCAACAATCATATTTTTAGCCCTAGAACACATCTAGTTTACACTAATTAACTTCCTACTGAAACCGGTTGTACTATGCATCTAATTCACCAGATTAGCTCTTCTAGTAATCACACTTAACATCAAAAACAAGTTCTATACTTTACCTATGGCACTCGGCCATAATAATCAGTTAGGTTCTAGATTAGTTAAGCACCTAAAACACTTTATTAATGCTCTAGAATTCCACCTTCAAAACAGGTGATTAAACAAAACTCTTTGAGACATCATTTATCCAAGATTATAACAACACCAGATTAGACTAAAGATCATCCAGAACAATCGTAATTACCTCTAGGTTATTCCCACATACTAAACAACAACAAAACACCATAAACAAGCTCTTAAGCAATCAGTAATCAAAGGTAGGTTGTAAATACATTATTATCTTCATTAAAACACTTTTCCAGCTCTTCCAACTTTAGGCTAATAAATACCTACGAATTTTAATTAGATTATATGGGGGTATAATTCTTCTAAAACGTCCAAGATTTGTTAAGGGATGGTAACCATGAAGTTACCTTGCAGATTGCTGAAGAAAACCTTCCTTAAATCCTTGGAAAGTTTGCTAGAAGTTAGAACTCCTAAAGACAACTTTTAAGCTCCTAGAATTGACATGGACATGTAGTGAGTTCCCTTTGTTTCTCCTCTGGTTTTCTGCTGAGAATAGACTAGGAAAGGATGAAGAACACACTAACAACAACCTTACCTCTGGGATTGGAAGAAGATGAAGATAACAGCTCTCCTCCTTCTCTTTGCTCTCAGCTAGGTGATGTTGGTAAGCTTTCCTCTCTTCTTTTCTCTTCTTAAGGTGATAAAGGGCTGAATGGAGGTGGGGGACGGTTTATATAAGCAAGGAGAACGGTTTGAAGGGTTTTAAGTTACTTAAGGTGAAGGAAAGGTGTGTGGCTGATTTCTAAGCCATGTCATGCCTCCAATGGGATGTTGCCACCTCCTACCAGCCTACTTAGGTGTCAAGCTCCTATTGGTTATAGTATGTGTCAAGTGTTTAAGTAGGTGCCAACTCATCGTGCCACTGCATGCTTAAAGACGTCCTATTTGCTTGCTATCTTGTCGTGCTTAAGACGTCCTACTAGCTTACTAGCTTGTTGAGTCACCTACTTGCTTACTAGCTTGATGAGTCACCTACTTGCTTACTAGCTTGATGAGTCACCTACTTGCTTGCTAGCTTCCCAAGCAGCTGCATCACCTACTTGTGTGTTTACTACATAAGCTAGCTGCATCACCTACTAGCTTGGTTGTCACAATGTTATTGGAGCATTCTAGCTAGCTACTTTTAAAACAATACAAGAAGTGCTATTAAGGACTTTTCTGGTCCTAATGTGTACTTATGCCAATATTAGGATTTAAAGATGCTTAATAGCTCATTAAGACCTAATTAGCAAAGTAAATCATCCTTTAGAAACTTGGGTATTTCATTCACTCCCCCTTAAGAAAGCTTCGACCCCGAAGCTCAACCATTCCCAAGATCATCATCATTAAAACTATAATCAACTAATAAACATTAAGTATTCACACCAAGTAATCAAGCAAACAGAAGAACATTCATGAAAAAGGGTCTTAACATATTCATACCAAAGATATCAAGAATAAGAGTATCGAAGTCACTCCCCCTAAATTTTAAGTTACGACCTCGTAACTATAAATGTTACCTAGGATTCATCAAAAAGTTCTGGTATCTTGTTCTCATAAAATCCTCTGTTTCCCAGTTGCTTCCTCAATTTTATGGTTGGTCCAAAGGACTTTCACCATTTTCGTAGTCTTGAGGTGTCTCTCTGACCTTTGTGTCCAATATTTGTATTGGAACCTCCTCATACAAAGATGGGTCAATCTGACTTTTTCAGGTTGGATGACATGAGATGGATCGTGTATGTACTTCTTCAACTAGAAACATGGAAAACATTGTGTACCTTGTCTAATTCTTGGTAATGCTAATCGGTATGCCAAAGTTCCCACTGTTCTAAATTTCATATGGGCCAATGTATTTAGGGCTAAGCTTTCCTTTCTTCCCAAATCTCATGACTCCCTTGGTTGGAGATACCTTCAAGAATACTTTCTCTCCGCTGTAAATTCCAAAAATTTCTCTTTTTATCAGCATAGGATTTTGTCGATCCGTGCAGCTTCATCCTTTGCTGGATGAGTTTCACTTGCTGAATCATGTTTTCAATCATTTCTGGTCCTAACAAAACGTTTCTGAGATGTCATCCCAACATAGTGGAGTTCTACACTTTCTTCCAATAAAGCTTCATATGGAGCCATTCCAATGCTACTATGGTAACTGTTGTTGTATAAAAATTCTATCAAATGGAGATGATCAGTCCACGTACCTTGGTAGTCCATAATACAAGATCTCAACATATCTTCTAATGTTTGAATTTTCTTTCTGTTTGTCCATCTGTTGCGGGGTGAAAGGCAGTACTAAACTTTAACTGAGAACCCATAGCTTTCTGAAAGCTCTGCCAGAAACGACTTTGAAACCTAGAATCCCTATCAGATAATACTTGTAGGAACTCCATGATATCTGACAATTTCCTTGATGTAAGTAGCAACTAACTTATCCATTGTCCAAGTATCTCGCATTGGTATAAATCTGGCTGTTTTGGTGAGTCGATCCACAACAACCCAAATTTGATTCATTCCTGACCTAGTTAAAGGTATCCCACTATAAAATCCATAGATATGGAATCCCATTTCCAAGATGGTACTTCCAATGGTTGCACTAAGCCTCCTGGTGACTATGCTCAAACTTTACTTTCTGGCAAGTTAAACATCTAGCTACAAACTCAGCAACTTCACGTTTCATTCCTGGCCACCAAAACTGTTTCTTTAAATCCTTATACAACTTATTACCTCCTGGATGTATGGAGTAGGGTGATTGATGGGCTTCTTGCATCAACTTGCTCTTGATCTCCCCAAGCTCTTAGGAATGCACCACCGACCTTTGAACCTTAACTTCCATCTTTATAGATCTTAAAATCTGTAGCTTTCCTTCTATAATTTCCTCTTGATTTGTTCAAGTTTCTCATCCTGATTGGTTTTCCGGATTCTTCGAATATATCAGAGAAATGGACATTTGGTGTAGACTACTTGATTGTGCTTCTTCTCCACTAACTACTAACTCCATGTAAGCCTACGAATATCTTATACAACTTATCTGGGAGGATCCACATGGCTGCTGTTGAATGACTTCTTTTTCTGCTTAAAGCATCAGCTGCAAGGTTTGTTCTGCCTTCGTGGTATTGAATATCCATATCATATCTTTAAAAACTCTAACATCTTCTCTGCCTCATATTCAGCTCCTTTTGAGTGAATATATATTTTAAGCTCTATGGTCGGTGAAGATTTTGAAAAGACTCCATATAAATAATGTCTCAGATTTTCAGAGCAAATACTACTGCTGCAAGCTCAAGGTCATGAGTGGGGTAATTTTCTTCATGTTTCTTCAATTCCTAGAAGCATAGGCTATCACTCGCCTATTTTGCATTAGAACACAACCCAAACCAAACTTCGAGGCATCACAGTAACCTCCAGGCCATCCACTCCTTCTGGTAATGTTAACACTGGAGCGTAGTTAATCTAGTCTTTAGTTGTGGAATGACTGCTCACATTGGTCACTCCACTCAAATCCAACAGATTTCTTCATAAGTTCGTCAACGGCCTAGTAATTTTGGAGAAATCCTTGACAAATCTCCTATAATAGCCTACAACCCAAAAACTTCTAACCTCTGTAACATTAGTAGGACGAGGCCATTCCTTACAGCTTCAATCTTTGAGGATCACTGCTATACCTTCACTTGAGATAATATGGCCCAAGAAAGCCATTCTTTCAACCAAAAATCACATTTAGAACTTTGCATATAACTTATGCACTTGTAGTAATTCTACACCTTTCTTAAATGTTCGGCATGATCTTCCGGTTCTTGGAGTAAATCAAGATATCATCAATAAACACCACAACAAAACTATCCAAATATGACTGAAGACCCGGTTCATCAGATCCATAAACACCGCAGGAGCATTAGTTAGGCAAACGGCATTAGTATTCTCGTAATGGCCATACCTCGTTCGAAACTGTCTTTGGAATATCTTGCTCAGCTACCCTTATCTTGGTAGCCGATTAAATCAATTTTGGAGAACACACTAGCTCCCTTCAATTGTCAAACAAATCATCAATTCGAGGTAGTGGTACTTATTCTTAATGGTTACTTATTTAGCTCCCTATAGTCAATGCAGAGTCGAAGGCCCCATCCTTCTTCTTTACAAACAGAACTGGAGCACCCCAGGGTGATACACTAGGTTTTATATACCCTTTCTCCAATAACTTCTAACTGAGCTTTTAATTCCTTCATCTCCACTGGTGCCATTCGATAGGTGCTTTTGCTATTGTCCGGTTCCTGGCACTAGTCAATGCAAAATTCAACTTATCTTTTGGGTGGCATCCAGAATCTATTCTGGGAACACGTCGGGTACTCAGCAACAATAGGAATTTCAGAAAGCTGATTTCTCTTTTCATTTAGATCTCGTACATAACACAAGTACACTTGTTTTCCTTTTCTACTAATGCTGCCATGGAATGGCAGAAATGATCTTCACCTTTGGCTGCCTTACTATCTTCTATGATACCCGTTGCCCTGGACTCTTAACAAAATCCGCTGTTCATAACAATCTAACCACCCTTTGTACCGTTGCAGCCAATCATCCCCAATATAATATCAAATTCCAAGCCTTCAAATACTACCAAGTCAGCTGGGAAACCTACTCCTTTAACAAGCCTTCACGTCTCTATAATCTCAGAGCATTTATCTTTCCCCCGATGGTATTGTCACACAAATATTCACACAAGAAATACTGGACAACTTCAATTTCCTCATGAAAGCAGTAGAACAAAAGAGTGTGTGGCACCGGAGTCGAAAAAAACATGTGCTTCTAATCCATAACAGGGAAAATACCTGTAATGACATTTCCCTGAGCTCTAGCCTCTGATTCATTCATCACATTCAGGGCTCCACACTTCTTGTACTTGTTCTCATTCTTTTCAGCCCCTTTACCGTGCTTTGTCCAGTCCAATCCCAGAAGCTCTTTAAAGGTATTGGAGTTTGTCTGGCTAACCGGTGGCATGCCTTTCCTGAAGCTTCTTGACTAGGGTTTGGAAACATTCATAGGCCCGATGCCCCAGCTTTCCACAGTGGTTACAAGTCACAAAGCTCCCTTCACAATCTTCAGGATGATCTTTCTTCCAGGATGATTCTTCTGACATCTCCTACAGTTATAAGTTCTTCCACTTGGTGCTGTGGAAGATGTCTCCTTACCCTTGCTCTATACCTCCACTGAATTTGTCTTTTGATTGAGATTGGGCTTCTTTACATCGACCCCTCAGCTGGTCCACCAAAGGGCCTCTTTTTCTTCCCTTCATGGAACTCCCTTCTTTCATGATGTACCATCTCAATGCTGGCGCCTTCTCATAAGCTTCTTGTAATGTTTCATAAGTTGATCCGCCATGAACTCCCGAATTCGAAATTCAGCCCAAGTCTAAATTTTCTTGCCTTAGACTCTTCATCAGGGACTAGGTTTGGAGCAAACCTAGCTAGTTCCAGAAATCTGGTCCGGTACTCAGCTACCGACATAGATCGTTGTGAAGGTTCAGAAATTCTTGTTGCTTCTTCTTTTTAGATGATCCGGGTAAAAGCGAGTCCTCATCAATTTTTCAATTCCATCCATCCAAAACCAGGTTGTTGAAGACAACCCTCTTTTATAGCTCCCCACCATAGGCGTGCTTCATCTTTGAAGTAATTGTAGTTATCTAACACATAACATTATTCCTATTTGCTTTTAGCTGTGCCGTTGCTGCAACCATTGCTTGAGTCATCTCTTGAATATTAGCTGCCATCTAATCTTGGCAACACAAGGGTAACTAACACATACATATTCCCTCAAACAATAATAACAATCAAGCATATAAGAGTATTATACTCCCTATTCTTGTAGGTTAGTTAACACAACAGGAAACGTGCCTTACTCTCACAACCCCTTATATCCCATCCTAATTTCATGTTTAATCTTCATCAAGAGCAACCATGCCCTGATACCACTTTGCAACGCCCCTAAATTACTAACCATAATATGATAATAAACTTGATCATATTAATAAAGCGAAAGCATAAGTCTTATAGGACGTTACCGCCACATTCACAACCATGTGAATGCTTAGGCTTAACATACAACCAAACTGACTTTGTATTACATAGGTTATAGAACAACCTAATACATTAATCTAGAAACCAAAAGAGAATAAAATTATGGTCTCCTAGCCCCAAAATCCCACACTCTCGAATGTCTCCACAACTAAGGAGAAGCCTCTTCATTTCCTGCATCTGTGGTCATTCATACAATCACAAAGGAAGGACCACAAGGCATAAAACCAAAAGTCAGCAAAGCTGAGTAAAATCAAAGCTACCATCAGAAAATAACTTAATAAAGTAATTGATGGTATATACACAAACATTACTCAACCAAGAGTTCAAGCATTAACAATAAGACATCCAACCCTGCACAAGTACATGTAAATCAATTTACATATTTTCCTTAGTCATCAATTTCTCTATTCCATACAAATCAGTTCAAGGGACGAATCCCGATCATTCAGGCGATCCAACCTTTCCCAAACCCACTCCAAGCCCTAAAAGATATGCACACCCCTATAATACCTTTAAACTATTGTGTAGGATCCATGAAGCATCTCATGGAACCCAAGGCATTCCATGAGTCCAATAATTCATAAGAAGGCAGTTACTGCTCAAGTTCCATATATGGCCATATATCTCAACAATCCATTCCAATGAGTAACTCATTAAATCCTCATTAATCAGAATATAACAATTTAAGGTATAACAAGAATCAATAGTCAAGTCACTTAACAAATCCATTTCATATTTCAAACACAAGGAAAATAGCAATAATCAAACAACACTTAGGAAAGGCTATGATCACATAATCTCACATGGCACCTTCGGCCAGATCACACAACATCAATATCTCAGCTTAACAATTCAAACATACAAAAATCATACCTTAAGACCAAGTCTTAATCAAACAAACAAATCATATCCACTTCAGTTCTATATTTAACTATCTCATCTAGATTTGCTTAGACATAATTTAACCATGATTACCACCCGAATCAAACCTTGATTGGTTGCTAACATTTCGGTCATAACAATACAATATTAACCAGATTAGATTGGGAGTGTATACAACCATAAACAACCTCCTAAGACAGTTCATATAAGATCCTAACACATTAGACTTTAAGACCTTAAGTCATGGCTCAAATTAAATTATAATCTTCATCCTATAACTCATGCTATACATCTCTTTAATGGTTCATAGCCAATTCTGCCATAATAGGTTACTAATGACCAGAACAACCAACAATCATGTTTTTAGCCCTAGGACACATCTAGTTTACACTTATTAACTTCCAAATGAAGCCGGTTGTATTAGGCATCTAATTCACTAGATTAGCTCTTATAGAAATCACACTTAACATCTTAAACAAGTTCTATACTTTACCTATGTCACTCGGCCATAATAATCAGTTAGGTTCTAGATTTGTTAAGCACCTAAAACACTTTATTAATGCTCTAGAATTCCACCTACAAATCTTGTGATTAAACAAAACTCTATGAGACATCATTTATCCTAGATTATAACAACACCAAATTAGACTAAAGATCATACAGAACAATCATAATTACCTATAGGTTATTCCCACTTACTAAACAACACCAAAACACCATAAACAAGCTCTTAAGCAATCAGTAATCAAAGGTAGGTTGTAAATACATCACTTTCTTCATTAAAAAACTTTTCCAGCTCTTCCAACTTTAGGCTAATAAATACCAACGAATTTTAATTAGATTATACAGGGGTAAAATTCTTGTAAAACACAAAGATTTGTTAAGAGATTATAACCATGAAGTTACCTTGCAAATTGGTGAAGAAAACTTTCCTTAAATCCATGGAAAGCTTACTAGAAGTTAGAACACCCTAAGACAGCCTTTATGCTCGTAGAATGGACATGGAAATGGAGTGAGTTCCCTTGGTTTCTCCTCTGGTTTTCGGCTGAGAATAGACTAGGAAAGGATGAAGAACACACCAAGAACAGCCTTACCTCTAGGATTGGAAGAAGATGAAGATAACAACTCTCCTTCTTCTCTTTGCTCTCGTCCAGGTGATGTTGGTAAGCTTTCCTCTCTTTCTTTTCTCTTCTTAAGTTGCTAAAGGGCTGAATGGAGGTGGGGGACGGTTTATATAAGCAAGGAGGACGGTTTAAGTTACTTAAGGTGAAGGAAAGGTGTGTGTGGTTGATTTCTAAGCCATGTCACGCCTCCAATGGGATGTTGCCACCTCTTACCAGCCTACATAGGTGTCAAGCTCCTATTGGTTATAGTATGTGTCAAGTATTTAAGTAGGTGCCAACTCATCATGCCACCGCGTGCTTAAAGACATCCTACTTGCCTGCTAGCTTGCTCGTGCTTAAGACGTCCTACTAGCTTGCTAGCTTGTTGAGTCACCTACTTGCTTACTAGCTTGATAAGTCACCTACTTGCTTACTAGCTTGATGAGTCACCTACTTGCTTTCTAGCTTCCCCTAGAAGCTGCATCACCTACTTGTGTGTTTACTACATTGGCTAGCTGCTGCATCACCTACTAGTTTGGTTGTCACAATGTTGTTGCATTCTAGCTAGTTACTTTTAAAACAATACAAGAAGTGCTATTAAGAACTTTTTTGGTCCTAATGTGTATTATGTAAATATTAGGATTTAAAGATGCTTAATAGCTCATTATGACCTAATTAGCAAAGTAAATCATCCTCTAGAAAATTGGGATATTTCATGTTTAGACCCCACTTGATACTGGCCCGGTCTCTTCTCCGTGACATAGTCCAATTTTTACGGTACTGGCCCGGTCCCATCTCTTGGTTTATCGTGACACGGTCCGTTTCTACTCGGGAATCCATTAGACAGTGGTGCAATACCCAAGGTTGAACATGGGATCTAATACCATGTTAGAAATATTGTATGGGGAGGAATAGTTCCAACAGAGAGAATTATGTAAAATACCCATGTAGACTCGTAAGGCCGAATAACCCATGAGGTTTCATCCTAAAACTAATTGACATTAGGTGGAGTAGCCCAGAGGCTATATGAACTACTTACTAGCTATATATTTTTTAATGTAGGACTCACACTTGATCTCCAACAGTTACCCTTCTATTTAGCAAGTTCCACCGCAATGAGAGCTGGTTTTGATAAAAGCTAATTGCATTTTACAATAGTTGAACATTTTCTTGTTGTAAACAAGGAGAGGAATGCCTTATACATTCCTAATAACTCCTCCTATCTGAAAGGGCTGATACTTCTTAGACAAAATCTTCATCGAAACTGAGACAAAACCTTGAGTATGAGGCAACCACTTAACCACCTCCACCATTTCCCGAGGAGAGTCAATAATAGTAGCTTTGTAAGCCTAAATATTAACAAAGTTCTTTTCAACTACATTCCACCAAGACAATTTATCGTCATGTTTACATATATTCCTTGCATCATATATATAGCCCACATATTAATGATAATCGAAGAGAGTTTCTTTTTCCTAATTTTTTGCTTGATAGTGAACCAATCCACCCCCGCATCTCCTTTAGTAAGAGCATAAGACTTCTATTCCACATGGAGCCCATATCTCAGAGACAAACCAACACTTGAAGAAGCAATGGATAGACGTGTCCTTGTCACCACAAAGGAAGCTATAAGTATTACAACCTATTCTTCTACCAATATTACCTTGACATGATTATATCATTTAAAAATTTCCACATGTTTAATTTAGCCCAAGAAGGGATAATGTTATTGTCTATTCTCTTGTTGATATCAACGATAAGTGTGGAATTTATCTATGCTTCTATGCTCGATGTGATTAATATTTTATTGGTTCATATGAAAAATTCCTTACTTATATGATAATTTATGTTATATGTGAAGAACTCCCCTTACTTGTGGTTTTATGCTTAAACAGATGAAAAACAATGAAAAAAGGTCTAGAAACATAAGTCAAAAGCCTAACGATCAAACTGGGTCCAAACTGGAGTAGAAATGAACATTCTGCTCAATTTACAACATTGTCCGGGTTTACGTACTGGTTTATAAACCCGGACTACATTGCAAAACAATTTTCTGCCTTGTTTTGGGGTGGTCCAGGTTTGTGTACTGGGATACACTCCCGAACCAAATATTCCGTACACGACATCCATATATGAAGCATATGCACGGGTGGACTTTTATTTGGGCCGACAATTTTCAGATAAAGACCCGCATGTGCATGGCATTTGGGTTATCTGTAACACCCCTCACATTAAACTCAAAATAATCTCTCTCGTAGTGTAATTAAAGACGTCTTACAGTGCAAGTTGAACAACAATAATCCTCTCTTGGGTGTCACACACCATTACTCACCCATGCGAGTAAAGAAGCAGAAACGAAATAATAATAAAACAACGATAACAATAAACCGCAGTGATGAACGAGATATCTACTACATCATCCTAAGTATAACTAATACATATGACAAATGAGCATCTAAAGTATTTCCACAATTTACAACGTACTGCATATGAACTAATTCTAAATGTACGATAAATAAAAGGCGTCGTCGACTACCTCGAAGTCCTGCACTCCGGCTTCATAGCTTGATCATTAACCTGACAAACGCCATGAAGGCTCAGTGAAAAACGCTAAGTATGCTAGGTATACTATTGGACCATATTGGTCACTTAAGTCGTTTTAACCGTCTTAGCATTAGATTCGTTACATGCTATTCCGGTTTACATATAAAATAAAACTGTAAATACATGAATGTAAAGTAATTAAATACAACCAATACAGTCACTACATTTCATAAGCAATACAATATATGCAACAAGCAACAAATGAGGTAAAGCGGTAATTTGCGTAGTTGCTTAGTGAACAATCTCGTATTTATTATACCCAACCGACCTCTCAGGTCCTCATCATATTGTAATTCTCATTGCATGTTGGGTGTAAAGTTAGGACAACCCGTAATTGTATTCATTAATGGACATTCATCCTAGTGCACCAATAGTAGTGCCCTCTGGCCAAAGATATAACATCTCGGGACTTCTTCTTTGTCTTGAAGGCATCATTTAATTGGTGGCAAAAGCTGTGTACCAACAGCGGTGCCCTCTGGCCAACGATCTATGTAGGCTCGTTTGAACTTAAATAGAGTGGAACTCGATCCGGGTAAAACACTCAGTGATCACTATACGCAACCAGTAGTTAGAGACTACTGGATTTCCAATTGTATAATAAGATTCCATCATATGATTAAATGTTAATCAATCACCTTAAGTATAATCTTAGGTTATGGAATATCCATTCATTATATAGCAGCCCTAAGGGTCTTATGCATAGCTAGAAGAAATCTAGGTCACATGTTCATGTTCGAGATCCAAGCTCTAGAGACTGACACAGCCGTGTCTTGTACCTAAGTGTTTTACTTAGGTTAACAAGTATATAATTATAATACTAAGTGTATTATATTAAGTAACAATAACTTCATCATGTTACTCGTATATGTATATTTATATAAGCCGATCTATAGTCGACGTAATATTAGTCCAAAAGGACGTTCGTGTATAATAATAATAACACGATATAAACAATCAGATATACATTTTGATTCACAGATACATGCATATAAGCACACACATAACATTCTTAAACAGACATTAATGTCTGAACCCGAGGAAGCCATCAGGACAATTCAGACCACACCATCCACATACTGTACACCGTATAATTGCTAGCGTGAAGATTCACGTTCGCCCGGTACTCCTCGTAGTTTATCCTCTAACGCATGTCCTTTAATGCACTCAACTCTAGAATACAACTACATATTAGATCTCTATTATATGAACTAATTCGGTATCCCAACTAGTCACTAATCCCCTTAGTATTTACCCCGTGATTGTTCAACTATATTGTAATTAACATGTAGTATTTATTTACTACTTAGGATTTAATCCAAATAACCTTTCTCATTTATCCATAGTTTTGTTATTTATGTATAATACACACATCCATATAGTTTGTTACTATATGTTAATTATCTACTTGACTTATAAACCTTTATTTCTCCTTTCAATTTATGAGTTGGTCAACTTGACCTCTTGGTCAACTGAGTGACTTGGCTAATTATATTGACTTGGTTAGCTTATCCAAGTATATAAGTTTATATAATTTATATTATAACCCTTGTATTATATAATTCACTCACCATTTAATATGTTATTCTTTAAAAAAAAACTTCATATCTAATGTGTTATAATTTATATTCCATCTTATCACACCTCTTATTTAATATCATGTGGTTCCCAACTATATCATAAATCATTCACTTTATATATTCATATATATATATATATATATATATATATATATATATATATATATGAATTATAAAAGTTATTTATTAAATGATATAATATCATTTTATGTAAGGCAATTAACCTCACGTAGTTGTTATTTTACACAAACCTATATTAGGATTATAATCTTAAGGTTATGTGTAGGATCGAATGGCTGACTCAAACCAACTCAAGGTGTTAATCTATGAGATAGTTTGACTCAATTGAACTTTGTATGCGAGAACACTTGAGATGTAAAAACACTTGGTCGAATTAGTTGAGCTAAATGCGCGGAAGCAATTGCTGAAGATAGTAAAGTAAGATAGACTTAGCGGAGTTAAATGGATTAACACTTGAAAGGGGGAGGGACTCTGTGGAACTCAGCAAGATACACAAAATAAGCGATTTTATTTTCTGGCCAATACAAAATAACTTACAATGCCCACTTAGTAGAAACGATCTACTTCGTGGTTTTCACTCACTCACCCAATACAATCTCTGATCAGCTCAGTGGTAAATGTAGTAAAACTAGGATCTTTCTAGAAAGAGTCTATCTAGATGCACTAACTAATTTGGTATGAATTCCCTCTCTGAATTACAAAGGCAGCTCTCTCTAATCTCTAAAATGTTGTTCTCTCTCAAAAACGCAAAATAAACTAACTATTACATGCCTATTTATATTGTTTCTAAGGACAACGGCTCAAAAGAGAATTCCAAAATTATCGAAACTAACTTAGTGGAAGCGTCTTCAGGCAACTCACGCCAGACTTGGGCCGCAAACTCCGGAGTTGTGACTGTTGGAGCGTTGGTGTGTTGACGGATTCGCTCCTTAATATTCGTAACAGCTTGACGGAGTCCGTGATGTTTCTTCAGTTACGCAGACTCTTTTGTAGTTTGACACAGAGCTCATTCTTTGTGTTTTGTCAAAAACGAGTGACTCCTTCAGGCGATTGACTATCTCTGCAACACCTTTATGTCTCAACAGTTTCCCCCTTGTTGCTAATGATATCAAACCTCCGTGAATCCCGATTGAGTCAATCCTGAAAAGATAGAAACACAAAGAACAAGGGGAACCGACCCTGTCAAAGTTCCCCCTTAATCGAAGCATAAAAAGTTTCAAAGTCCAAAGACTCTATTGTGGTTCCCCCTATTGGCAGAGATTGCACCATTCCGCCCAGTCTTTGGTGCTCAAATTTCACCTTTTGGGAAGTGAGGCATCTTAGAACATACTCAGTCACGTCGGATTTCATTCCTGACCACCAGAAGTACCTCTTCATGTCTTTGTACATCTTGGAGGCTTCCGGATGGATGGATAATGTGGAACAGTTGACTCTCGCAGAATGCGATTCCTCAGCTCAACATTGCTTCGGGAAACATATAATACACTATTCATCCGATCAGGCCATCTTCATGCAGTTTGAAGTCGTACTTTCGTTTCTCGATTGTGCCCTCTGTGATTTTCTGTCTGATCTCTGTCATATAAGGGTCACTCAACTGGGCGTCTCGCACCTCATCAACCAAGCTAAAAGGAGCGAGTAGCGAATGGAGTGAGTGTGCTCGACGGCTCAGGGCGTCGGCTACAACGTTTGTCTTCCCTTCTTTATACTAGAGGTCGATGTCATAATCAGATAGGAATTCCATCCACCTTCTCTGTCTCAGATTCAATCTTTCTGTGTGAAGATGTACTGCAGGGTCTTATGATCAGAATAGATGGTGATGCTTACCCCGTATAGATAATGTCACCATATCTTCAATGCGAAGACAATGGCTCCAAGCTCTAAATCATGAGTCGGGTAATTCTCCTTATGTTTCTTCAGTTGGCAGGAGGCGTAAGCTACTACCTTGCTATGCTTCATGAGTACGCATCCCATGCCTTTACCAGACGCATCACAATATACCTCAAATCCCTCTATGCCCTCTGGGAGAGTGAGAACGGGCGCTGAGGTCAACGAGTCTTTCAAGTTCTGAAAGGATTTCTCACAGTCGTCAGTCCATACAAATGGTGCATCCTTCTTCATCAATGTCGTCATGGCTTTACGACTTTAGAAAAGTCTTTCACAAATCTCCGGTAATAACTGGCTAGACCAAAAAGCTCCAGATGTCGGTAACAGTCTTAGGTCTAGGCCATGATCGTACTGCTTCAATTTTAGCTGGATCTACTGAGATACCCACGCTCGAGATGACATACCGAGGAATGATACCTGATCAAGCCAAAACTCACATTTGGAGAACTTCGCATACAGCCGGGTCTCACACAGTGTCTCAAGTACTTTTCTTAGATGGTTTTCATGTTCTTTCGCTGACTTTGAATATACAAGGATGTCATCGATGAAGACTACTACTGAAGTATCCAACTGGTCACTGAATAGACGGTTCATTAGATCCACGAACTTGGCTGTGTGCTTAACAAACCGAATGGCATCACCGTGAATTTGTAGTGGCCATATCTCGTACGGAATGTCTCTTCTCAATATCTTGGTCTCGGATGGATATCTGATGATACCCGGATGAGAGGTCAATCTTAGAAAAACCGAAGCTCCCTTTAACTGATCAAACAAGTCGTCGATGTGTAGTAATGGATACTTGTTCTTTACAGTGACCGCATTCAACTCGCGGTAGTCGATGCAGAGGCGGAGGCTACCATCCTTCTTCTTCACAAAGAGGACCGGTGCTCCCCAGGGTGATACGCTCGGGCGTATAAACCCTTTGTCGAGTAGATCACGTAACTACTCTTTGAGTTCTGTCATTTCTGCCGGTGCCATACGGTATGTGCCCTAGCAATGAGACCAGTACCAGACACATCAATCTCGAACACTACTGTTCTCGGGGGTGGCATACCAGGTAGTTCTTTTGAGAACACATCAGGAAATTCTGATACAACTGGCACCTCGGTGCTGAATTCTGGATCTCTCTCTAGATCTTGCACATAGCATAAATACACATCATGCCCCTTTCTAAGCTCCCGGTACATAGTCATAGCGGAGATGACTGTAGTCGAAGGCTCTCTCGGCCTCTGGCAGTATGAAACTGTAACCCCAAATGGACTCTTGAGCAGCAGTCTATGCTCGGCGCAGAGGATTCGCCCCTTGTGCCGCTCCAACCAGTTCAACCCGACTATCAAGTCGAATCCTAACCCGTTGAATTCAATGAAGGAGATAGGAAACTCTTCACCCTTGATTCGGATAGTGGTAGGTCAGTAATATTTAGTACATCGCACTCGCCCCTTCGATGGGAGAGTAACCATAAAGTCTGGTAGCTCATCGGCGTCTAGCCCCAACCTCTTCGCAAATGATGGAAACAAAGGTGTGTGAGGCGCCGGAGTCGAACAGTATGGAGGCATCAATGCCATTTACTGGGAAAGTACCCGTTAGGATGGTGCCGCTCTTATCGGCTTGTGCTTCGGTGAGGATACTTAGGTTACCTTCGGTACCGAGTCCTCAACCTAATGATTCATAAGTTTTGTAAGTAACGATGGTAGGACACAAGTGGAGTTTAACAACCAGCACTACTTTTTATTAATAAACCAACCATCATACATATTGTGTCTCTAATACACGTGACTAATGCATTACATGATATTACAAGGTTAATACTTTCTAAGGTAAGGTTCAGGCGTCCTGGTCTCATGTGTGTGGCATTGATTATTGCCGGTGGTGCCGTATTAAACTTGATCTTATTGATCCTGTGATATAACAACCTTGATTTTTCACCCATGATTAAGACATCTCCAGATCTCAATACCATTTTCTCCGCGAGGTCCACACGCTTCTGCTCGCTATACAAAAATACTGTGTCATCACCAATGGACCAAGACACTACGGGCACACCTTGCTCAAGAGATTCTGTTGTCTCGTCCTTATCTTGGTGTACAAGTTGTCCTTCTTTCTCATAGAAGTTGACGATGCAAAGGTCTGCTTCCGTGCAGGGATTGGATCATCTTCACATTGTTGTGCAAGTTCTACACCTTGTGTAACAAGCGTCTGAAATTCGGTGGGTATTGTTTGTGGTATCGCTCCGTCTTGCTTCCGCGTTCTTTGGTATGTCTTGGTATTAGGATTTCAGTCCTTTCCCAAGCACATCATCTTCAGCTACTTCTTCGCTCCACCGGGGAATTCAGGTGTGTAAAATCCTCCTTGACCCGCTTCTAGTCTGTTGCATCGTCGGATGATGGCAATTTGCGCTTCGGGTGCCAGATATCCTTTTAATAAGATCATGCCTGGTCGGATGACCTGACACTGCTCATTGGTGAAGTGGTGAGTGGTGATGTCGGCTTCTTCATGGTTTGGGTTCGAAGGTATTGGGTAGCAGATATTAAATCTCCCTAAGGTTATAAGTTTCATCTAGCATGAGTTCTAGTTTCAACTAGTTCATTTCATGCTTAAATTCATACTTTAAGTGCTTACGCATTCATGCATTGACTCAAACAGGTAATTCAATACTTTAGACATGCTCTTCAAGGATTAAGGGTAATAATTAGTACCTAGGTCAGCCTTAGTACCTGTCCCATCATGATCAATGATGTGCAAGGCCTGCTGTCTCTGCGGTGCGCCCTTCTGAGCACCTCGGGACCCCTGTCCCTATGAGGTATACTAGGTTGAGCATCGCCAGATGCAACCTCCTTGCCTTCTCAGTTGCTTGTAGCCCTGATAGTTGCCCTTGGGCTTCGAGTTGTTAGGGCATTCATTCACACGGTGCCCCGTTTTTTAACAGTTATAGCAACGTATTTCTCTTCCTTGGCAATTAGTGCCGGGGTGATCCTTGTTGCAATGTCGGCAGACATAGTTGCGGCCATCACTTTCGTTCTTACCATAGCTAGAACCAGAACCTGTAGCTTCAAAGTTAGCACAATTCGGCATATTTACACTAATTCACATGCATACTAATTCAGTTCGGGTTCTTACCTTGTAGGGTGAGACCTCAGTGGCTTTGCTGCCACTGGCGCAGTGTAGGCGAGCTGCAACCACTCAGCTGCCTTGCCCTTCTCAGCATGCGCACTACTGTCTCCCGGGGTATTCCTCTGTGCTGCTGGGTGAATTTCCCCTTCCTCTTTTTCCAGTTTTTACCTTGATTCTGCTCCTTAGAGATGGTGTTCTTGTTGTTAGCTTTGTGCTTAAGTGCTTGCTCTTCATCCCTCATCTGACACGTGATCTTAACACGGGATGCGGCATGATAGCACTCCTGGAGTCACTAGGCATTAGATAACATTCATTGCACACAAGGGATTAATTCATAGAGACAACGACACTAAGGGTTTAAATGTTGTTTACCTGAAGTGAGGTAAACCGTGTGTACCCCATGCCATACCGGAGTCGATGGCTCAATCCGCTATAGAAGCGGTCGACCAAGACCTAGCCGGTATACCCAAGGTCGGGTAGCAGTTTGAGGATGGAAGTGAATGTATGGTAGTACTCATTGACCGTCATCTTCTCTGTCATTTTTAGGGCGTCGAGCTCGAGACGCTTCTTGGTCTTGACATGCTCGAGGTAGTATTTAGATCGGAGAAGGGCGGTGAAGGCTTCCCCGTCAATTGTGGGGTCAGTAGTGTGCTTGGCCTTAATGAGCTTCCACCAATCCATAGCCGCGTCCTTGAGGTAGTACACAGCTATCCTCACCCTCACTCCAACAGGAGCCTCGAGCGTCTCGAAAGCGGTCTCCTCTCATAGATATAGGCCTCAAGTTGATGGGGTCGCTCTCGCCCCTAAAGCAGGGAGGTCGAAGGTCGGCGACGCTTTTTACCCAATTAGTTTCTCGGGGTTGAGGCGGGTCGGGCTGTTGTTGCTGGTTTTGTTGTACTTGTTGCTGAGCTGCAGTCATTAATTGGGGCAGCAGCTGTGCCACAGTAGCGGCGACGATATCAGCGACCGTCTGCGCACCAGGCTCATTAGCCTGCTCTCCCCGGGGTCGACCTCAACCACGGCCTCTACCTGACATCTGAACAAGTATGGATTACATTAGATACTGTGACCAAGGTGGTCTTGATTTAAGCAATGGTATCGTCCTTTCAGATTTAAAGGGTATCCATTGTTGTTAACGGTCATTTAGGGTTAAGTTTCTACTCCTCCGTTGTAAAACGGTTTGTAATCTTAACTCGGTAATCACTATGCTTGGTTATCTAATCATCAGAGCGCACCTGCACTCTGATACCACTTTTTGCAGCACCCCAACGGCTAATCCAATTATTATCCTCTAATCGTCTCCATGATTACTATACTCACAGTGGAATTTCTACATACTCCGACGGGTGATACAACGCCGTTAGCGACCAAATGACTAACAAGGCTCATGCTACTTACTGTAACGGTCTGATGAATAGAATATACCGAGCAATAAATAATACTTCTATTACATCCCAAACCTTACTTACAACCTTGGATTACCAAGTATACAAAAGCATATCAATTACGTCCCATACTTACAAGCATAATAAAAGCTATGAGTTTACACATCTACTCATTCCTACCAAATTCACAATTTCCAAAATATCCAAAAAGGGTGTACCACATGGTACACCGGCTACTAAAAAATGTATTAAGATGTGTACAACTTGGTACACCATTTCCAATCTACTAACTGCACAAAAGCATTAATCTTGGTCTTATCCCAACCATCATTCTTCAAGGGTACCTGGAAGGAATAAAATCAGTGCCCCAAGGGGCTCAGCAAAAGCTGCATATGAAATTCGCATACCCCGCGTGCTAACGGGGGTACGCCGACTACTTGGTCGCATACATGGAGTTCATTTATTTATACATGCGTAAATGCTTTAATGAACATTAATACACTCACACCATAGAGCATACATACATACAGTCCAATACATACAGAGGAAGACAATAACAAGTCAACCGTTTATACTTACCGAAGCACTGAAGTACACTTCTCAAGTTCATACACATTACTTGTTAGTTACTTACTCACCCGGGTTAATCGGGTGTACTTTAATCTTTTACTCGAGATCCTTGACTTACACCAGTCATGATCTTTACTTGGCCAATTACTCTTCTTACTTAATACTCAAGTTAAGTTGGTATGACATCCAGGCAGGAACTATGATATCCCACCACCGGGCTTTAGGGTGGCTTACTTCCTAGGGTTGCTACCCATTTAAGGGGTTTGGACCGCAAGAAATAATAGGCCAGAACTCGGAAACAACCTCTCGTATTTCCTCTTCCTCACGCGTGGCTGAAGCTATATCGGACTTCTCATACTACTCCAATCCTTACCCTTTACTCAAGGTTAGAAATGTTAGTTAGGAGTTAATGAGAATACATCCTTTCCATACTACTTGGTTATTCCACTTCACCTCATGACAATCAAACACTTCATCCTCAATCATACATTTCATGAATTATACAAACTATGAGTTCAAATACATTCCAACAAGAAGTGATACACTACAAGCACAAGAAAGTGCAATAAACTCGATTTGTGCATTTTATCTTATTTAGGTGATCACATAAACACACAAATCAAGTAACCACGGTAGCATACGGGGCATGAGAAAATCATACCGTTCACCGTCATCCTTGGATTCACCGACTCTCCTTCGGTGTTCGACTATTCGAATCCTATCACATACATAGAGTCGGGCGGTTAATTATCTATAATTAACCTAGTTCGTTTCATGGGTTATGTTTCCCAATGTACAATTACTAGTTCCTTACTTTTCATACTTAATCGCAATTCATTTACTTCTCGACATTTATTAAGCTTGTTTTCTTATGTGCGTATTTTCTTATCATCATTACCTCATCAATGGTATACTACTACAACCCCATATATATATATATTTTGTTTGACTTGACCGACCTTACCCAAGGTCGGTCCCAAGGTCGATCGAAGTCTGTGGGTTACGGTTCTAGAAAATTCAACTTCGACCGACCTTCCCAAGGTCGGTCCTAAGGTCGGTCGAAGTCAGTAGACATTTGTTCTTAAAAATTTCACTCCGACCGACCTGTCAGTGTCGGTCCCAAGGTCGGTCGAAGTCAGTAGACTTCTGTGTTTGAAAATTATGACTCGACTGACCTTGCCAAGATCGGTCCCAAGGTCAGTCGAAGTCCGTAGACTTCTGGGTTTACAAATTCTGGCTCGACCGGCCTTCCCAGGATCGGTCCTAAGGTCGGTCGAAGCCAGTATACTTATTTTAACTTTGTTTTCAGCTCCATTCTTTACCCATTTCGTCCCTAATATTTTCCAAAGCATTACCAACATATTTTACACCAATTTTAGCACTCCAAACCTTCATAAACCATCTACTAACACAATTACTCCAATCTTGCTAAACTACATAATTCTTTCACTCCTAATCTTCCCTCTTAAGTTCTTCCTACAGATTTTGTTTCCTTTCCTTCCTCTAACTTAATGGTTCTTTGACCTTGCATTACTAGTGTTTTTAGCATTGTTTTCACCTCACATGCTACTTCATTATCTATCTCTCAACATCTAGTTCCTAACATGGTTAATTACTCATTTTAAACACTAAGACACACAAAATTAATCCTAGGCTATTCTCTCTTCATAATTCACATAAGTGTTATAGTTTCTACAGAAAATTTGACAGAGGTTCCCCTAAAATTTTAACATTGCCCACACACAGTTCAACTCATCAAATCATTTCTAATTTTCTTTCCAATCTAAGCACTAACCACACATTAAATTTCCTGCACATATACAGTTATTTCAGCACATCAACCATTTGGCTCTAAGGCCTTCAAGCATCATGTACACAACCCTAATATACCCATTACTTTGCTCAACATTGTAGTAGCATTAAAATACTTAAAACAATGTAAATATTTCATGCCATTAAGCATTAAACTTTGTTCAAGGTAAACTCATTACCTTAGTGTTCTAGATTTCTTTTCTTTCCTTTCTTTCTTCTTTCTCCCTTCTACTTTCCTTCCTTCTTGTTCTTGACTCACAAACCGGTTATGAGGGAGTTTAAAACTCTAATGCTACAGCCCCTACCAAGGAACAATAATGAGAATCTATGGAAATCCTTAACTCCTAAAATCAGCCCTAGAATACAAGAAGGGTTTAGAGCTCTAAGGAATATTACCTTGGAACTTGTAACACCCCAACCGCTAAACTTACCATTATCTTCTAACCGTCCTCCTAATTACTCCTTCACGCAGAGGATACATACTCTACTTCCGGTGGGTGATACAACGCCGTTAGTCATTCCGAGACTAACAAGGATACTACTACTTACAGTATCGGTCTGAAGATTAGAATATAGTAACATAATACTTACATTACAGTTCCAAATACTTACATACAACTTTGATTACCGAGTATCCAAAATATATGAATTACATTCCAAGTCTACCAATCTATTCAAAAAATTATGAGTTTGTACATTTACTCAAAAACTCGCAATTCGTTTCTCAAAAGGGTGTACCACATGGTACACCTGCTACTCAAAAAGGCATAAGCCGTGTACAACTCGGTACACCATCCAAATCTACTAACTACTCAAAAAGGGATTCATCACGGTCTCATCACGACCTTCAATTCTCTCGAGTACTTGTAAAATAAAAACAGTGCCCCAAGGGGCTCAGCTAAATGCTGCATATGAAATCCGCATACCCCGCCTACTAGCGAGGGTACGCCGACTATTTAGTCGAATACATGCGGTTCGTTTTAGTCATACATGCATGCATGCTTTATACAATACAATACATTCATATCACAAAACATGCATACATTCCATTCAATACATACAAGGAAGACATTACAAGTCGACCATTCACACGTACCGTTACGGAGATACGCTTCTTCAATACATGCGCAATACTTGTTAGCTTCTTTATGATGCACTGATTATTGATATATCTTTTAAGTGCTTCGAACCCTTGTTTTCCATATTCTTCTACTTAGATTTATGCATTTACCTTCTTTTTCATGTTATTTTGGCTTAGGATGTTTAGGAAGGAATTAAGAGCTTTCGGAACAAAAAGAGAAACAATTACACATGTCCGGATATGAGTCCGGATGGGAAGCCTCGGACACATTCGCGGACATCAACAGATCGAGTTCCCTCCTCTCTTGAGTCACGTCCGCAAAGCAGACAGAAACGCGGACAATCTCCTTCTGTCCCTTGTCCGCAAACACGGACAGCCACACAGACGCTCACAGATCTACCCAGGACAGTCATGTCCGCAATGCGGACATGAATTAATCTCGCTAGGACAGCCTTGTCCGCACGCGTACAGAAACACGGATGCGTGTAGATCTCGTCAGGACACCCCTGTCCGTATGCGGACTCAAATGCGGACATCACATAGAGATTAAAAATAAAAATCATGCGCGCTGATAATTGTTGCTTTCGGCGCAATTATCAGCTGATTAAACCCATGCTCTGTCTAAAATAAGCTAGTTCCCATGCTCAATCAAACGCCTACCCAACTCACCACTAAGCTATGTTTAATCCTAAGCCTATTTAAACCCTTCCCCAGCCTTCATTTCAACTTGCACCGGACATTCGTCCACACCTCTCCTCATCCGCCTCCTCTCATTCCATTCATCTGCTCATCCTCCTATTAATTCTTCCGTACTCCATCTCCATACCCACACTCAAACACAAACTCACTCCATAACACTCACGTTTTTATCCCAATTCTTTCACACAAAAATCACATATAAGCTTCCGCACACTCGCCACACAAAATATCACGTCCGCATTTGTGTCCGGATTTGTGTCCGACCCACCCCATCCGGACACCTCACAAACTTGCCCAAAAATTCCATTTTCACTCCATTTCACCAAATTCACCTCATTGTTACCGAATCCAACCTCTCAGCCGGCATAGCGCAAGGACAAGGGCAGAGCGAGCAAGAAGATCTTCTTAACAGATGATTTCTCTCAACTCTCTCTCATTTATGATCTTTATCACTATGTCTATAGCTAAGAGGATATACTCTAGGGGAAGGGATGTTGTAATTAGTTAAACTCTGCATTATTTTACTGCTTTATTGAGACTATTTGGATTGTTCAGGTTAATGCTTTTTAAGCGCTTTTAATAAACGTCATGAATTTATTATAAGCCCTCGAATCATGTTATGATCAGATATGGTGATTAGCATTGATGTTCCTATTAACTTGTTACCTATGATAATTGCAATTGGATAGATTATTAGCCACTAGGAGCTTTAGTCCGGACCAAACCAGACTAGTAATACTGTACAGTAAAACCATCTAGATATACGTGCTAAGTCTAGACTATAACTACATGTCCTGTCTAGATGAGCTAACTGGAATTAGGACTTAATACAGAATAGATAATTGAGAATTACAAGCCAATCCAAGTCTCTGTATAAGCAGTAGAATATGCAGAACCTAACTAGAGAAACAACTCCCTGAACCTAGAGTACCGTTCACACTCCCAAATCTATCACTTTAAATTATCTCCTATTTACTTTCTTGTCATCTGTTTAAACTCCAAAACCAAACAAACCCCTTTTGAATTACCCATTGTCTTAGGCTAGGCTTATTTACCTCAAGTCCCGTGGATTGACACCTGGTCGCTTCATAATTACTATACTACTGCAACCGGGATTTTTGCAACCCAACGGTCTATTGATTGTTGATTTCTAGGATTATTTCTTAGCATTTAATATATCAAATAAATCATTTGCAAAATGGCGCCGTTGCCGGGGACTTGACTTTGTCTAGTCCCTAGCCTTGGTTAATTCGTTACTTTATTACAACACCCTGTTTATGATTATTTGTTTTGTAATTTATTTTTGTTTTAAGTTAATTTATTTTGTGTGCCATTTTATACAATTGTTTTTCACTACTGTCATTTAATTTCAGTTATAATTTTTCTGTCATTTAATATTCAAGTACTATAAGTTCATTGTCTTAGTTATTTCAAATTTATTTCCTTGTTTACTTTAGTTCTAAATTCCACGCATTTTGTTCCTTTCTCTCTGGCTGATTATAAGCATCTAGTGGATGCGTAGAACGTGTTCAACTAGTCCCCCAGATACAGACTTCGACCCCGAAATCGAGAGAGTCTACCTCCAAGCTCTGAGAGCAAGAAGGCAGCTTGATTTCAACATGGCAGCAAACCATGACCAGCTTGGAGGAGGCCTAATCGCCCAGTACACGATGGGAAGAATAAACAGACCACCAGCCACACCGAGAAGAGGTCCATTGGTTCTACCGGACCTAACTGCAGAACTAATGGCAGGTTGGCAGAAGATAAAACCTCCCCACCAAAACAATGTTGTTCGAAACCACCCTGCAGGAACCTTTTCAGGTGCCGACCCAGGGGATGCATTAGACCACGTACATTGATTTCTGGTGCACTTGGACTCCCTGGGTTTATCACAAGGATTGGAGGAGTATGCCAGACTAAGCCTGTTCCAGCACAGCCTATCTGGAGAAGCCTCGAAATGGTTCCATCGACTACCGCCAGGCATCATTACTACCTGGGAATAGACGACGGATAAATTCTACGAGAAGTACATTCCCATCTCCAGGACACGACAGATGATTGCCGACCTGATGGCATTCAGACAGATGGGTAGCGAGACAGTCTATGAGGCGTGGGACAGATTCAAAGAACTACTCCGCCTGTGAGCCTCGATTTTAAACCCTATCCTATGTGGATTAAGTTGATTAGGATCTAAACGGGTTTTAGGTCCACTTATAACCTAAGATTAATAACTATGTCATTAAAACAATAATTATTAAACCTAAGCTAGCTCACTGGAACCTATTATGAGTCGCCACCTAATTTTAACCTAGATCAAATTAGGAAAGGAGAGTTCGGGTTCGGGGGCTTGATATTCGACTTATTTAGGGTTCAATTACTTTCATTACCCTTCCTAGGTCGTTTTCCTCTACTTGGTTTATTTACGGCTTATTACGAGTCGTTTTAACCTAAGTGCGCGAGCTTCTGTTTTTTTGTGTTTTTTAGCATTTTTTGACGGAAAGCTAAAGTGAAAATTTAAATTACCTAAACTAGGGTTCGGAGGCAGAATTAGGTCAAATTTTGTTCCCGTCCGTGGCCACGGACCTAATGTCCGAGACCACGGACCCTAGTTAACCTATATGAAAATAAAAGTCGAATTAAACAGAAAACAAAAAGTTGTAAAGTCCGGGGCCACGGACAGGCCGTCCGTGGGCCGGACATTATTAGAAAAACCTAAATTTTTAAAATTTAAAAATCTCGCCGCCGTCCGTGGGCGTCCGGGCTTACGGACAAGGAGTCCGGGACCCCGGACATGACGTCCGTGGGTGCGGACCGCCATCGGCCGGCGGCGTTAAGGCTGTTCCCGAAGGTGTTTTCGACTCAAATTTTATGGGTGTGTAGCCTGAAAGATGTACAAGACGTTAGTGATTGAAAGTTCTCAATTTGAAATCGAATTAAGCACGAAACTTAGTAAACAAGTTATTGGACAGAAGCTAAATCAAACGTTAATTCAGGAGCGGTAAAAAGTCAATTCGACTCCAAAATTTAACACAGAATAGTTAAAGTCAAGCAAAGTCAGAAAAATTTGATTTCAACCTGTTTTACCTTCCGGTTTAATGAGACTCTTCACATCGGGGGTCTTTAGTGCTTCGTTGATGCCGGTTCTGGATTGACTTCGAATTGAGCTTCTGAATCCTTCTTCTTTATGCTGTTAAGGATGTGTTTCTTCTGTTTTGTGGTGTTTTTGTGTTTTTGGTGCTTGGAAGTTCAAGGGAGAAGAAAGGATTAGTTTTTGGTGATTTCGGGGTGATTTCTGCAGCGTTTCGGTATTGATTTGAGGCTTGGAAGTGTAAAAACGTGGAGAGAAGGTTGACGGCTGAGTTCTCTGACTTTGGGGATGATCTCCTCTGCCCTAGGTCGTTTTTTGGAAGGCCTTTTATAGAAAAAGCATGGCCAAGTTGATAGAACAAGATTTTTATCTAAAACCTTGATTTTGTGCTCTAAGAGAATCTGATTTTTTAAAATGTGCTACAGGTTGATAAAAATTCCGAAATTTTAACCAAAGATAAAAGAAGATTTTTAGGAATTTTGAGAGTTGGAATCAGGTTATTTCGATAAATAACCAATTAGATAAAAATATTACAATCTGGAATCTCCCATAATTCATAACTTACTATTGGAAAGTCGAAATAACGAAATTCCAACGGCATTATTCTCTAATAATCATCCTCTATCTTGTGTTAAAATTTCATGACATTTTGTTTTGATTTCGATATTTTCCAGAGGAGAGAGAAAATTGCAAAAATGATTGAATTTCTCTTTTAAATTTTGGGATAAGGTTCCAAATAAAATAATTTCAGGTTTATGACAATATGTAGTCATGCTAACCATGTGACAATTTTATTTTAATTTTGGAAACCTTTTAATTTCTATTTTGAGGCTATTTCATGTGTTAATTATTAAAGAAATTAGCTTATAATATGAATTAAAAGCTGAATTTCTAGAATAAATATTATCATAAAGTCATGAAATACCTTTCATAATGACTGTGATATTTAGAAGTGTTTGGAGATAATGAACAAGTCATATAAAAATAGAAAGTCCCGATAATGTCCTTGGAAAATCCTGCATTGGTGCATTTTGACCACTTTGCTCTTTGTAACACGTATGCCTTAGAGACTACTCCGGGGGGGTTGAAATTTTGGGTATAACACCGCCAGTGCCCTCACCATGGTCAGATATCACCTCATTGGCTCAGGATTCTTCTAGGGGCTAAAGACGAAGACAGAGATAATAGCCACCATAGTAGGAAACCTGCTAGTAAATAGTGGGGAGGTTTCATGGCACCTATGGAGTCCTACTGTGAGGAGCTTCGCCAATGATAGCAATGGGGTCAGAGTATTCTCATAGGTCACAGTTCCTTCCCGAGCTCCAGACCTAATGATAGAGCAGATAGCCGCCGAGCAAGCACAGCTAAAACCACGATGGAAGCATGCAAAATGCTCGAACAGCTCACAATGGGGCCAACTCCAAGCAATCCGCCAAGAAAGTCTCTACGAGTGCCGACGTTTGCTGCTCTTAGTGTGTGATACACATGATTACGAGGACTACTCACTGGTAGCCGAAATGAGACAAACTGAGGAGGCTAATGTCATAGGACAATTCAACAGCAGGCAACCCTGGGTGCAGAATCAGCATCAAAACCTCAGGTACGGGAATCCGAACAATGCACTAAATTCACATCAGATGCAGCCTCAAAGGACGAACCAGGGAGGACCACCAGGCTTTGCTAGGCCTCAGTATAATCAATCATCAGGCCACAGCATCTCAGGCTCAGCAACCTTTATTGAGCTCAAACAATGCCAGTCTGAAGGAAATGGTGGATAAATTGATGGCTTCTCAGGAGCAGCAAGCTGCAATCAATCAGAGTCTGACAGCTGGTCAGCAGAGTCTGACAGCTGGTCAGTAGAAATTAGAGAATGCCATGGTAGAGATGCAGGGAACGGTGAGCCAGTAGACTCAGTTCCTCTTACAGCAGAGACCTTCTGGATCACTGCGTTCCCAAGCAGAAACCAATCCCAAGGAACAGTTGAAGGCAGTATCGGTCTTAGACTGAGGATTATGGAGAATTGGTGGCAGTTACCTTAAGAAGTGGAAGGAACTTAATCAAAGATAAAGTGGCAGGAGAGCATACTGATGAGGAGACCGAGACCCTTTCTAATACCACCGGTGCACCATCAGGGCATCCCGCCCCTCCTGAGGTAGTACATGAGGAGACCCAGGCTCCTATTCCTTCTTCCTCACATACAACTGTTGTTAAAAATACAAAAGGGAAGACACTAGCAAAGGAACTGCCTTTTCAAAATCGTCTAAAAGAGCGAGAGCTTGATGAACAATTTGGAAAATTTTTAGACATCTTTCGAAAGCTGACTATCAATATTCCTCTTATTGATGTGATTAAACAGATGCCAACTTATGCTAATTTTGTGAAGGATCTGATTTCGAACAAGAGGAAATATAAAGATAAGGACACCATCCAGCTGACCGAAACCTGTTCAGCAGCTATCCTACAGAAGCTGCCCCAAAGCGTGGTGATCCTGGTCAGCCCATTATCCCCTGCTCGATTGGAGACATGGATTGCGGATACGGTCTCTACGATTTAGGAGCGAGCATCAACCTGATGCCATACACCATGTTCAAAAAGCTTCATGCGGGTGAGCTCGTTCCTATTCATTTCAGACTCCAGTTAGCTGATCGATTATCGATCTCACCAAGAGGTATGGTAGAAAATGTAGTGGTTACTGTGGGTAAATTTTTCTTCCACTGATTTTGTGATCCTCGACATGGATGAGGATGTGAGGTACCTCTGATTCTTGGTAGACCTTTCCTTAGAACTTCAAAGACTGTTATAGATGTTGACAAGGGAAAGATTACCTTGAAATTTCATGACGAAGAATTAAGCTTTTATATTAATAAGATGATGCAGAAAAATTCTTCTTCTCATGCTGTTTTCTCTGCTGATTTAATTGAAAATTTTTATGATCTTGAGGATGACTACATCCATAGGAGTTCTGAACTTCTAATTTCTTGTTTAAGTGTTCTGACATTTTAGAGCAGGTATTGAGTCAATCCATTGAAAATGACAAAGAAAGCTTTGAGATGGCCTCGATCGTCCAGCAGCTGTTGGAGAAATATGTGACTACTTCTACCACTTAGGCAGTGTACCTAATCGTTTTGCGGAATAGTGGAATTGTGGGGTGTCGAACTCTTGGGGACCTTGCTGTGGTTTAACTGATAGTGTAAATTAACTGAGAATTCTAATTAGACTGTTGAATAGAAACTCATCATTTTTTAGGAAGGTTGTGGTTTAACACTTAATGTAAATAAAAACAGTAAAAGAACAATTAATTAGAACAGAATAATAATAGTGGTTATAAAACTCTTTTGTTTTTAAGAAGCACCCTGGGTTGTTCTGCTCACCTATTTTATCCAATTATATACTATAAACTTCTACCATTTTAACAATAAACTCAGGAATTTTAATTAGTTTGTTGACCGGTCCTTACAATAAACCCTGATTAATTTAAATAACAAGCTGCAATCCTTGCCCAAGTTATTATAAATTAATCGCTTTATTAACAATTCCTGTTGGAGACAGATTAACCTATAGGCGAACCTCGCTTCTAGTCATTAACCCGTTTTGACTTCTTCTGTCTAGAACCTTGTCTCAGCACCGCATTTTAACAAGAGAACTACAAATATCACTTTAATAATTGGCCTGAATATTAAAGCGCATTAAGAACGAGAATCAAAATATTGCTTGAACAGATTATAGTAGAAAATATACGTAACACGATTGTATAAAAAAGCTTGCTTTCCAACCCGGGAGGCTAAAGTTATTACTCACACATAATTATAAAAACAAACAGCGTAAGTACGACAGACATTAAAACTGAATAGATTTAACTGATAATATTTGGACGGAGGTTGGACAGAACAACGGTATGGAAAATGGAATGTTTTTATGGGATGAGATGAAGTGAGGATTTATGTGGAGATTATGTAGATGAGATGTATGATTTTTGGAGAGAAAATGGAGATTTTATGGAGGAAAAATGGCATAAGTTTGGAGGTGGAATGAGATATGATTTAATGAAGGGTTATAGGTGTATTTATAGAAAATGGGGTAGAAATGAAGGGGTGTCGGTGTGAAAAGATAAAATATAATTTATCTTTTACACCCATGTCGATATGCCCTGTGTGCTGTCAAAATAGACGCGTCCGGACCACTGTCCGGACCATACTGGTCCGGACATGTCGACGCTGTGAGAAAATGCTTCGTCGACATGTGTCCGGACTTGCGTCCGGACCTATAGGGTCGGACATGTGTTGCGTCCGGACCTGCATGTCCGGACACAGGTCCGGACGTGTGTATTTTTTTCTGCTTTCTTTGCAAACTTCGACAGGCTCCAGATTCTTCGTTTGAGCTCCGATTTGATCCCCGTTTTCGCCTACGCGTTCGTCTCTTCGTGTACTTTGCTCCTAGCTTGGTTTTCCTCATGTTTAACCAATAAATTTGTGAGATAATCAATAAAACATAACTAGAGGAAAAACATACGACAAGTGAGTAATATTATCCTGAAAGTAAGTAAGTACAAGGTAAATTAAACCCTTAAATGTCTATGTATTTCTCACTTATCAAACTCCCCCACACTTATCTTTTGCTTGTCCTCAAGCAAATCTTTCTGACATAATGTTTAAACAAGTTAAACAGACAATAATCAAGTAAGGAGAGCACAGAAGAGGTAATTGCCAATCTTTTTAGATTTTAAAAGGGTACTAATAACATTAAATTTATTTAGATATATTTCTCTATTTCTGAGAATAACTCTGAAATCCTACAAAAGAAAGAAGCAGTACCATGAGAATTCTGCTTTTAACCCTGAGCCAATCCACCATTTTCTTTCACATTTCCTTTGAACGACAAGGGGCATGAAGTAAAATCCTATTCCATTATACCTTTCAATGCCACATACTCATGATCCATGAAGAAGTTTCTATCATTTTGGTACAAAATGCACATATACTTCAATTTTGAAGTTCATTTTTCTTTTACCTCAGACTTTTCTCTCCACTCTTGTAGCGGTTTTGGGTCTACTATCCCAGATACCGAGTACCTTAGGTAGCCGGGTGATGAAGCACCCCTAAGAACTTAATAACCGAGTGGACGAGGCCTGTTTAGGATCACAGGAGTACCTTGCCTTGTTCTTTTTCCACCATTTCTTTCCAAATCAAATCCAGGCTCAAAGTCAAAACAAAATTCAAATGATAATTTCCTCAGATTTTTTTAGCATTGAGTAAGGAGCAGAGTGTTTTTTTTAGTACGTACCCTTTAAACCTGTTAACACCGGCATTACTCCCTATATGGCTCCTTCTTTGATTATTAATCACTTAACAAATTTAAACACAGTGTCGAAAAAGAGACCAACTTAAGAGCAAGCTTTTGATTATTATATCTCCCCCACACTTGAACCAAAGCAATGCCCTCATTGCAGAGAAAGAATTAAAATAACAGGGCATGCAAACTACCTGGGTAATGATCAAAAAGCATGGCAATAGGAGATATTGAAAATTTAAAGAGCAAGGTAAAGATAGTGTACTCCCCAGATTTATGCAGAATATGTAGTGTAGCTCCCCCACACTTGAGTTCAGCTGTCGAAATGTGCAAGATGTTCCTGGAATAAATATTCTAAACAGCCAGAACAACTCAAGTTAATTCTCCTCGTTCTCTCTCCTTTCTTTTTTTTCACTCTTTTTTTTCTTTTTTTATCATAAAATAAGATACAAATATAAGCACAATACAGATTAAAAAGATAGATAGTAGGGTGCCTCCTACCAAGCTGCCCATCTTTATGGTCTTTGGCTAGACCGTACCTGAGTACTTTAAGTTGTGACTGGATCTTTGAGAAGAAGCGCAGAAGCCTCTTCGTTGTCTAATGTGGTTCCCAGAAATAGTTTTATTCGAGCTCCATTTACTTTAAACGATCCTCCTTTCTTATTGTCCAATTCCACAGCTCCATAAGGAGAGGTGGATATGATTGTAAATGGTCCAGACCAGAAGGATTTTAACTTACCTGGGAAGAACTTAAGTCTGGAGTTATAAAGAAGGACCTGATCTCCTGTTTTGAATTCTCGCTTGGCAATCATCTTATCGTGCCAACGCTTGGTCTTCTCCTTATAAATCACTGCATTTTCATATGAGTCATTCCGAAGTTCCTCTAGCTCAGTCAACTGGAACTTCCTCTTTTCACCGGCTTGTTGTAGATCAAAGTTTAACACCTTCAGAGCCCAATAAGATTTGTGCTCTAATTCCACAGGCAAGTGGCATGCCTTCCCAAAAACTAGTTTGTAGGGAGACACGCCAATAGGTGTTTTGAAGGCGGTGCGGTATGCCCATAGTGCATCGTCCAATTTCAGAGACCAATCCTTTCGAGAAGAGCTCACCGTCTTCTGCAGAATCCATTTTAGCTCTCTATTTGTTATCTCTGCCTGACCATTCGTTTGAGGATGGTATGGTAGAGCAACCTTATGTCGGACTCCATATTTCTTCAGGAGAGCATCAAACTGGCGATTGCAGAAGTGAGATCCACCATCGCTGATTATTGCTCTAGGAACGCCGAATCGAGTGAATATATTCTTCTTTATAAACTTCATCACAACTTTACCATCATTAGTAGAGCAAGCAAGGGCTTCCGCCCATTTAGAGACATAATCAACTGCTACTAAGATGTATAAATTTCCACAAGAATTTGGGAAGGGTCCCATAAAATCAATCCCCCAAACATCAAATAATTCAACCTCCAGCATATTGTTCAAGGGTAGTTCATTACGGCGAGAAATGTTACCTTGCCTTTGACACCGATCACAAGTAGACACAAAAGCATGACAATCTTTGTGAAGGGTGTTCCAATAGAAACCGGATTCAAGTACCTTAGCAGCTGTACGGGTTGCACCGTGATGTCCGCCGGTTTCTCTAGAATGGCAGTGGAGAAGGATATTTCTGATTTCCGTCTGTGGCACACATCTCCTTATAATACCATCTGCACAGATTTTGAAAAGAAATGGATCATCCCATAAATAATGTTTGACAATCGAAAAGAACCTTTTTCGCTGCTGATATGTCATATCAGCTGGGATGATCTTTGTAGCCAGATAATTGGCAATATCGGCAAACCAAGGGTCTCCTGCCGTTTGGATTGTGAATACTGTCGTCCGGAAAAAACTCATTGATGGGTCTTTCGTCTTCTGGTCCCTCCATCCTTGACAAGTGGTCAGCCACGACATTCTGGATACCTCTCTTATCTCTTATCTCTATGTCGAATTCTTGTAAGAGAAGTATCCATCTTATCAACCTGGGTTTTGCATCTGCTTTGGCAAATAAATACTTTAGGGCAGAATGATCAGTATGAATAATAACCTTACTACCCAATAAATATGGATGGAATTTATCCAAAGCAAAGACAACTGCCAGCAATTCTTTTTCGGTGGTGGCATAATTTTTCTGAGCATCATTTAGAGTACGACTTGCATAATAAATGACTCTCAGAATTTTATCCATTTTTTGGCACAAAACAGCACCCACCGCATAATCACTGGCGTCACACATGATTTCAAAAGGTTGGGACCAGTCGGGTGATACCACAATAGGAGCAGAGACAAGTTTTTCTTTTAACAAATTAAAAGCTGCTAAACATTCATCAGAAAAATGAAATTTAGCATCTTTAGTCAGTAGAGTACAGAGAGGCTTAGAAATCTTGGAAAAGTTTTTAATGAATCTTCTGTAAAAACCAGCATGTCCAAGAAAACTTCGAATACCTCTTACAGTAGTAGGAGGTGGGAGTTTTTCTATTACCTCAATCTTAGCGCGATCCACCTCAATACCTTTTGAAGACACGTTATGTCCTAGCACGATCCCTTCTCGAACCATGAAGTGACATTTCTCCCAGTTCAGGACTAGATTTGTGTCTTCACACCTGGCCAAAATAAGATCAAGATTCTCCAGGCAAGTGTCAAATGTCGAACCAAAGACAGAGAAGTCATCCATAAAGACTTCTATACATTTTTCAATGTAGTCAGAGAAAATAGCCATCATGCACCGTTGAAAAGTAGCTGGTGCATTACACAATCCGAACGGCATTCTTTTATAAGCATATGTTCCATAAGGACAGGTAAAAGTAGTTTTATCCTGATCTTCTGAGCAATTGGGATCTGAAAGTATCCTGAATAGCCATCTAGAAAACAGTAGTAATCTTGACCTGCTAACCTTTCCAGCATTTGGTCAATAAAGGGCAAGGGAAAATGATCCTTACGTGTAGCAGTATTCAATTTTCTGTAGTCTATACAAACTCTCCATCCGGTAGTAGTGCGTTGAGGAATCAACTCACCTTTCTCGTTAGGAACTACAGTTATTCCGCCCTTTTTTGGAACTACCTGCACTGGACTTACCCACTTGCTATCTGAAATTGGATAAATAATGCCAGCGTCAAGTAGTTTTATTACCTCTTTCTTGACCACCTCTTTTAGAACGGGATTGAGACGCCTCTGTGGTTGGCTAATGCCCTGAAGTCATCTTCCATATATTCGATGAGAGCACAGAGATGGGCTTATTCCTTTGATATCCGCTATCGACCAACCGATAGCGGTCGTATGTTTGCGTAGTACCCCTAAAAGTTGCTTTCCTGCACATCTGATAATTTAGATGAGATAATAACTGGTAAATCAGATGGTTTTTTAGAAAAGCGTATTTTAAATGAGGGGGAAGAGGTTTCATTTCGACTGTAGGTGCTTTTTCGATGGATGGCTTTGGTCTGTCTGCGTTTCTTTCTACTGGCTCGAATCTTTGTTGGTAGGAACGGAAATGGCTTATGCTTGTTTAACTCTTCAGCCATGAGAGCAATATCAGGATTTTCGTCATCAGCTTCACAAGATGCCATAAGACATCTTTCTAAATCGTTTCTTCATCTTTGCTGAGGAACGTCTCCTGTACTAAAGAGTCAATAGTGTCAATAGAAAAACAGATTTGTGTATCAGAAGGACGCTTCATGTTCCGGGTCATGTCAAAAACTACCTGCTCATCATGAAGTCTTAAAATTATTTTACCTCCTTCAACATCAATTAAAGTTCTTGCAGTTCTCATAAAAGGTCTACCTAGGATTAGTGGAACATCTTTATCTTCCTCAATGTCAATAACAATGAAATCAGCAGGGAAAATAAATTTGCCAACAGAAACCACTAAATCTTCAACTTTTCCTTTAGGGTGGATTATGGAACGATCAGCTAGTTGTAGCTGCACAGGAGTAGGAGAGCATTGACCTATGCCTAATTTTTGAAGATAGATAAAGGCATTAAGTTAATACTTGCTCCTAAATCGCATAACCCGTTACCACAATTTATGTCTTCAATTGCGCAAGGAATGATAGGGAGACCTGGATCTCCCAACTTCGGTGGTAGCTTCTTTAAGAGTACTGCAGACACTCTTTCGGTCAATTTTACCGTGTCATTTTCCTGTAAAGAACGCCTGTTAGACAAGATATCTTTCATAAATTTTGCATAAATAGGCATTTGCGTTAAGGCATCAAAAAAGGAATATTAAGTTAATTTCTTAAAAATGTAAGAAATTTTCCAAATTGGTCATCCAAATTCTTTTTCTTTAATCTATCAGGAAATGGATTGGAATATCATAAAACCTGGGATGGTTTAATAGTAAGGGATGCAGGAGACTCCTTCTCCTTGGGAATTGTTACGTCTTTTTGTCAGATTTTTTTCATCAGATTTCTTCTCAGCTTCAGGGACATCGGATACCAGCTCTTTTCCGCTTCTCAGGGTTATTGATTTTGCATGCTCCCTGGGATTTGGATCAGTTTGGCTAGGGAGTGACCCTGTTGGTCTTTGAGCCAGCTGTTGGGAAATCTGACCTATCTGTCTCTCTAAATTTGAGGTTATGGTAGCCTGATCAGCAACTTTGGCTTCTATCTCAGAAAATTTTGAATTTCGTCCTGTCCTTGTTTTAGAAGCTGATTCATCATGCCTTTAGTTCGCCCATGTCTCCTTGTGAGTTGGTGGCTGCTCCTGTTGTCGGTTGTACTGCGGTTGTCGGTTTTGGTTGAAACCTTGGTTGCTTGATTGTGGATCATAATTCCTCCATGGTTGTTGATTACTCCTCCAATTGTTTTGATTGTATGAGTTTTGATAAGGATTCCCTGGTCTGTTGTTGATCAGATTTACCTCTTCAAGGGTCCTGTTGCAACCTGAACCATCGCAGTCTGAGGTTTCATGAGCTCCTCCACAGTTTTCACAACAGGGAGTCAGATATGGGGAAGTGGCTACTGCCTTCGCAGCTTTTTGTGGTTGACTAAGAGTTAGTTTCTCCACAACTTTTGTGAGTGCAGCTAGTTGAGCAGACACATGATCCTGCGGGGGAATACTGTAGATACCGGTTTCCTTCTTTACTTCACCTCTTCCCTTGTTTTTACACCATTGTCTGGTACAGGGGTCATCTGGTCCAGTAGTTCAACTGCTTCTTCTCCGGTCATTTTCATAAAATTTCCTCCAGACGAGGAACTTAGCAACAATTTGTTAGAATCATTTAAACCTCTAAAGAATGATAACACAAGTTCCTGGCTACTCATACCGTGATGTGGGCATAATATCTGTAGTTCTTTGAATCTATCCCACGAATCATAAAGAGACTCGCCTGGTTCTTGGTAGAAGTTAGTGATCTCAGCAATTTTCTCTCTTGTTTTGGACGGGGGATAGTATTTTGCCAGAAATTTGTTTGCTAATTCGGCCCAGCTGTGGATACTGCTGGGCTGTAAACTTCTCAGCCACCTGGAAGCGCCATCTTTCAAGGAATAGGGAAACAATTGCAGACGGATGCGCTCGTTTAGATTTCCTGTTTTGTTAAAAGTGTTACAAAAATCAAGAAATGCAGATATATGGTGTGGAGCATCATCTGAATCTAGCCCGCTGTATTGGCCCTGGTGGTAGAGTGTGGTGATAAAACTTGTTTTGAATTGCCAGGCATCCAGTTCAGCCTGTGAGACTTGAGGAAGGACAATAGCAGAAGGTCTCCCTTCAACTGAAGGTTGCTGGTACTCGCAGAGAGTTTGTCGATTTGTCATCTCAGTTTGTTGTTGTCGCCTTCTTTGGTGGAGAAATCTCTCAATCTCAGGTTCAAGATCGTTTTGAGGACTACCTGCAGATCGAGTTCGACGCATATATAGAAATAAAATGCAGTTGGACAAATGGAAAACAGCTAAAGGAAAGAAAAGAAATCATTTAACTATCTTTTAAGTTGATCAAATATTAGAAAAGTTGTTGGATGTAAAATTGTGGAAACCACATGGGTGGGCAAAGTAATTTTTGAAACCTCGTGGGTGGGCTGTGTAATTTCACCAAACTTCATGGGTGGGCGATGTAATTTTCCCTAAACTAAAGAAAATTAAATAACAAAATTAGAAAGAAGCAATTAACAGAACAAAGAACTATTTTTTTTGTGAGAGTAAATAAAGCGAAACAAAAATGAACAAGAAGGAATGAAAATTAAATGCAGTTTCACTAAAAACTAAAATAAAATAAAGAACTGAATTTAAATTGCTGGAATTTAACTGACTGAAAATTAAATGACTAAAAATTAAATGTTAGAAATTAGTTTATAGGAAATTTAAATGTTAGTAGTTAGATTGCTGGAATTTAAATGACAGAAATTAAAATGTTAGGAATTAGTGTACTGAAATTTAGAAGTTAGTTTACTGAAATTAAATGACAGAAATTTAAATGACAGAAATTAAAAGTTAGTAGTTAGATGACAGCATTTAAAAGTTAGATTACTGAATTTAAATGTTAGAGTACAGAAATTTAAATGTTAGATTACAGAAATTTAAAAGTTAGAAGTTAATTTACTGAAATTTAAAGGACAATGGAAGTTAAATGACTTAAAAGTAAATGACAATAAAATAAAGAGCAGAAATTAAATGTTAGAAATTAGATGTCCGAAATTAGTTGTCCGAATTAGATGTCCAAAATTAGATGCCGAAATTAAACAAACAACAAAATAATATAAATTAAAATTAAAGAGCAGCAAAAGCTAAACAAAAACTCAATAAAATTTAAAACTGTCAGTTAACCGTGCCGGAGGTCCCCGACAACGGCGCCAAAAACTTGTTGGAGAAATATGTGACTACTTCTACACTTAGGCAGTGTACCTAATCGTTTTGCGGAATAGTGGAATTGTGGGGTGTCGAACTCTTGGGAACCTTGCTGTTGGTTAACTGATAGTGTAAATTAACTAGAATTCTAATTAACTGTTGAATAGAAACTCATCATTTTTTAGGAAGGTTGTGGTTTAACACTATGTAAATAAAAACAGTAAAAGAACAATTAATTAGAACAGAATAATAATAGTGGTATATAAAACTCTTTTTTTTAAGAAGCACCCTGGGTTTTCTGCTCACCTATTTTATCCAATATATTACTATAAACTTCTACCATTTTAACAATAAACTCAGGAATTTTAATTAGTTTGTTGACCGGTCCGTGCAATAAACCATGATTAATTTAAATAACAAGCTGCAATCCTTGCCCAAGTTATTATAAATCAATCGCTTTATTAACAATTCTGTTGGAGACAGATTAACCTATAGGCGAACCTCGCTTCTAGTCATTAACCAGTTTTGACTTCTTCTGTCTAGAACCTTGTCTCAGCACCGCATTTTAACAAGAGAACTACAAATATCACTTTACTAATTGGCCTGTATATTAAAGCGCATTAAGAACGAGAATCAAAATATTGCTTGAACAGATTATAGTAGAAAATATACGTAACACGATTGTATAAAAAGCTTGCTTTCCAACCCGGGAGGCTAAAGTTAATACTCACACATAATTATAAAAACAAACATCGTAAGTACGGCAAACATTAAAACTGAATAGATTTAACTGATAATATTTGGACGGAGGTTGGACAGAACAACAGTATGGAAAATGGTAAGTATTTATGGGATGAGATGAAGTGAGGATTTATGTGGAGATTATGTAGATGAGATGTATGATTTTTGGAGAGAAAATGGAGATTTTATGGAGGAAAATGGCATAAGTTTGGAGGTGGAATGCGATATGATTTAATGAAGGGTTATAGGTGTATTTAGTGAAATGGGTAGAAATGAAGGGGGTGTCGGTGTGAAAAGATAAAATATAATTTATCTTTTCACACCCATGTCGATATGCCATGTGTGCTGTCAAAATAGACGCGTCCGGACCACTGTCCGGACCACACTGTGAGAAAATGCTTCGTCGACATGTGTCCGGACTTGCGTCCGGACCTATAGGGTCGGACATGTGTTGCGTCCGGACGTGTGTATTTTTTTCTGCTTTCTTTGTAAACTTCGACAGGCTCCAGATTCTTCGTTTGAGCTCCGATTTGATCCCCGTTTTCGCCTACGAGGTGGGTGGCCATCATGGTTTTACAAGAACAGCTACGAAAATATTTGAGTGTGGATTCTTTTGGCCCACTCTACATAAGGATGTCCACCACTTCTGTTCCCATTGTGACCCCTGTCAGGGGATGGGAAACATCTCTAGAAAGCATGAGATGCCTCAGAAAGGTATTCTCGAGGTGGAACTTTTTAATGTTTGGGGCATAGATTTCACGGGCCCTTTCCCTTCATCCCATGGAAACCAATATATCCTAGTAGCTGTGGACTATGTCTCGAAGTTGGTTGAAGCAGTTCCATGCCACACTGCTGATGCTAAGACAGTGGTGAAATTTCTGAAGAAACACATATTCACAAGATTCGGGGTGCCCAGGGCAATTATCAATGATGGTGGCTCTCACTTCTGCAACCGAGCCTTCGACTCCTTGATGACTAAATATGGGGTGACCCACAAGGTGGCATTACCTTACCACCCCCAAACTAATGGTCTGGCAGAAGTGACCAATCGTGAGCTAAAATGGATCTTGTAGAAGACTGTTAATGCATCAAGGAAGGATTGGTCAGTTAAGCTGGATGACGCTCTGTGGGCATATCGTACTGCTTTTAAGACTCTTATAGGGATGTCTCCATTCAAACTTGTGTATGGAAAAGCCTGCCATCTTCTAGTAGAATTGGAGCATAAAGCTTACTGGGCATTGAAAGCCCTGAATTTTGATCTACACACTGCTGGAGAGAAAAGAAAATTTCAATTATCTCAACTCGAAGAACTCAGAGAGCAATCCTATGACAGTTCCAGAATTTATAAAGAGCGCACAAAGAGAATCCATGATCAAATGATCCATAAGAGAGAATTTAAAGTAGGGGATCTAGTGTTGCTCTATAATTCCAGGCTGCGCCTCTTTCCTGGCAAGCTGAAATCCCATTGGGCAGGAGCATTTAAAGTCGTGGGGATCACTACCTATGGTGCATACGAGCTAGAAAACAAAACAGGAGAAGTATTCAAAGTGAATGGTGCTCGACTGAAGAAGTACCTAGGTGATACCTTTTCTCAGCCTCCTGCACCAGGTATATCCTTGATTGAAAGTTCTTCTTCTTCCATTAATTCTATTTCTGCTATCTGTACTGCAGCACCGCCTCCAAAAGCATCCAAAAAGCCGCGCCCGCAATGGTATTTCAGACTGAAGAGAGCTATTGCTAGCAACTGTGGCGGCCCTCCTTGACCCTATCTGTTAAGTCTAGCCAGAGACTTTAACTCCGGGTGGCTTGGTGGGAGGCAACCCACCGGTTTGTATCTCTTTTCACTTGCTTAGTTTAGATTTATTTTTACTCTCCTGTTTTAATTTGTGTGCGTTAATAGCTGTTGTGCATATTGAAAGGGCCTTGGCTCTTACTTTCTACTAATAGTTTTACCTGTTTCCACTTGAGTTCTCCTGGCCTTGCAGATTCAAAAATTTTCAATGAGCCAAATTGGTGCTTGGCTGAACTCAAGTGTGGGGGAATCATGAAGCATTACTCCTTAAAAGATCAGGGAGCAATTCCTACACCCTCACTCTTTGCCTTCTATATTATGTGTGCCTACTTTGATCTTGCCTGATTTACTGCTTATGTGTGTTTAATTAGTTAGCCTTTATCAAGTCTTCTGTGATAGTGTTGGTGATTTACAATTTTAAAATTTTTAATTATAAACTATTTTATATATATAAAAAAGATGTATTTTTAATGTGTCCGGAATTGAGTCCGCAAAGCTCCACGCGGACACGTTATAAAACCACCATGTCCGCATAACGGACACTAATACGGACAACATCTATACACAGCCCCTCTATTTTCAGTCACGTCCGTATGCGGATGCTAACACGGACATTGCAAACACCCGTGTCTGCGAACAGACTCATTTCTGGACGCGACCGATAGCCGTGTCCGCAACGCGGACTCAATTGCGGACATATGTAACTCAGTCACGTCTGCAAAGCGGACTCAAACACGGACGTGACTTAAAACGCGATTCTTCTTCATTCTTCTCTAGTCCTCATTTCTTCCTCTCTTCTCTATTTTCTTCTCCGACGAACTAGATCCACCTGAAAACACCCACCGTCCCTCCTCCGCAACCAACACCGGCGACCACCGCATCCCCAAGCCGCCGCCGCCGCACCGCCGACGGACCGCCGATGCCAACCCGCAGCCACCACTGTCGTCCTCTTCAGAAATCCGCCAACAAATATTCGCACAGATGCCTCGTACTAGAGGAGTTGGGATCACAGGCTCCTCGCGAGCCCCGCACCCAGATACTACTTCAGCGGCACCGCCACCTCCACCACCCACCCCACTACGTGAGGATGGGTTTATCTCTGCTACTGCCCGTACCTGGTATGACCAGGGCGGGAAATTCATCATGGAGAGGCGAATCACATCGGAGGTGATCAATGCCACCGACATCCAGCCTATCTTCGAGGGCTTCGGGATGGCTACCGTACTGAGGATGGGCGAGGGCCTGTTCTCTCCTGACTTGGTCCGGGAGTTCTACGCGAACGCCGAGGCGCACGACACCATGAATATCATCACTTCTTACATACGACGCCACCGGGTTGAGATCACTCCCACCTCCTTCAGCACAGTGTTCCAGCTTCCGGATAACTCGGAAGCACATGTGGATATGAGTGAGGACCTGCTGAGGACCACTAGGACTAGATGGGTCCAGGAGGTTGGTCAGACGTCGAGACACCGGGGAGAGGAGACTAAGGGTGTCATCCCCTACACCAGCCTCCCATCGCTCATGCAGAGGCTAGTAGTAGAGCTCCTCAGCCATCAGATCCGGCCTCGTGCTGGAAATGATGTCACGGACGAGGACTACGTACTTATCGACTACTTCCTCACACCACCTCCCGAGCCACGACGACAGATCTCAGTGCCATACATCATGTTCCGCCAGCTGCACAAGGTGGTCACCTACTTGAGATCGAAGAAGAAGAAGATCACGCCTATCTTTCCCTTCTTCATCCACCACCTCCTCGCTAGTACACTACCTGACGACGTCTTCACCGGGGTCGACGTGCGCGAGGGTGAGAGTCCTATCTCTCTTCAGACTTTGAAGAGGTGGGGATTCATGCGTTTAGCAGATGGGAGCTGGGTACGCGGTAGCTCTGGCCTGGGGGCTACTGCTTCATCCTCGACTTCGAGCTCTGCACCGACAGCCACTACTACCATGCAGCCACCTACTGCTCCAGTCATGAGCATTCCACCTGAGCTGCAGACCACGATGGATACCCTCCTCCAGCAGCAACAGACGATACAGCAGCAGGTCGGAGCCGTCCAGCAGAGACAGGAGCAGATGGCAAGGGATATTGGCGAGCTGCGCCAGACCCAGGACCGGATTACCCAGCGCATAGAGCGCAGCGACGAGGTCCAGAGTCGGACAGCTCTACTCATCGAGAGACTCATGGCCAGCATCCCCCGACCACCTCCGGGACCATCATAGTGATCATCTATTTATCGTTTTATTTTTTGTTTCAGTTGTTATTTATTTTAGTTTGCACTCTTTTGATGTTTTTACCTTTATTATATTTTATTTTGACAGGTAAACGGTGTCGTAAACCGTACAGACTAACTTGCAGTGTTTAAATGTTAAATTTCTATTCTACTTTCCTCTAATGCTATGTTGTGCAGTCTCTTCTATTTTTACACTCAACACTTATGCTCTCGAGGGGACGTATAGCACGACAAATAAACCTCAACTGTGCACGAACTTACGATTGGCTGGAACATTGGGAAGTACTCCTTTTTACAATTTGTTATCTCTACTTGTTTACCCATGTTCTACGTTATAATGCATGGTTACTTGGGGTTCGATTTCCATGCAATGAGGACATTGCTCTCCTCAAGTGTGGGGGGGGGGGGGGGATTAAGAGTAGACAAATCAATCTGAATATCCAAGTTGGGTTTAAATGTCACACTTGTCTTTATTTGTCTACTTGCTTTCAAGAAAATCACTTCTTCAAACAGATTTAGAAATCAAGGCATGTTGACTACCTCAAGAATCCTTCAGCTTTAGGGTGTTTGTATATCTAATTTTATTCAAATTAATCTATTTTCTTAGAAATTTGATGGATTAGTTGATTATGGAAACTGAATTAGTTTAGCTTGGGATTCATGGAAATGATTCGAAAGTTTGGAATGAAAAGGATAAGGCAATGTACTCCGCTGTTTATAAATTTTTCTAAACCAAAAATAGGCCTCGTCTATCCGGTTATTAAGTCCTCTGGGGTGCCTTAACACCTATCTACCTAAGGTCTCGTGATCTGGGGTAGAAGACCCAACACCGCTACAAGGATAGAGAGAAAAGTCTGGGGTACAGAAAAATAATGCAATATAAAAAAAAAAAAAAAAAGAAAAAAATGTTTGTTTTGTATACACATTTTTGCATTAAAATAAATAAAAATGAAAGCAATAAATTGTAGTTTTTATTTATAAACATGAGTACGTCATGTTGAAAGGTATTACGGAATAAGACATTACTTCACCCCCCCTTGTCATCCAAAGGTTAGAGGAAAGAAATAGTGGAAGATCCCAAGTTAATCTAGTTCTAGATTTTGTATTCTGACTTCTCCATGCTTTTAAAAATCCTTCTTTTTCACTAACAGCGAAAACCTACATCCAGAAGCAGAATTATTCTTTTGATCGTCATCATTGCTTGCTTTCTGTCTGTATCTGTTTAACTCTGTGTTTCAATGCTACAGCCTGGAAGATAGTTTCATTCTCTATTTTTGCTTGAGGACAAGCAAAAGATAAGTGTGGGGGAATTTGATGCACTGATTATTGATATATCTTTTAAGTGCTTCGAACCCTTGTTTTCCATATTCTTCTACTTAGATTTATGCATTTACCTTCTTTTTCATGTTATTTTGGCATAGGACGTGATTAGGAAGGAATTAAGAGCTTTCGGAACAAAAAGAGAAACAATTACACATGTCCGGATGGGAAGCCTCGGACACATTTGCGGACATCTCCAGATCGAGTTCCCTCCTCTCTTGAGTCACGTTTGCAAAGCGGACAGAAACGCGGACAGTCTCCTTCTGTCCCTTGTCCGCAAACACGGACAGCCACGCAGACGCTCACAGATCTACCCACGACAGTCATGTCCGCAATGCGGACTCAAATGCCGACAGGAATTAATCTTGCTAGGACAGCCTTGTCCGCACGCGGACAGAAACACGGACGCGTGTAGATCTCGTCAGGACACCCCTATCCGTATGCGGACTCAAACACGGATGTCACACAGAGAATAAAAATAAAAATCATGCGCGCTGATAATTGTTGCTTTCGGCGCAATTATCAGCTGATTAAACCCATACTCTGTCTAAAATAAGCTAGTTCCCATGCTCAATCAAACGCCTACCTAACTCACCACTAAGCTATGTTTAATCCTAAGCCTATTTAAACCCTTCCCCCGCCTTCATTTCAACTTGCACCGGACATTCGTCCACACCTCTCCTCATCCGCCTCCTCTCATTCCATTCATCTGCTCATCCTCCTATTAATTCTTCCGTACTCCATCTCCATACCCACACTCAAACACAAACTCACTCCATAACACTCACGTTTTTATCCCAATTCTTTCACACAAAAATCACATATAAGCTTCTGCACACTCGCCACACAAAATATCACGTCCGCATTTATGTCCAGATTTGTGTCCGACCCACCCCATCCGGACACCTCACAAACTTGCCTAAAAATTCCATTTTCACTCCATTTCGCCAAATTCACCTCATTGTTACCGAATCCAACCTCTCAGCCGGCATAGCGCAAGGACAAGGGCGGAGCGAGCAAGAAGATCTTCGTAACAGATGATTTCTCTCAACTCTCTCTCATTTATGATCTTTATCACTATGTCTAGCTAAGAGGATATACTCTAGGGGAAGGGATGTTGTAATTAGTTAAACTCTGCATTATTTTATTGCTTTATTGAGACTATTTGGATTGTTCAGGTTAATGCTTTTTAAGCGCTTTTGATAAACGTCATGAATTTATTATAAGCCCTCGAATCATGTTATGATCAGATAAGGTGATTAGCATTGATGGTCCTATTAACCTGTTACCTATGATAATTGCAATCGGATAGATTACATTAGCCACTAGGAGCTTTATTCCGGACCAAACCAGACTAGTAATTCTGTACAGTAAAACCATCTAGATATACGTGCTAAGTCTAGACTAGAACTACATGTCCTGTCTAGATGAGCTATCTGGAATTAGGACTTAATACAGAATAGATAATTGAGAATTACAAGCCAATCCAAGTCTCCGTATAAGCAGTAGAATATGCAGAACCTAACTAGAGAAACAACTCCCTGAACCTAGAGTACCGTTCACACTCCCAAATCTATCCTTTAAAATTATCGACTATTACTTTCTTGTCATCTATTTAAACTCCAAAACCAAAACAAACCCCTTTTGAATTACCCATTGTCTTAGGCTAGGCTTATTTACCTCAAGTCCCGTGGATTGACACCTGGTCACTTCGTAATTACTATACTACTGCAACCGGGATTTTTGCAACCCGACGGTCTATTGACTGTTGATTTCTAGGAATATTTCTTAGCATTTAATATATCAAATAAATCGTTTGCACTTTACCCACCTGGGTTAATCGGGGGTACATTACTCTTTTACTCAAGGTCAATGACTTACACTAGCCAAGACCATTACTCATACAATACCTTACTTACTTACTTACTTACTCAAGTCAAGTCAGTATGACCTCCGGGCAGGGACTACTATATCCCACCACCGGGCTTTAGGATGGCTCACCAATCCAGGATGCTACCCATTTAAGGGGTTTGGTCCATGGAAAGGATTAAGGCCAGGATTCGGAACCAACCTCTTGTGTTTCCTTATGCTCACGCGTGGTCGAAACTATATCGGACTTCTACTCATTCCATTTTACTCAATTCTCAAGTTAGGAGTTAGGTAGTTAGGAATTAGTAGAAGTCATTACTTCCATACCATAGGTTAATACACTACACAAGTACACATCACGGTACACATACACTTCATTCCCTTTCATATCTTTCATGAATTATACAAACTAAATGTTCAAGATAATACAACAAGAACAATATAGCTCAAACACAATTAAGTGCAATAAATGTCTGATCATACATTTATCTTATTTGAGTGATCACATAAGCACACAAATCAGAGTAACCAAGTTAGGATACAGGGCATGAGAAAATCATACCGTTCACCGTCGTATCATACTCCCGGTTTTCCTTCGGGATTCTACTATTCGATTCCTATACATACATGAAGTTGTATGATCAATGATCTATTATTGATCCAACTTATTCTTCATTAATACTTATAATGTATACTTACTACTACTTTACATTCATACTTGATTATGGAAGTCATTCCTTCCTCATTATTTTTTTTAAACTTGCTTTCTTACTAATGTACTTACTTCCTTACCATTTTTACTCCATTAATGGCGTGCTACTATATATGTATACATGTACATATATACATATATATACATATGATTACTATAATCATATTATTATTATATTATATATATATATATATTTTGACTCGACCGACCTTACCCAAGGTCGGACCCAAGGTCAGTCGAAGTCAGTGAGTTACAATGCTGGAAAATTCAGGCCCGATCGACCTTGCAAGTCCGGACCCAAGGTCAGTCCAAGTCAGTGAGTTCTGGTTTCGAAAATTTAAGGCTCGACCGACCTTGCAAGGTAGGTCCCAAGGTCGGTCCAAGTCAGTGAGTTTCTGGGTTCGAAATTTATGCCTCAACCGACCTTGCCAAATCCGGTCCCAAGGTCAGTCGAAGTTAGTAGACTTCTGGGCTTACAATTTTACGACTCGACCGACCTTGTCAAGCTCGGCCCCAAGGTCGGACGAAGTCAGTAGACTTCCCGTCTATGTAATTTAAGGCTCGACCTACCTTGCAAGTTCGGTCCCCAAGGTCGGTCCAACCCAGTACTCTTGTTTTAAAATCTGTTTTCAATCCTTTCTTTGCCTATTGTTTCCCTAACCTTTACCAATACATTCCTAGCATGTTTAATACCCATTTGGATGCTCTAAATCACTTTAGTTCATCCACCAAACTCATTACTCAATTCTAGATTCACTTACACAACTTCCTCGCTTCTTTTCCAACACATGCAACAGTTTCCATTTCTCTTATGCTACAGATTTTCAAACTAACTTCTACCATCTAATACTCACACAACTACTAAGACACACCTAGTTGTTGTCTAGGTTATTCCCTCTCCTTACACCTCTAAGTCCTCTAATTTCTATTCAAATTTGGGCAGAGTTTCCCCTATATTTTTAACATTGCCCACACATTGTTTCAGCTCACAATTGCTCATTCATACAACCTATTTGTTCAATGCATTAATACTCACATTTCAAACCTCACTACAACACAATGAATTTCCTGCACATACCCATTTACTTCCCAATGTTCTCCCAAGCTTTTAAATATCCTTTACAAGTTTTAAAACAGTTTTATTCTCTTCTCTATTACACTACTACATCACTACTACTCATACTACATACATTACTCATTTTTACTACACAAAAATCTGTTACACTACCATACATAAACCAGCTCAAGGTAAGAGCATTTACCTTGTTGTTTCTAGTTTTTCTTCCTTCCCTTGTTCTCAGTTCCAATGGGGTTCACACTCCAATGCTACAGCCCATACCAATACACACAACTACTTAGAAGATCATCCTTAACTAACCCTACAACTTAAACATGTTTTTAGAGTTTAGAAAAGAGTATTACCTTCCAATGAGTAGATGGAGTTCTTGGTTAGCAAGAGAGCAAGGTTCCTAGCCCAATGGAGAAGCCAAAAACGGCTGGAGAAGAAGGCTCTAAGCATTCAAAATCTGGAAATTTTTATAATGCAAATGAGAGCTAGAAATGAGGGATTTTCGGATTTCTTTTTACCTCAAAACACTAAGGAGAAGAAGGAGCTTCTAATGGTGGACTCAAACTTTCAAATGGAGAATACCCATGGGGATGAAAGTGGGTGTTTTTGATTTTTGAAAAGAGGAAGGTGCTCTCCTTGCCAAGGGGATTCCAATGGTGTAGTTTTTATAATTTTTGGAGTTGATTTGGCCTCTCAAAAATGGAAGAGAAGGAGGGGCTGGTGAGAGCTCTAACAAATCGCCATTAGAGAGCTCAATGAGGAAGAAGGGAAATGAGAGAGTGGAGGGAAAATGTGAGAGAGAGGGGGAGTAGGAGAGAGAGTGCCACTTTTTGCTTTTTACTTATTTTCTTTATCTTTTAGCAAATAAGAAGGGAATTAAGAGAGGAGGGAGTAAGTGAACCGGCCCCCCATATACACACACACAGATTTTTGATTTTTATTTGCAAAAGTGGACACATTAGTTTTGCTTATTTACTCTCTCACCACAAAACTTCCCGGTCTTTACAGTTTTTACTACCGGAACCCGTTTTCCGGAATTTTCTCGTTTAATTGATTTTATTGGTTCTAAACCTTCATCAATGTTTATTAATGACTATTTGGTTGACCAAAATTATTACGAGTCTATTTGACCCGCTTAAAGTCGTGTTTTCCCGGTTTCCTCGAAAAACGCGCTGTAAGGTTCGTTTATGCTTTTAATCCATTTTAAGGATCCGTTTTCTTCGGGATTTGTTCCCTCATGTTTATTTAGATGTAGTTAAGCCTTTAAAATACTTATTAGCCTAATTAATCACTATTTTTAATTACGGGGTATTTCAATCTACCCCCTTAAGGAACTTTGCCCTCAAAGTTGCTCAAGGTTTACGGTTTACTATTTTTACTCATTTGGCAAACCAATTGCCACAATGCGCTTTACTACCACCTTACAAGGTGTTCACAATTTCCACTCTGCAAGCATAAAGTCCAAATACAATACAACGTACACAATACAATTCATTCAATCCACAATACATTTCAAAATACCATTCATGCTACACTCCACATTACCATTCGTGTCATATACCGTACAACAACAATACATTACACATTGCACATGCCAAGCACTACACTGTGCCAAGGAAATATAATTAGCACTACATGTGCCAATAAAATCTACTACAATACATACATACTATGCAATGCCATACCGAAGCAATGCAAACGTAAAATGGCTCTACCCCCCTTAAAAGGGGTACACCCCGTACCCCCCGTACTTTACGGATGCTAGACATCTAGTCTACAAATAAATCTGGGTACTTCGCCTTCTTGGCGTCTTCTAATTCCCAAGTCGCTTCCTCGACATTGTGGTTAGACCACAAGACCTTCACCATTCGTATGGATTTATGGTGAGTGTCTCTAGTCTTCCTATCAAGGATCCACAATGGAGTCTCGACATATCTCATCGTCGGCTCTAGAGACATTTGTTCGGGTTCTAGTACATGAAAGGGGTCGGCTATGTATTTCTTGAGTTGTGATACATGAAAGACATCATGAACACACCCCAATTCTTCAGGTAATGCTAGCCTATAAACCACAGCTCCAATCCTCTCGGTAATTGTGTATGAGCCTACAAATTTCGGGCTTAGCTTGCCCTTCAGGCCAAATCGAAAGACACCCTTCTTAGGTGAAGCACGCAAGAACACTTGGTCGCCCATAGTGAACTCAAGGTCGCGTCGTCACACATCCGTATAGGATTTTTGTCTATCTTGGGCTGCTTTCATGTTTGCTAGAATTTGTTGAACTTCCGCTTGTACTTGTTTTAGATACTCCGGTCCTATGATGATCGTTTCACTTGACTCATCCCAACACAACGGGGTACGGCAGGGTCTACCATATAAAGCTTGGAATCGCGACATCTTAATCGAAGCATGATAGCTATTGTTATACGAAAACTCGATAAGATGAAGCTTATCAATCCAGCTCCCCTGGAAGTCTAAGGCATATGCTCTAAGCATGTCCTCGAGTGTATGGATGGTTCTTTCTGTCTGACCATCGGTTTGTGGATGGAAGGCGGTGCTAAGCTTCTACTCAGTACCAAGTGCTTCCCGTGTTGCTCTCTAGTATCTCAAAAGAAATCTGGTATCTCGGTCAGATACTATGGTTTTCGGGACTCCGTGGTGTCGAATGATCTCCTTGTCGAATAGCTCCACGAGCTTCGCCACCTTCCAGGTGTCCCTCATCGGTATGAATTGGGCAACCTTGGTGAGGCGATCGACTACTACCCAGATCATGTTTAGTACCTCCCTAGCAGGTGGGAGTTTTACAACACAAATCTCATGAAGATATCGTGGGCCTTTCCACTCCGAATAAAGGCATAGATTTTACCATTCCTCCGGTCTTCGGTGCTCAATTTCACCTTCTAGCATGTAAGACACCTCAGAACATACTCAGTCACGTCGGATTTCATTCCTGACCACCAGAAGTCCCTCTTCATGATTCTTTTGTACATTTTGGAGGCTCCCGGATGGACATGCAATGTGGAACAATGTACTCTCGCAGAATTCGCGTCCCTTAGCTCAGCATTGCTTCAGGGGATTCATATGCTGCCATTCAACAATCGGATCACCATCTTCATGCAATTTGAAGTCGTACTTTCGATTCTCGAAGGTACCCTCTGTTATTTTCTGTCTGATCTCTGTGAAGTAAGGGTCACTCAACTGAGCGTCCGCACCTCGTCAACCAAGCCTAGAAGAACAAGTAGCGAATGGAGCGAGTGTGCTCGACGACTCAGGGCGGGGCGGTACAATGTTTGCCTTCCCATCTTTATACTGCAGGTCGATGTCGTAATCTGAGAGAAACTCCATCCACCTTCTCTGTCTTAGATTCAATTCTTCCTGTGTGAACACATACTATAAGCTTTTGTGGTCGGAGTAGATAATGATGCTACCCATAGAGATAGTGTCGTCATATCTTCAAGGCGAAGACGATGGCTCCTAACTCTAATCTGTGTCGGGTAATTCTCCTCATGCTTTTTCAGCTAGCGGGAGGCATAAGCACAACCTTGCATGCTGCATGAGTACGCATCCCATTCCCTTGCCTGATGCATCACAATACACCTCAAATCCCTCTGTGTCCTCCAGAAGAGTGAGTACGGCGCTGAGGTCAATGACTCTTTTAGGCACTAGCAGGATACCTCACACTCATCTGTCCACACAAACGGTGCATCTTTCTTCATCAATGACGTCATGGGCTTAGCGACTTTTGAAAAGTCCTTTACAAATCTCCGGTAATAACCGGCTAGACCAACAAAGCTCCGGATGTTGGTAACAGTCTTAGGTCTAGGCCATGATCGTACTGCTTTGATTTTTGATGGATCAACTGAGATACCCACGCTGAGATGACATGATAGAGAAAGATACCTGATCTAGCCAAAACTCGCATTTGGAGAACTTCACATACAGCTGGTTCTCGCGCAGTGTCTCAAGTACTCTTCTCAAATGGTTTTCATGTTCTCTCTAACTTCGAATACACAAGGATGTTGTCGATGAATACTACTACAGAAGTGTCCAACTGATCATGAATAACCGATTCATTAGATTCCTGAATTTTGCTGGTGCGTTAGACAACCTGAATGGCATCACCGTGAATTCGTAAGTGGCCATATCTTGTTTGGAATGCTATTTTCTCGATGTCTTGCTCTTTGATAGCAATTTGGTGATACGGATCGGAGGTCAATCTTCGAGAAGACTGAAGCTCCCTTCAACTGATCGAACAGGTCCGTCGATGCGTGGTAGTGGATACTTGTTCTTTACAGTGACCGCATTCGATTCGCGGTAGTCGATGCAGAGTCGGAGGCTACCGTCTTCTTCTTCACGAAGAGGACCGGTGCCCCCCAGGGTGATACGCTCGGGCGTATAAACCCTTTGTCGAGAAGATCGCGTAATTGTTCCTTAAGCTCAGTCATTCCTTCAGGTGCCATGCGGTACGGTGCCCTAGCAATGGGACCAGTACCAGGTACGAGGTTAATCTCAAATTCTACTGCTCTCGATGGTGGCATACCGGGTAGTTAATTGGAAATACGTCAGGAAATTCTGATACTGCTGGTACATCGTTACTAAACTCTAGATCTCTCTTTCAAATCTTGTACATAACACAGATACATATCGTGCCCTTTTCTGAGCTCTCGTACATAGCCAAAGCGGAGATGACCGTTGCCCTTAGGCTAGGAAGGATTTACTCTAGGAGATGGTTATTTGTAGCTAGTTGATTATGCAATTACTTATATTGCGTTGATAAGAGATTTTATTTATGGATGGTTCATATTAAAGTTCAAGTTGTGCTTTTTAATAAATTTCATGGATTGTTAATTAGCTTTCGAATCTTGTTATGATCAGATCGGTGATTTACAAGATGGTCATATTAATTAGTTGTCTGAAGAAACTAGAACTGATTGATTATGTTGTCCTTCAGGTGCTTTAATTCTTGTGGAGAATCGAATTGGATTAATTAGATTTTCCTTCAAGTTTGAATAATTCTTTGCGCTTTATCCATCTAAGTGTGTTTCGCTAGAATCTTGATTAGATCTTGCGTGTTCTAGTAGATGAGCTTCCTATGATTAGGATTTAATCTAGGTAAGATATAAAAGAATTTAGCCAATTTATATCTCCTGTTAAATTATAGAAGTTTGCATAATCTGACTAGCGAAGAATAGCCTGAACCCAGAGTTCCGCTCACCCATATCATTTTATCAGTTTTATTATATTTGTTAGTTTATTTTTGCATTATTTATTTAATCTCAAAAACAACAAACAACCAATTGATTTCCAGTTTTCTAGGATTAGGCTTATTTTCTTCAAGTCCCGTGGATTCGATACCTTGTTACTTTCTTTCTACACTATAGTGATTGGGATTTTTGCAACCCGACAGGATTTTTGATTTATTAACTTCTAGGATTAGTTTTAGCATATCATTTACCCTGTTTGCAAAATGGCGCCGTTGTCGGGGACTTGACTTTGTCCAGTCCTTTGCCCTGGTTGTCAATTGTTTTTCTTTTATCTTAATTTTTATTTTGTTTTAGCTTATTTGTTTATTTTACTTTATTTTATTTTCACTAGTTGTATCTATTAGTTTTTTGTTATTTTCGTAATTCTTGCGTTTCTTGTATTCAGTTGGATTTCGTCATAATTTTAATTTGATTATTCTTAGTTGTTTATACTTTATTTTATTTTTTATGTTTTAATTAATACTTGATTTCATTTTTATTTTTATTTTTATATTTTGTTATTTGTTTATTTTGTTTATTTCATAAGTTTTTTGTCACTTGCTTTGTTTTGTTTATTTTTTTTTTTTCTTTATTTTTTGTTATTTTTATTTCTGGATTGTTTTGTTTTTAGTATTTTTACTATTTTTGATACTTTATTTCTCTTTTGTTTTATTTTAGTTCTAATTTGGATTTTGTCTTTGCCCTTCTTAGTTGTTGCAGGTGTCTGGTGGATGCGCAGTACTTGATCTGAAATCTTCATCTGGAGATTGACAACAATTTTCATCGACCGCAGAGAACTAGAAGGACAATCAATTTTATTTTCTTTTTAGGTTTTATTGAATTTATATTTATTTTTTCTATCTAATTTTAATAATGGCACATGAGTTCGTCAGGTTGTTGGATGAAATAAAGATGATGTATGAGCTGACGTACCATACTCTTGCATGGGGGTGAACATCAGGTGTCTTCAGGTTCCTTTGATCTGTTTTGCTCTTAGTGTGGGGGACCCACGAGTTTGAAACTTGTCCAGGATATAGGGAGATGAGGAGAAATTTGAGTATCAGCAAGGGAAAAATCTTTGTCAGGAACAACTTTCTCCTCTGCAACAAGTCATTATCTCAAACAATGCTAAGCTTCGGGAGATGAGATAGACAAACGGTGGCCACCCAAGAGATTCAGTATGAGCACAAGACATATATCAATCAAAACCAAAGTAGGATGGTCAGAATATGCCGTGGCAAATGAGTCAGTTGACTCAATTTCATTGCAGCAGGGAACTCCTAGTTTCACTTCCTTCTTAAGTATATTCGGATCGTAAAGAAGAAATGAAGGTTGTGATGGTTTCAGATGCTAAGGTTTGTGGAGGATGGTTCTAAGTTTGGGGAGGAGCAACCTAATGAAGATTCATATTACTCTCCCTCCCTACCCTCATATGCAGCTGACCATCAGTGTGGATTCTTACCTGAGCCTCACCCACTCGAAGAGGATGTTTACATCCTAGAGTTTGAGAGGGACGAGCCACCACCACTCTGCCATTATGATGGTCCATTTGAGCTTTACCAGATAGATGAGGATGTTTATATCCAAGTTTGAAGAAGAAGAGCCTTCGTCACCCCATCATCACCTGGAAGATCGTTACCTTGAATATAACCAAGTTTTATGGAGTACTTTTTTATTATTTTATCTGTTGAGGTAACATTTTGCTTTGATCCAGGTGGTTTAATCCTGATTCCTGGCCACTTTGTATTCCTGTTGACGCCACTGTCAACTTTTATTTTTGATCCTGGATAATGAAGCGAGAGTCTAGCCAGAGACTATAAAGATGGGCGACTGACTGGGAGGTAACCCAGTGGTAAGTTTATGTTTTGCTTCTTTATTTTCTAGTTTTACATTGTTTTCTAGATTTATTTCATTTAGAAGTGGTAGTGCAGCCCGTGTTACCAATGCAACGCTTCTAGCGTTATTGGTGTTTAACAAAGTGTGTGTAGGTGCAATTTTTTTTTGTTTCCTATCTCTCCAAGGATGGACACTTGTTTGTATACAAGTGTGAGGAACACTTCTATCCCGCTATTCAAGCTTAAGTGTGAGGAAGGGAACCTTCCTCAATCTAAAGATATCAGGGGAGTTTTAGTTTCTCAATCTTTATTGCTTGTGTTTAGCCTTTAATACATTTAATGTTTTATATATGCGGAGTGTTGAATGAAATCCTTCATGAGTCTGAAATATTTTGAAAGGTCTATTTCTTGATTTTATTTTGTGAACAATGAGGACATTGCCTATTATTTGTAGTGGTTTGGCTAATATTTCTCACTTATCATGTGTTTTTTCTAATGATTTGTGTTTAGATAAGAACTGATGTATTTTTTGTATCAATGCAGGTATAAGTCATGGAATTGCATTCTTCACTTCAAAAGCTTCGCAAAGTGTAACACCCCGTCCTAAGCCAAACATGGTTATCACAAACTTAACAACTTGAACTCAAACGTCGCAGTAGAATAAACCAACACCAGGACCTTGCCACGGTCTGAACGACAGAATATACCGAACTTTAAATATTTACAACACTTATCCAAAAAGTACATGACAACCAAAACCCCACCAACCGAGTTTCAAGTATCTCGAGTAACAACATAATCCTTCACCAGTTTAAGTATTAGCAGACGGGCGCACAAGCACAACCCGTACTAAAAAATGAACCCAACCTAAATCTAACCGCCCCTACTCTCAAGGCGACTCTTCATGGGACGCTTACCTGCAAAATAAAAACAGCCCCCAGGGGGTCAGCAAGAATGCTGGTACGATCCTCTCGTGGCCCCAAGCTAACGGGGCTACGACGACTAATTGTCGATAGCAAGGAAATTGATTAGATACACAATCATAATATGACGCGCAGTAAAAAATAATAATCCACAATGAACATGCATAGTCCACACACAATGAACGACTTAATGCGTTCTCTTAGTAAGTGAGTTAATCGATAAAACTCCTCAAGTTCCAATTCCACTTATCCTCAGTCCATCTTAACTTACCTCGGTCTTTATCCTTATCTTAATATCAGTACACAAACCATTCTTTAAATAGAAATGGTTGTATCTTATCTCAATGTTTATTTTGTCGAGTCAAAAGCACCCTAGCCAATGAGTTATTAACTCCATTGGTTGAATAAACAACTTATCTTATAATTTAGGATTTAGGTGATCCTACAACACCATCTTAATGCCTCCTACCTTGGACTTGAAATCCAATGTAGCTGAGTGCAAACGATTTATTTGATATATTAAAAACTAAGAAATAATCCTAGAAGATAACAATTCAATAGACCGTCAGGTTGCAAAAATCCCGGTCACAATAGTATAGCAATTATGAAGCGACAAGGTATCAATCCACGGGACTTGAGGTAAATAAGCCTAGCCTTAGGTAATGGTTAATTCAAAAGGGGTTTGTTTTGGTTTTGGGGTTTGGACAGATAACAAGAAAGTAAATAGCAAATAAATTAGAGTGATAGATAGGGAGTGTGAACGGTACTCTAGGTTCAGGGAGTTGTTTCACTAGCTAGGTTCTGCATATTCTGCTACTTAAACGGAGACTTGGATCGGCTTGTAATTCTCAACTATCTATTCTGTACTAAGTCCTAATCCCAGATAGCTCATCTAGAAAGGACACGTAGTTCTAGTCTAGACTTAGAAAGTATATCTAGATGGTTTTATTGCATAGAATTACTAGTCTGGTTTGGTCCAGACTAAAACTCCTAATGACTAATGTAATCTATCTGATTGCAATTATCACAAGTAACAGGTTAATAGGACCGTCAATGCTAATCACCTTATCTGATCATAACATGATTCGAGGGCTTATAATAAATTCATGATGTTTATTAAAAGCACTTAAAAGCATTAACCTGAACAATCCAAATAGTCTCGATAAAGCAGTAAAATAATGCAGAGTTTAACTAATTACAACATCCCTTCCCCTAGAGTATATCCCCTTAGCTAGACATAGCATTTGAAATCATAAATGAGAGAGAGTTCAGAGAAATCATCTGTTACGAAGATCTTCTCGCTCGCTCCGCCCTTTGTCCTTGCGCTATGCTGGCTGAGAGGTTGGATTTGGTGACAATGAGGTGAACTTGGTGAAATGGAGTGAAAATGAAAATTTGGGCAAGTTTGTGAGACGTGCGGATGGGGTGGGTCAGACACAAATCCGGACACAAATCCGGACGTGAGGTTTTGTGTGGCGTGTGTGCGAAGTCTAGTATGTGATTTTGTGTGAAGAAATTGGGATGAAAACGTGTTTGATATGATGTGAGTTTGTGTTTGAGTGTATGTATGGAGATGGAGTACGGAGGAGTTACTGTGTGGATGAGCAGAGGATGAATGGAATGAGAGATGAAGGAGGATGATGGGAGTTAGACTGAAGCGTCTGGTGCGAATTAAAATGAAGGCTGGGAAGGGTTTAAATAGGCTTAGGAGTAAACATAGGTTAGTGGTGAGTTGGGTAGGAGACTGATTGAGCATGGGCATTGGTTTAATATACACGGAGTATGGGCGTAATCGGCTGATAATTGGCCGAAAGCCTAATTATTAGCACGATGATTTTTATTTTTTTCAACTCTGTGTGACGTCCGCGTTCGAGTACGCATACGGACAGGGTTGTCCTGACGAGATCTACACGCGCCCGCATTTCTGTCCGCGTGCGGACATGGCTGTCCTAACGAGATTTACTCCTGTCCGCGTTGCGGACATGACCGTCCTGGCGAGATTTGTATACACGTCCGCATAGGCGTCCGTGTTGCGGACAAGGAACAGAAGGAACTGTCCGCTTTTCTGTCCGCGTATTAGGACAGGTTTAAAGGTGAATTCGATCTGGAGCTGTCCGCTTCTGTGTCCGTGTCTTCCCATCCGGACTCATATCCGAACATGTGTAAATTTTTCTCTTTTTGTTCCAAAAGCTCTCAACTCCTTCCTAATCATGTCCTAAGCCAAAATAACATGAAAAAGAAGGTAAATGCATAAATCTAAGTAAAAGAATATGGAAAACAAGGGTTCAAAGCACTCCAAAGATAGATCAATAATCAGTGCATCAAATTCCCCCACACTTATCTTTTGCTTGTCCTCAAGCAAAATAGAGAATAAAATTATCTTCCAGGCTGTAGCATTGAAACTCAGGGTTGAACAGATGATGACAGATAGCAAGAAATGATGACGATCAAAAGAATAATTCTGCTTCTGGATGTAGGTTTTCGCAGTCAGTGAAAAAGAAGGATTTTTAAAAGCATGGAGAAGTCAGAATACAAAATCTGAAAGTAGATTAACTTGGGATCTTCCACCATTCCTTTCCTCTAATCTTTGGATGTCAAGGGGTGTGAAGTAATGCCTTATTCTGCAATACCTTTCAACACCACGTACTCATGATCAAAATTTATACTGCAATCAATTTTCCACCTGCAAGAACATTCCTTTGCAAGAGATATATATAAAATGATTGAATTATTGCGAATTGTAGAGTTATTCCGTAACCCAGACTTTTCTCTCTATCCATGTAACGGTGTTGGGCCAACTATCCCAGATCTCGAGACCTTAGTAGATAGGTGTTAAGGCACCCTTAAGACTTAATAACCGGATAGACGAGGCCTGCTTTTGTTCGGAAAATTTTTGTTTGATCAGTGGAGTACCTTGACTTATCCTTTTCATTCCAAACTTTTAAATCATTTCCAAGAATCCCAAGCTAAACTAATTCAGTTTCCATAATCAACTAATCCATCAAATTTCTGTGAAAATAGATTAATTTTGAATAAAATTAGATATATAAACACCTTAAGGCAGAAGGATTCTTGAGGTAGTCAACATGCCTTGATTTAAATCTGCTTGAAGAAGTGATTTTTTTCAAAAGCAAGTAGACAAATAAAGACAAGTGTGACATTTATACCCAACTTGCATATTCAGATTGATTTTTCTACTCTTAATTTCCCCCCACACTTTAGAAGAGAAATGTCCCTGTTGCGTGGAATTCGAACCCCAAGTAAGCATGCATTATAACGTAGAACATTGGTAAGCAAGTAGAGATAACATAATGTAAAAAAGTGTACTCCCCAATGTTCCAGTCAATCGTAAGTTCGTGCGCAATTGAGGTTTATTTGTTGTGCTATACGTCCCCGCGAGTGCATAAGTGTTGATTGTAAAAATAGAAGAGACTACACAACATAGCATTAGAGGAAAATAGAACAGAAGGTTAACATTTAAACAACTGCAAGTTAGTCTGTACGGTTTATGACACCATTTACCCTTCAAAATAAAATAAAATAAAATAAAGGTAAAAACATCAAAAGAGTGCAAACTAAAATAATAACAACTGAAAATAAAGAAAAAAAACAAAACAATAAATAGATGATCACTGTGATGGACCCGAGGGTGGTCTGTGATCCAGGTGGCCCATGAGCCTCTCGATGAGTAGGGCTGTCCGACTCAAACCTCGTCGCTGCGCTCCATGCGCTGGGTAATCCGATCCTGAGTCTGGCGCAGCTCGTCAATATGCCCGCCATCTGCTCCTGTCTCTGCTGGACGGCACCGACCTGCTGCTGCATCGCCTGCTACTGCTATCGGAGGGTATCCATCGTGGTCTGCAGCTGTGGAGGAATGCTCATGACTGGAGGAACAGGTGGCGGCATGGTAGTAGTGGCCGCCGGTGCAGAGCCCGAAGTAGATGATGATGCTGTAGCTCCCAGGCTAGTGCTGCCGCGTACCCAGCTCCCATCTGCTAAGCGCATGAAGCCCCACTTCTTCAAAGTCTGAAGAGAGATAGGACTCTCACCCTCGCGCACGTCGACCCCGGTGAAGACGTCATCAGGTAGCACACAGGTGAGGTGGTGGTGGATGAAGAAGGGAAAGATAGGCGTGATCTTCTTCTTCTTCGATCTCAGGTATGTGACCACCTTGTGCAGCTGGTGGAACATGATGTATGGGACCGAGATCTGACGCTGTGGCTCGGGAGGCGGTGCTAGGAAGTAGTCGATATGCACACAGTCCTCATCAGTGACATCATTTCCAGCACGAGGCCGGATCTGATGGCTGAGGATCTCTGCTACCAGCCTCTACATGAGCAATGGGAGACTGGTGTAGGGGATGACACCCTTACTCGTCTCTCCCCCTATGTCTAGACGTCTGACCAATCTCCTGGACCCATCTAGTCCTAGTGGTCCTCAGCAGCTCCTCACCCATATCTACATGTGCTTCCGTATTATCCGGAAGCTGAACGACGGTACTGAAAGAGGTGGGAGTGATCTCAACCTGGTGGTGGCGCACATAAGAAGTGATGACATTCAGCGTGTCATGCGCCTGGGCGTTCGGTAGAACTCCCGGACTAGGTCAGGAGAGAATAGGCCCTCGCCCATCCTCAGTACTGCGGCCATCCCGAAACTCTAAAAAATGGACTGAATATCTGTGGCGTTGATCACCTCTGATGTGATTCGCCTCTCCATGACAAATTTCCCGCCCTGGTCATACCAGGCACGGGAAGTGGCGGAGATAAATCCATCCTCACGTAATGGAGAGGGTGGTGGAGGTGGCGGTGGAGGTGGTGCATCTGATGTAGTATCTAGGCGCGAGGCTCGCGAGGAGCGTGTGACCCCACCTCCTCTAGTACGAGGCATCTATTTTATAGTTGTTAAACAGTAAATTAAAGTGCAATAATAAAGGATGCAATGTTGAAGGACAAAAGAACACACAAACTGACAAAAGCGAGCTCATAGCAAGTCATATTCTCAAAAGTTCTTTAATCGTGTGCGAGCACGGAAATTTATGGCTTAACAATCAACAGACATTAAGGTGCACAACTAGGATTTAATTTCAAAAATTTTTCAAATATTCAACGTGTCCGGACTTGTGTCCGGGTGGGCTGGCGCGGACGCAAGTCCGGACACAAGCAAGAACCCTAAAAAAAATCACGACGAACAGAACTCGCCCAAATCACAAAATTTTCACAGATTGCACAAAGTTTCTGACGATGGCGCACTTCAAGCATCGAATTAACAGCATAATCAACGCAACTATAACTAATCCATCGATTTCTTCTAATTTCGAAACAGGTTTTGCAAATTCTTGAATTTTGGTGAAGAAAAACCTGTGCGAATTATCGTTTGCGGGATTTCTGAAGAGGACGACAGTGGAGGCTGCGGGTTGGCGTCGGTGGACCGTCGGCGGTGCGGCGGCGTCGGCTTGGGGGTGCGGTGGTCGCCGGCGGTGGTTACGGTGGAGAAGAGGGCGGTGTGTCTGGGTGGAGTTCGACAGAAGACGCAAGTGGAGAAAAGAAGAAAGGAAGAAAGAAAAGAGAAAGAAGGAAGAAGAAGACGCGGTTGAGTCACGTCCGCATTAGCGTCCGTGGTACGGACGTCTCTGAGTTGCATGCGTCCGCATGGGAGTCCGTTTTACGGACTTGGATGTTGGCTATGTCCGTGTAAGCGTCCGCATACAGACGTGACTGAAAAAGAGAGGTTGTGTATAGATGTTGTCCGTATTAGTGTCCGTTAAGCGGAAATGGGAGCGCTGTAACGTGTCCGCGTGGAGCTTTGCGGACTCAATTCCGGACACGTTGAAAATACCTCTTTTTATATAAAATTTTTAAATTTAAAATTTTAAAATTGTAAATCACCAACAATATCACAGAAGACTTGCTAAAGGCTAACTAATTAAACAATAAGCTGTAAATCAGGCAAGATCAAATTAAGCACGCATAATACAAAAAGAAAAGAGTGAGGGTGTAAGAATTTCTCCCTGATCTTTTAAGGAGTAATGCTTCATGATTCCCCCACACTTGAGTTCAGCCAAGCACAAATTTAGCTAATTGAGAATTTTCGAATCTGCAAGGCCAGAAGAACTCAAGTGGAAACGGATAAAACCATTAGTAGAAAATAAGAGCCAGGCTCTTTCAATATGCATGGCAGCTATTAACACACCACAAATAAGAACAAAGAGTAAAATAATAACTAAACCAAGAATGCGAAAAGAGATACAAACCGGTGGGTTGCCTCCCACCAAGCTACCCGGAGTTAGAGTCTCTGGCTAGACTTCACAGATCGGATCAAGGAGAGCCACCACAGCAGCTCGCAAGAGCTTTCTTCAGTCTGAAATACCATTGTGGGCGCGGATTCTTTGATGCATTTGGAGGGGTGCTGCAATACAGATAGCAGAAACAAAATTAATAGAATAAGAACTTTCAATTAAGGATACACCTGGTGCAGGAGGCTGAGAAAAGGTATGGCCTAGGTATTTCTTCAGTCAAGCTCCATTTACTTTAAATACCTCTCCTGACTTGTTTTCTAGCTTATAGGCACCATAGGTAGTGATCCCCACGACTTTAAATGGTCCTGCCCAATGGGATTTCAGCTTTCCAGGAAAGAGGCGCATCCTGGAATTATAGAGTAACACCAGATCCCCTACTTTAAATTCTCACTTTGTATCATTTGATCATGGATTCTCCTTGTGCACTCCTTGTAGATTTTGGAGCTGTCATAGGCTTGCTCTCTTAATTCTTCGAGTTCAGACAACTGAAATTTTCTTTTCTCTCCAGCATTGTGTAGATCAAATTTAGGGCCTTCAATGCCCAATAAGCTTTATTCTCTAATTCCACTGGAAGATGGCAGGCTTTCCCATACACAAGCTTGAACGGAGACATCCCTATAGGAGTCTTAAAAGCAGTCCGATATGCCCACAGAGCGTCATCCAGCTTGACTGACCAATCCTTCCTTGATGCATTGACAGTCTTCTGCAAGATCCATTTTAGCTCACGATTGGTCACTTGTACCTGACCATTAGTTTGGGGGTGGTAAGGTAATGCCACCTTGTGGGTCACCCCATATTTAGTCATCAAGGAGTCGAAGGCTCGGTTGCAGAAGTGAGAGCCACCATCACTGATAATCGCCCTGGGCACCCCGAATCTGGTGAATATGTGTTTCTTCAGAAATTTCACCACTGTCTTAGCATCAGCAGTGTGGCATGGGATAGCTTCAACCCACTTCGATACATAGTCCACAACTACTAGGATATATTGGTTTCCATGGGATGAAGGAAAGGGCCCATGAAATCTATGCCCCAAACATAAAAAAACTCCACCTCAAGAATACCTTGCTGAGGCATCTCATGCCTTCTAGAGATGTTTCCCATCCTCTGGCAGGGGTCACAATGGGAACAGAAGTGGTGGACATCTTTATGTAGAGTGGGCCAAAAGAATCCACACTCTAATATCTTCGCAGCTGTTCTTGTAAAACCATGATGGCCACCCGCCTCTTTAGCATGACAAAATTCTATTACGCTCTGGATTCCTCATCTGGAAGGCATCACCTTATCAAACCATCAGCACAGATCCTAAACAGATAGGGATCCTCCCAGATATAGTGGCGGGCTTCTGATAAGAATTTCTTTTCTGATTCTAGCTGTAATCGTGAGGAATCAACCCAGAAGCAAGAAAGTTTGCCAAATCCGCATACCAAGGTTCTTTCACCTTTCCAATCATGAACACCGTCTCATCAGGAAAGAACTCGTTGATTGGGATTCCATCATCAGGGATGTCAAGCCTAGAGAGGTGATCAGAAACTCCGTTCTGCTTCCCCTTTTTATCCACAACTTCCAAATTAAATTCTTGGAGAAGCAAGATCCACCTCAGAAGTCTTGGTTTCGATTCATTTTTCTGGAAAAGATATTGTGGGCCGAATGATCGGTGTGGACAATCACCTTGCTTCCTAGCAAATATGGTCGAAACTTATACAGCGCGAATACCACAGCTAACAACTCCTTCTCTGTAGTAGTATAATTTTTGTGCGTGTCTATCAAGGTCTTGCTGGCATAGGTGATTACTCTCAGCATCTAATCTTTCTTCTGACATAATGCGGCGCCAACAGCATAGTCGCTCGCATCCGTCATGATCTCAAACGGTTCTGAACAATCTGGTGGGACCACAATTGGAGCTGAGCAGAGCATATCTTTGATGGCTTGGAAGGCTGTCAAGCACTCCTCAGTGAACTGGAACTTGATATCCTTCTGAAGCAGGTCTGACAGGGGTTTAGCAATCTTTGAGAAGTCCTGAATAAATCTCCTGTAGAACCCTGCATGACCAAGGAATGATCTGACATCCTTCACTGAAGTTGGTGGGGGAAGCTTCTCTATCACCTCCACCTTAGCTTTATCGACCTGAATGCCCTCCTTAGAAACCTTATGACCCAGTACAATACCTTCCCGTACCATAAAATGGCACTTCTCCCAGTTCAGCACCAGGTTTCTCCTCACATCTCCTCAATATCTTATCCAACTTTTCCAACACACCTCGAAACTCTGCCCATAGACTGAAAAGTCGTCCATAAAAACTTCAATGCCCTTCTCAATGAAGTCATTGAAGATGGCCATCATACATCTCTAGAACGTCGCTGGAGCATTACAGAGGCCAAAAGGCATCCTCCTGTATGCGAATGTCCCATATGGACAGGTAAAGGTAGTCTTCTCTTGATCTTCTGGGGCAATCGGGATCTGGAAGTAGCCACTATAGCCATCGAGGAAGCAGTAAAACTCTTGACCAGCCAATCGCTCCAGCATTTGATCTATGAATGGGAGTGGGAAAATTGTCCTTCCTGGTGGCATTTTGAGGCGGCGGTAGTCGATACACATTCTCCACCTGTCGTCTGCCTCTAGGGAACCATCTCCCCCTTCTCATTGGGAACTGCCACTTCCCTCCTTTCTTTGGGACAACCTGGACTGGAGACCACACTGGCTGTCAAATATTTGGTAGATAATGCTTGCATCTAGAAGCTTCAGCACTTCAGCTTTGACCACCTCCTTTAGATTTGGATTTAATATTCTCTGGGCTGCCTCACTGCTTTATAATTCTCCTCCATATAAATCCGGTGAGTGCAGAAACCAGGATTGATCCCCTTGATATCAGCAATTGACCACCCCATGGCACTTTTATGCTTCTTTAGCACCTCTAGAAGTCTAGTTTCCTGCAAAAACAGACAAAGATGTAGAGATAATAACAGGCAGGGTGCTACCCTCTACCAAGAAAACATATTTAAGATGGGAAGGGAGAGATTTGAGTTCAAGGGTAGGAGGCTTCTCTATTGAAGGAATATGCCTTGAATGGGTCGATCCAGCTTTTCTACTGGAGGAGAGGATGAGTGAAAGTATGACCTTCCTTGATTAAGCTGCTGGACGACGACTGAGGCCATCTCATAGCTTTCCTTGTCATCCTCAATGGATAGGCTCAATACCTGCTCTAAAATGTCAGAACACTTAAACAAAGAATTAGAAGTATCAGTACTCCTATGGGTGTAGTCATCCTCAAAATCATAAAAATTCTCAATTAAATCAGCCGAGAAAAACATCATGAGAAGAAGTATTTTTCTGCATCGTCTTATTAATATCAAAGCTTAATTCTTCGTCATGAAACTTCAAGGTAATCTTTCCTTTGTCAACATCTATAACAGTTTTCACAGTTCTAAGGAAAGGTCTACCAAGAATTAGAGGTACCTCAACATCTTCATCCATGTCGAGGATCACAAATCAGCTGGGAAGAAAAATTTACCCACACTAACAACTACATTTTCTACCATACCTCTGGGTGTGATCGATGATCTATCAGCTAATTGGAGTCTGAATTGAATGGGAACGAGCTCACCCGCATGAAGCTTTTTGAACATGGTGTTTGGCATCAGGTTGATGATCGCTCCTAGGTCGCAGAGACCATATCCACAATCCATGTCTCCAATCGAGCAGGGGATAATGGGCTGACCAGGATCACCACGCTTTGAAGGCGGCTTCTGTAGGATAGCTGCTGAACAGGTCTCGGTCAGCTGAATGGTGTCCTTCTCCTTATATTTCCGCTTATTCGAAATCAGATCTTTCACAAATTATTAGCATAATTTGGCATCCTCAGGAGGGAGGGAATGCCCGGATGGTGCAGGGTGGCCGGCGGTATTAAAAGGGGCTCGGTCTCCTCATCATATGGCTCCCTGCCACTTTGTCTTTTCTTAAATTCCTTCCACTTCTTAGAGTAACTGCTACTACTTCTCCTGAATCCTCGTAGACCACTTCTGAGACCGACAGTACCTTCAACTGCTCCTTGGGATTGGTTTCTGGTTGGGAAGGCAGTGATCCAGAAGGCCTCTACTGTAAGAGGAACTGAGTCAACTGGCTCATTGTTCCCTGCATCTCGACCATGGCATTCGCTAACTACTGTTGACCAGCTGTCAGACTCTGATTGATTGCAGTTTGCTGCTGCTAAGAAGCCATTAACTTTTCCACCATTTCCTTCAGACTGGCATTGTTTGAGCTCAATGATGTTTGCTGAGCGTGAGACTACTATGGCCTGAATTGATTATACTAAGGCCTAGCAAAGCCGGGTGGTCCTCCCTGGTTCGTCCTCTGAGGCTGCATCTGATGTGAATTTAGTGCATTGTTCGGATTACTGTACCTGAGGTTTTGGTGCTGATTCTGCACCCAGGGTTGCCTGTTGTTGAATTGTCCTATGACATTGGCCTCCTCAGTTTGCTTCATTTCGGCTACCAGTGGGCATTCCTCATATTCATGTGCATCCCCACACTGAGAACAGCAGACTTCATTGACACTTGTAGAGATTTGCTTGGCGGATTGCCTAGGGGTTGGCCCCATTGTGAGATGTTCGAGCATTTTTGTCATGCTTCCCATCGTGGTTTTCAGCTATGCTTGCTTGACAACTATCTGTTCTATCATCGGGTCTGGAGCTCGGGTAGAACTATGATTTATTGAGAAGACTCTTCCCCCATTGTTGCTCCATTGGCGAAGCTCCTCACAGTAGGACTCCATAGATGCCATGAAATCTTCCCCGCTTTTTGCTAGTAGGTTCCCTCCTAAGGCAGCTCTCACCTCGCCTCTGATTTCATCTTTTAGCCCCTAGAAGAATCCCTGAGCCAATGAGGTGATATCCTGACGATGATGAGGGCACTGGCGGAGTAGTTCTTTGAATCGGTCCCATGCCTCCACATATTGTCTCGCTACCCATCTGTCTGAATACCATTAGATCGGCAATCATCTGTCGTGTCCTAGAGATGGGGATGTATTTCTCGTAGAATTTATTCGTCATCTGCTCCCAGGTGGTAATGATGCCTGGCGGTAGTCTGTGGAACCATTTCGAAGCTTCTCCAGATAGGCTGTGCTGGAACAGGCTCAGTCTGGCATACTCCTCCAATCCTTGTGATAAGCCAAGGGAGTCCAAGTGCACTAGAAATCGATGTACGTGGTCTAATGCATCCGCTGGGTCGACACCTGAAAAGGTTCCTGCAGGGTGATTTCGAACAGCATTGGATTGATGGGAGGGTTTTACCTTTTGCCAATCGGCCACAAGTTCTGCAGTTAGGTCTGGTTGGGCCTCCTCCAAGCTGGCCATGGTTTGCTGCCATGTTGAAATCAAGCTGCCTTCTTGCTGTCAGAGCTTGGAGGTAAACTATCTCGATTTCGGGGTCGAAGTTTGTATCCGGTAGACCAGATGAACACGTTCTGCGCATCCACTAGGTACTTGTAACAGTAAAAGAGAAAGGAAAAAAATGTGTTGAATTTAGTAATGAAATGACTAAAACGAATGGATTTATAGTACTTAAAAATTAAATGACAGAAAAAAATATAAACTGAAATTATATGACAGTAAAAACAAAAACGGCACAAAAAAATAAATAATTAAACCTTAACCAAAATAAATTACGAAACAAATAATAAACAGGGTGTTGTAATAGAGTAGCGAATTAACCAAGGCTAGGGACTAGACAAAGTCAAGTCCTCGACAACGGCGTAATTTTGCAAACGATTTATTTGATATATTAAAAGCTAAGAAATAATCCTAGAACATAACAATTCAATAGACCGTCGGGTTGCAAAAATCCCGGTCACAATAGTATATCAATTATGAAGCGACCAGGTATCAATCCACGGGACTTGAGGTAAATAAGCCTAGCCTTAGGCAATGGTTAATTCAAAAGGGGTTTGCTTTGGTTTTGGGGTTTGGACAGATAACAAGAAAGTAAATAGCAAATAAATTAGAGTGATAGATAGGGAGTGTGAACGGTACTCTAGGTTCAGGGAGTTTTTCACTAGCTAGGTTTTGCATATTCTGCTACTTAAACGGAGACTTGGATTGGCTTGTAATTCTCAATTATCTATTCTGTATTAAGTCCTAATCCCAGATAGCTCATCTAGACAGGACACGTAGTTTTAGTAGACTTAGCAAGTATATCTAGATGGTTTTATTGCACAGAATTACTAGTCTTGTTTCGTCCAGACTAAAGCTCCTAATCACTAATGTAATCTATCCGATTGCAATTATCACCGGTAACAGGTTAATAGGACCGTCAATGCTAATCACCTTATCTGATCATAACATGATTCGAGGGCTTATAATAAATTCATGACGTTTATTAAAAGCACTTAAAAAGCATTAACCTGAACAATCCAAATAGTCTCGATAAAGCCGTAAAATAATGCAGAGTTTAACTAATTACAACATCCCTTGCCCTAGAGTATATCCCCTTAGCTAGACATAACAATTGAAATCATAAATGAGAGAGAGTTGAGAGAAATCATCTGTTACGAAGATCTTCTCGCTCGCTCCGCCCTTTGTCCTTGCGCTATGCTGGCTGAGAGGTTGGATTTGGTGACAATGAGGTGAACTTGGTGAAATGGAGTGAAAATGAAACTTTTGGGCAAGTTTGTGAGACGTCCGGATGGGGAGGGTCGGATGCAAATCCGGACACAAATCCAGACGTGAGGTTTTGTGTGGCGTGTGTGCGAAGTCTGGTATGTGATTTTTTGTGAAGAAATTGGGATGAAAACGTGTTTGATATGATGTGAGTTTGTGTTTGAGTGTATGTATGAATATGGAGTATGGAGGTGTTATTGTGTGGATGAGCAGAGGATGAATGGAATGAGAGATGGAGGAGGATGATGGGAGTTAGACTGAAGCGTCTGGTGAGAATTGAAATGAAGGTTGGGGAAGGGTTTAAATAGGCTTAGGAGTAAACATAGGTTAGTGGTGAGTTGGGTAGGAGACTGATTGAGCATGGGCATTGGTTTAATATACAGTATGGGCGTAATCGGTTGATAATTGCGCCGAAAGCCTAATTATCAGCACGATGATTTTTATTTTTTTCAACTCTGTGTGACGTCCGCGTTTGAGTCCGCATACGGACAGTGTTGTCCTGACGAGATCTACACGCGTCCGCATTTCTGTCCGCGTGCGGACATGGCTGTCCTAACGAGATTTACTCCTGTCCGCGTTGCGGACATGACTGTCCTGGCGAGATCTATATACACGTCCGCATAGGCGTCCGTGTTGCGGACAAGGAACAGAAGGAACTGTCCGTTTTTCTGTCCGCGTATTAGGACAGGTTTAAAGGTGAATTCGATCTGGAGCTATCCGCTTCTGTGTCCCTGTCTTCCCATCCGGACTCATATCTGGACATGTGTAAATTTTTCTCTTTTTGTTCCAAAAGCTCTCAACTCCTTCCTAATCACGTCCTAAGCCAAAATAACATGAAAAAGAAGGTAAATGCATAAATCAAAGTAAAAGAATATGGAAAACAAGGGTTTAAAGCACTCAAAAGATAGATCAATAATCAGTGCATCATTGAGCCGACATTCGACCCTAGGCAACAAGTCTGAAGACAAGTCCTTAAGTGGAGGTCGGATCTGATTCAAATACCGACCCCCTTTTCCTTAGCATGCATGACTGGAGTCAGTCCCAGGTTCCTCACTCCCCCCTTAAGTTACAGTTAGTGAAAATCTTATAACCAAGTGTTAGTTAAACCCTCTCGGGTATTAACAAACTGTTAAATAATATAATTCCTCATCTCATTCTCTTTGTACTAAACTTTGTTAGTAACTAACCTCAAGTCTCTTGTGTTAGTGTAAATCAACACACACAAAAATTACAATATAACCGGTTGCATGCTTTATCTTGTTTAGTCGGCACACATAAACAAATAGCACACAAGCCGAGGGACACCTCGTTAGCAAGCAGGTCACAAGAAAGACTGTACCGTTCACCGTCGGTTGCCCCGGTTGTTTAATTCTCCTCCGGTTCCAAACTTTCAAATCCTAAAATATTCATCCAACTTAAATTATTAATGACTTAAACATTACTTAACTTATTTAACTTACTTAACCCTCAAGGATCCCCACCTAACACCTCTTAAGTTTTACAACTTAAGCTTACAAACTTAACCTTAAACATTTAAGTTTATACTTAACTTAATCCCCTTAGGTCTTAATCCTCTTAGTCATCATTGCCCTATGACGGTGTACCAATTAATAATACCACTTAACTTCCTTAAAGTTTTCTTTTATATATATATATTTGGGCCGACCGACCCTACCGACCGACCCTACCCAGGGTCGGTCCATTCCAGAGACATTCTGGTTGAAAAATTTCTACTAGACTGACCTTGCCAAGGTCGGTCCATTCCAGTAAAATTTTACCGTTTGAAAAATTTGCCCCGACCGACCTTGCAAGTCCGGTCCCCAAGGTCGGTCCATTCCAGAAACATTTTGCCCTTTGTTTCTCAGTCCGACCGACCTTGTCCATGGTCGGTCCTAAGGTCGGTCCATTCCAGAGAGTTTCCTGCGTGTGTATTTTGAGCCTGACCGACCTTGCCAAGGTCGGTCCTAAGGTAGGTCGGCTCCAAAAACTTATTTCTAAGTGTTATTCATCCCAAACTTCACCTCAAGTGTTCTAATGTGCTCCAACATCATTTAAGCATTTAAACTCACCTTAGAACATCCTCTAAACTCATTTAAACAACCTCCCAAGATCTTCTTAAACATTTACCCGATCCTTATAAAAACTCCTAACACTTAGCATTTATTTCCTTACATTCCTAACATATAATTTGCCTAGAACTTCAACTAGCTCAAGTGTTCCCTCCTTAGCAATTTGACCACTTCACAAGCATTACTTTTCTCATGCCCCTTTTATTACCAAAACTTCCACAAGTTCTAAACACTAGTCCTCACTTAAGTCATTCCAAGGTTTTACACCTTATTTCCATTAAACTATGTACTAGTTTCCTAACTTCTTTTATCACGGTCTTGGTGTCTAAAATTCACCATTGTAACCCCTAGTTCCTCCTAGACATACCTAGGTCTTCCTAGTTCACAAGAGCACCTTAAACTCACTCTTTTTCATTAAAACAACACCTAAAGTTTCCTAGTACTTAACTTAGTCATAAAATCTCCTTAGAACACCTTAGACATCATGTTTCTTCACCAAATTTTGACATGGCTTCCCTAGTATATTACTATACCCAAGAAAATTTTTCACCATTAAACAACTATAAACTCTTAAATCCTTATATGAGCCTCGATTTTAAACCCTACCCTATGTTGATTAAAGTTGATTAGAATCTACGCGGGTTTTAGGTCCACTTATAAACTAAGGTTAATAACTATGTCATATAACAATAATTATTAACACCTAAGCTAGCTCACAGGAACCTATTATGAGTTTCCACCTAATTTTAACCTAGATCAAATTAGGAAAGGAGAGTTCGGGGGCTTGGTATACGACTTATTTACGGTTAAATTACTTTCATTACCCCTAGAAGTCGTTTTTCCTCTACTTAGTTTAATTATGGCTTATTACGAGTCGCTTTAACCTAAGTGCGCGAGCTTCTGTTTTTTTGAGTTTTTTAGCATTTTTTACTGATAGTAAGGTGGAAACTGAAAATACTTAAACTAGGGTTTCGGAGGCAGAATTAGGTCAAATTTTGTTTACTTCCGTGGCTACGGACCTAATGTCCGAACCCACGGACCCTAGTTAACCTATGTGAACATAAAAGTCGAATTAAATAGAAAACCTAAATTTTGAAAATTTTGAAATACCGCCATTGTCCGGGGGCGTCCGGGACCCCGGACATAGCGTCCGTGGGTGTGGACCGCCCTTATACGGCGGCATTTGAGAGGTTCCTGACGGTTTTTTGAGCTCAAATTTTATGGGTGTGTAGCCTGAAAGATGTACAAGACGTTAGTGATTGAAAGTTTTCAATTTGACTACGAATTAAGGATGAAACTTATTGAACAGGTTAGTGGACAGAAACGCAAACAAATCTTAATTCAGAATCAAAGAAAAGTCAATTCGAAGTGGAATTTAAACCAGAAGTGTTTTGAGATCAGTGGAGTTAAAGAATTTGAATTTTAACCTGTTTTGGCTTCGAGATTTGGTTGTTCCTTCATGTTGGGAAACTTCGAACGCTTCGTTGATGCCGGTTCTGGATTGAGTTCGACCCGAGCTTCTGGTTGTTGATTTTTGATGATGTTATTCATGTTTTGGAGGTGGTTTGGTTGATGTTTGATGATTGTTGATGTGTTGGGAGTTGAAAAATGTGTTTAGATGGTGATTTCGGGGGATTTTTGATGTGATTTTGGTGCTTGGATGTGTAAAAACGTGAGGAGAATGAGACGGCTGCCTTCTTTGAGAGTCTAGGGTTCTTGAGGTTCTGATTTGATCATGGGATAAGGTTCCTTATATAGGCTTCCTTTAAGATTAAAAAAATTCAGAAAAAACCGAGATTTACCGACGTTTTAGCTCAAGGGCTTCCAAAAGGAATTTGATTATAAAATTTTACACATGGGTAAAGGATGATATTTCTGATTTTTCTAAAGTGGAATCGAATTTTTTATATTGGAATATTTTTAAATTCAATTTCTCGTCAGATTCAATCATAAATTACTATAAAATTATTGGAAAGTCGACAAATCAAAATTCCAATGCCATTACGCTTCAAATGTCACCCTCTATCATGGGTTAAAATTTCAAAGCATTTTGAATTGATTTGTCCCTTATTTGGAGGGGAGAGAAAGCCTATAGGGGGCTTAGGAGCCTTGAAAAATTACAAAAATGCCCCTAGAGATGACTAAGCTGTCCCTAGTACTCTGAAATGTACCGATCGAATTGGAACCCTCGCTACTAGCCTATTAGTAGAGACTTTCTTCCGGGGGGTTGAAATTTTGGGTATAACAGATTGCCCCTCGTCAAGTAGACTTTGCAATGGAAATGAAAAGGCTAGTTGATGATTGAGTGATACCCCAATATTTTGGATCTTAAAAGACCCCACGTGCAATTGAAATCCGACAAGTTGTGTCGAGCTATTCTAAGGCGCTGACTACCTATGAGTAAAGTGGAAGGGTGTCGAGCGGTTCTAAGGCGTCGACCACCTAAAGTTAATAATGAAGTAATGTCGGACTATTCTAAGGCGCCGACTACCTATAAGGATGATATGATGTCAAGCTATTCTAAGGCGTTGACTACCTATCAGTGATTGAAAATTGGTGTTGAGTCGAGTTCTTATATTCGGGTGAGTTCTGCTGCTCTGGTGAATCTGAATCTTTGGCTGAGAATCTTTATCCCTGTATCTTTTGCTGAGAATCTGCATCTCTAAAGAATCTATATCTTCGGCTGAGAATCTGTATCTCTGAAGAATGTGTATCTTCGGCTGAGAATCTGTATCTCTGAAGAATCTGCATCTTCGGCTGAGAATCTGTATCTTCGGCTGAGAATCTGTATCTCTGAAGAATCTGTATCTTCGGCTGAGAAACTGTATCTCTAAAGAATCTGTATCTTTGGGTTATGGAATGATAATAGTCTCATGTAAACGATTGTGATGAAAACTGATCGCTGGAGTGGCAAACATGGCAATGATGATAAGGTGCATGCAATCAAAATATATGAAAGATACTTGTTCAAGACAAGAAACCGTTGGAAAATGTGCTAAACATGGCAATGCTAATGATTGAAAATTGTCCAGGGCAAGACATTGCTAGAAAGTGTGCCAAATGTGGCCATGATGAGGTTTATGAAACCGAAGTGCTTGAAGGAAATTTGTTCAAAACAAGAAATTGTTAAAAGAGCTGCCAAACGTGGCAGTGTTTGAAGAAAATTCTATTTAGTGAAAAGGAAAGTGAAATTATCATTTCCTAACTATAGACTTCGGACTTGTAATTTATCTCCTATGAGATGAACATGCCACCGGTGGGGTATGGTGTATGATGTGGGCCTTTGTAGTGGTGACGTGGAGGTAAGGGCTTATGTGGGCCTATATAGTGGTGGTGTAGGGGTAAGGGCTTATGTGGGCCTATGTGGTGTATGAAGTGAAGGTAGGGCTTATGTGGGCCTGAGGTGTTTGATGTGGAGGTAAGGGCTTATGTGTGCCTATGGTGGGATGGTGGTGGTGATATTTGAGCTCTGGGTTCTAATTGGTGTTGTCATAGCAATTGTTAGGACCAACAATTGCCCCCAGTATTTTTCCTTTAAGACAATCTGAGCTAGAGTTCATGGCAATCGATCATTCCGATCGATTGCCCCCAGTATTTTCTTTTAAACGTGCGAACGAGTCTCGTCCTCACAGGGTCAAGGCTTATGCTTTTATGTGGTGCTTCCTAACCTACACTCGGCGTGTTTGGTGCTTGCACTCGTTCCTCACCTACGGTCACAACTTCTAGACCATTGAATTCGATATTTGATGGATTTACGCATTTGATCTATTACTTTCACGTGATTGGACACACAACTATCAAGTCGGAAGTCTTTAAAGCTTACAACGTGGCCATGGGGTGTGATGAAGGCCAACGGGACCATGGAGGGATATTTGAGGTATGCGGAGCTTAAGGGGGTGACCAAAGCTGCACCTTGCGTCTTCTCTCGGATTCATCTTCTCTGTCTTGAAGTCGTCTAGCTGCTTTGTGTTGACGTTGTTTTTGAGCTTCTGGACTTGGACTTTTGAAGTTTTCCTTTACACCATTTCTTTTTTTTGTCATTCGGATTTCCTCGAGGCACTTTGGGTTTGCCTTGTTGTTTTATCCATTATTGACTTCGCCTTCGGGGTTCTTGTGTCTCCCGGTTTTGAGTTTTGAGAGCTGTTTTGATGTGAGCTCTTTGGATCCTGTGTCACTTTAGGACCATTTGCGGATCACTTTGTCATGCTGATAGCGGCTTGGCTTCTCTGGACTGATGAAAATGTTATCTGAGAGTCAGGCTCCTCGCTTCCTTTGGTCACCGGGTCGGTTATTCATCACGGGCTGGCTTGTTCTATGGAGCTTTGCAATATCGAAAAGGGATATATGAAAGGCTCAGTGGGGGCGCCTAGGGTTTAATGTCAGGTTTCACAAGCTTTTGGCTATGTGGTGCTGTACCTAGGCGCTTCGTCATTCCTGATAGTTGTGTATCCGCTCTTTGTTACTTTTCGCAGGTCTAAGAGTAAATTTACAAATTATCTCCTTCGGTTGGAGTTATGTCGTTTACCTTACCTTTGAATGTGGTCTCACCGGAGTCGTGTAAAGATGACACGCTCGTTCACTCATGGTTTTTCCGCTCAAGTCACTCTCGTGAATTCTCACTCTAAGACTTGTTCGCATATTTAAACGAAAGGTAAAAGATGATGAACTTAAACTTAGATTGCCCCCAGTGTTAATCCAGGGTTTATAACAACAATTTGACAAATGTAGACTTGAACCGCTTCGTGGGTTGTTTGGATGTTTTGGGGTGAGTAGTGGTGTTTGGTTGGACATGTTCATCATTTAGAACAAAAGACAAGTCGTTTTGTTCAGTTGCTAAAAAATGACCGTTTCATGAACATTAGTTTTAAGAAATATTTGCTAGTGAGCAAGATGATTTGGTTGAAGGTGCAAGGTGAACGAACACATTTCTTTTATTATCATTTTTGTGATTACAAACTGAAAAAGCCGAAAAACTGAATTTTTACAATCTAAACTCCATTAAAATAGAAATGTGGTAAACTTCCCATAAAATTGAAAAGAGTAAACAAAACACTACTAGACTTTTGCCTATTCAACAAATTGGAGTCCTTGCTCGATAAGGTCTTCGATCTTGTGCTTCAATGCTCTACAGTCGTCAGTATTGTGTCCTGGTAGTTGATGAAATTGGCAGAACTGATGGAGATGTTCCCCGGCTTGGGTGATCCCAGGACTAGGTGAAAGAGGCTGTAGTAAGTCAAGCTCTTGTAGCTTCCCGAGTGCTTGACTGAGAGGCCGGCCAATGTCGGTAAACTGTCTCGGTGCAGAGAACCTCTTGGATCGGGGTGAGGCCTTGACACTCTGCTTTGCAGCACTGGGTCTTTGTATGGTGCTCACTTGGTATGAAGCTTGAGCTGCTTTGTCCGGTCCTGACTTAAAGGTCTCGATACTCACACCCTGGGCTTTGGGTTGTCCCAGCTTCAGCTCGCCTTTGTGAATCTTTTCTTCCTTGACTCTTACGTGTCCCATTAGCATGTCGAAATTAGGGAAGTATTTGCAACTCAGCTCGTAGTTGTATTGGCTCTGCATATTGTCCACAATCATTCGAATTTGTTCTTCCTCATCCATTTTTGTAGGCATAGAAGCGGCCTTCATCCTCCACCGTTTAATGAAGTCAGACATTGATTCAGTGTTTCCCTTCCGGGTACTGGCAAGGTTGGACCTGGTGACTTCAAGATTCTTAGCATACTCGAAATGGTGCAGGAAAGCATCACACACCTCTTCATAGGTTTTGGTGTTCATCCTCTGAGTCAAGTACCAACTTTGAGGTATTTCATCGAGATAACAGGTGAAAACCTTGGCCTTCTGCATGTCATTCAACCTGAGGATGGACATTTCCCTATCGAACATCGCCAGATGAACCCGCGGGTCTGAGGAACCCTTGTATAGAGCAAGTGTGGGTAGCTTCAACTTTAGAGGGAGATTAACCTCGGGGTACGATTCCATAGAGGAGTAATCGAAACCGACTGGCTTGCTAGCTTTTTCCATGCGCTCGATCCTTTTCAGGGCCTTCCGTAATTCTGCAGTCAGTTGGCGGTCCAGGATGACTTGCCCTACAAATCTTTGTGTATCCTGGGCCTCAACGGAGTTAACTTCGATGTAGTCACGCTCGCTCCCAGAGTCAACAATCTTTCCTGAAATGTTTTCCTGGTGACCAACCTCAAGGGAATTGATTTTCCTTTTCAGCTCTTCGATGATGGTGACATACGTAGCCTCCATGTCATTAGTGGTGGACCTATGTTTCCGTTCCATGGCATCAAAGGTGGCCATGTACCTTTGCTCTAAGGCTGCAAACTAGGCCTCCATGCTGACTGGGTTTCCTCCCTCTCCCATACTTGGGATTCGGGCTTATCTGTTGGTAAACAAAAGTGGATTGAGCTAAAATTCTGGACCGTGAAGAAGTTTTAGGTAAAAACTTGTTTGGGCCGCAAGAAAAGCATATGAGCTGGAATGTTTTGAAGATTATGGGTAGGCACTGAGGCCCGAAATGAGTTGGAAGGGAGGCACATGGGCCGGAATGATTCATGACCTGTGAACTGGGGCCTAGGCTGAAATATTTGAAGAGTGTGGTTCTTGAGCCGGAATGTTCTAAGAATTGGGCGCTTGGGCCAGAAAGTGTTTGGGCTAGAAGTAAAGCGCATGGGCCGAAGTTATTTCTAAACCATGTTCTGGATGTGAATTGGAATTTGGGCCAAGTGATTATGATTGGGCCTGAAGATGATACCCACGTCTAGGATCGTGGGTCAAAACCCTAGTGAAAAGTCTTCCTGGACTAGAATGGGCCTTAGAAAGGAAAGGCCTGATGGATTTTTATGGATCGCTTTAGGTGGACTTGTTTTTTCATGGGCCTAGAACTAAATTGATAATTCAAATTGAGCCGAAAGAGAGAAATCACCTAAGTCTAAACTTTTGGGCCGAAGCCCAAATGTTTCACATATCAAACCAAACAGGGCCTCTGGGCCGCAAACAATAAAGCCATAAATTCAGGTTGGGCTGAGTTGATGTAGGAAAAGTTCCTATCAATTCCTAGGCTGGGTAGTGGACCGATCACACAAGCAGACAAGGCCCATACAAATTCTACATGTCCTCACTTTACACTTATCCAATTCGGGTATGGATCGATCCGGAGAGGTGCTTGAGGCGTGGGCCTAGGTCACCACAAAGGAATAGGGCTTGCACACTATTCTCTTTGGGCTTCCCCACTATTATCACATCACCTGAAGGTGTGCGTCTACGGTCGGGTCTTTGACAGACCAAACAATGGGCTAGGTAAGGGCACTGCCAGGAAAACGCTTGGGGCTAAGGCCCAGGTATTGAGGGGATGTGGTTAGACGACATCCTCCTCTTTTCCCCCGCTTATTCACATCACCTAAAAGGTGTGAGTCCCTGACAGGGGACCCTCAAACGGGTCCCAAGGTGAAATTGGTTTGTGTGGACCCTTGCTCTCATATGATGCAAAGGTGCAGAAAATTAAAGTGCGCACAAAAGTAAACAAGCAAAGTAATAAAAGCCATAAATAAACAATTTTCGAGTTAAGCCCTCTTTCTTAAAATTAAGCAAGTTGAAAAATTTAGAAGTGGTCCCCAGCGGAGTCGCCAGTCTGTGAGCCTCGATTTTAAACCCTACCCTATGTTGATTAAAGTTGATTAGGATCTACGTGCGTTTTTGGTCCACTTATAACCTAAGGTTAATAACTATGTCATAAAACAATAATTATTAAAACCTAAGCTAGCTCACTGGAACCTATTATGAGTCACCACCTAATTTTAACCTAGATCAAATTAGGAAAGGAGAGTTTGGGTTTGGGGGCTTGGTATACGACTTATTTAGGGTTCAATTACTTTCATTACCCCTAGAAGTCATTTTTCCTCTTCTTAGTTTAATTGCGGCTTATTACGACTCGCTTTAACCTAAGTGCGCGAGCTTCTGGTTTTTGAGTTTTTTAGCATTTTTTTACTGATAGTAAAAGTGGAAACTGAAAATACCTAAACTAGGGTTTTGGAGGTAGAATTAGGTCAAATTTTGTTTACGTCCGTGGCTACGGACCTAATGTCCGAACCCACGGACCCTAGTTAACCTATGTGAACATAAAAGTCGAATTAAACAGAAAACCTAAATTTTGAAAATTTTGAACACCGTCTGGGGGCGTCCGGGCTTACGGACAAGGCGTTCAGGACCCCGGACATAGCCTTCGTGGGTGCGGACCGCCCTCGTACGGCGGCGTTTGGGAGGTTCCCGACGGTGTTTTGAGCTCAAATTTTATGGGTGTGTAGCCTGAAAGATGTACAAGACGTTAGTGATTGAAAGTTTTCAATTTGACTACGAATTAAGGACGAAACTTATTGAACAAGTAAGTGGACAGAAACGCAAACAAATCTTAATTCAGAAGCAAAGAAAAGTCAATTTGAAGAGGAATTTCAACCAGAAGTGTATTGAGATCAGTGGAGTTAAAGAATTTGAATTTTATCCTGTTTTGGCTTCGAGATTTGGTTGTTCCTTCACGTTGGGAAACTTCGAACGCTTTGTTGATGCCGGTTCCGGATTGAGTTTGACCCGAGATTCTGGTTGTTGATTGTTGATGATGTTCTTCACGTTTTGGAGGTGGTTTGGTTGATGTTTGATGATTGTTGATGTGTTGGGAGTTGAAAATGTGTTTAGATGGTGATTTCGAGGAATTTTTGATGTGATTTTGGTGCTTGGATGTGTAAAAACGTGAAGAGAATGAGACGGCTGCCTTCTTTGAGAGTCTAGGGTTCTTGAGGTTCTGATTTGATCATGGGATAAGGTTCCTTATATAGGCTTCCTTAAAGATAGAAAAATCCGGTAAAAACCGAGATTTACCGACGTTTTAGCTCAAGGGCTTCCAATAGGAATTTGATTATAAAATTTTATACATGGGTAAAGGATGATATTTCTGATTTTTCTAAAGTGGAATCGAATTTTTTGGATATTGGAATATTTTTAAATTCAATTTCTTGTCAGATTCAATCAGAAATTACTATAAAATTATTGGAAATTCGAAAAATCAATATTCAAACGCCATTACGCTACAAATGTCACCCTCTATCATGGGTTAACATTTCAAAGCATTTTGAATTGATTTGAACCTTATTTGGAGGAGAGAGAAAACCTATAGGGGGCTTAGGAGCCTTGAAAAATTACAAAAATGCCCCTGGAGATGACTAAGCTGTCCCTAGTACTCTGAAATGTGCCGATCGAATTGGGACCCCTCGCTACTAGCCTATTAGTAGAGACTCTCTTCCGGGGGGTTGAAATTTTAGGTATAACACCTTAATATACAATCTTAGCACACAAATCACACCCAAACTATACTACATCACAATATAGTGCATAAACTTAAATTGCTTGGCACTTAGGCCCTTGAATGCATCGATCTGAAACACAGAATTTCCACAATATTTATTGCCTTTGACCTGCAAATACACACAACAAGGCTCCCATTGCAACATAAATGTTCTTATAATTCACCTTAACATTGTTTAACTATCTCCTTTCTCATTTGCTCCTTAGTCACAAGTTCTCAATATAATAATGTTATTTCTCCTAGGTTATAACCCTTTCCTTAAGTAAACTCTAGGATAAACTGTTGGGTAAAAACCTAACGGCAAGTATACCAGTCGATTATAGCAAGTTTTCCTAGAAGTATCCCTCCAGGTTATGGAATCCAAGGGAGGCAGCATTTTAGTTTAATTAATATTTAAGAATAAACTAACGAATCGGTTTACTCCAGTAACAGGGGGTTTTGTTTGTTGAATTACTACAGTATGAAACAAGAATGTAAATAAGAGCAAAGGTAATAAATGCAAGACAGTGAGCAAAATAATGATATTTTTGATTTAATAAAAAGGGGAAATTCCGGTTTACTAATCCTCCTAATTCTTTGGTTCCTTTCTCGATGTGTTTACCCAAAATTTAGATTAAAATCCCAGATCTGAAATATTCCACGTTCGGTCTCCTGCTCGGTGGAATCTAATTAATAGCTAATAAATCTTAACTCTCGTTACAAATTTACTAATTGCTAACAGCTTTAAGAATAATGCAATTTAATGATCAGTTAATATCCTAGAGGAATTACCATCTCTAAATTAACCGGTGCTGTTCCTGTTGTCTATTATCTACCGTAGTTCTCACTTATAAACAGATAAACTGATAAAATCTAGTAATTGGCCAAATCACAAGATTTATAAAAATAAATAAGGAACAACACTTTAATCTGTTAAACTGGTAAATCACAACGATAATGGAACCTTGAATTTGGATTACATAGTAAACCGAAATTTATGAAAACTACTCAGCCATGGAAATGAAAATATTGTAAAAATATGTAAATAACATTAAAGAGGAAGATAAGAAGAAACTCTGATTTAAGACTCTTTAATGGAGTCTCGGTGTGTGATAAGTGCTTTCTTCTGCTCCTTCTCCAGGAAAGATGGTGAAGTCTTTGACTGCTTTCTGCACTCCAGACCTCTATGGATGTATGTGGGTGTATAATGAGGTGAATGGAACGTGATATATGAGATGGAAATGGATGGAGTGATAGGTGAGAGTGAATGAGATGGAGTTGTGGTGATTTCTCTCTGCCGAGTGTGTCTTGAATAAGAGGAAGAGAGTTCTATTTATAGAACTTGTTTGTTGAATACGTAGCAGAAGCAGCATGGTGGTGGAGATGATGCTGGAATTTGTGAGTGGAAAGGTGAGTGTTTATCGTGGGTGATGAGCTGAATTTGGGGAGATAATTAGATTAGTGGAGGGATGATTGGAAAGTAGTAGTGGAAGGGACAAAAATAAGGCTGGAAAGGAAATCAGTAGTGCATGGGCAGTTTGTTTAATATGAAGAAAACACAATGCTACCTCACGAGCGCGCTACAACTGTCGATTCAACGTCATGGTCCGGGACTAGGTCCTGTATGAAGTCCCGGACAGTATTTTAAAACAATTCGAGGATGCTGCTACGGTGTGGTCCGGGACTTAAGCCATGTATAAAGTCCCGGACCATGGTGTCAAAACAGGTCGAGATCAGCCTTCTTATGTGGTCCGGGACTTAAGTTATGTATAAGGTCCCGGACCATGCCTGTATTCCATTCGAAAGTTGAGCTAGTTTGTGGTCCGGGACTTAAGTTATGGAACAAGTCCCGGACCATGTCTGAAATTAGGTCGAGGGTGACTTTCTTGATTCTATTTAGCTTGTTTGATTTGCCATGTGTTCCAACAATGATAGGAATGTGTTTCCTTGAGATTAAAACCTGAAAAAGCACAAAAAAACCATAAAAGAATACAATTGCAACAAGAAACATAAAAATGCTCATAAGATAGGAATTTAGCAGTAAATGAGAACAAATTAGGTATCAAAAGACCCTATAGAAATAGGTAAATTCCTGACTTATCATAAACTTATCATATAACTAAATCCCATCCCATAATGCATTAAAACACCTTAAGGTAAGACATTTACCTTGCTCTTTTACAAGCCTCACAACTTTCCTCCTTAGTCCTTTTTCCTTGAACAATCTCGGTCACCAACCAAGTTCTCCTTGCCAATGTTCTAATCAATATCCAATGACTCTAATGAGTGCTAAACATTACACTAACCTTAAGGAATAAAACCTAGGTTAAAATATGTTTTAAGGTATTAAATTGAATGTTTTACCTTGAAGTCTTAAGGTAGGCTTGAATATGAATCAAGAAGGACCTCCTCTATCCCTTGGAGAATAGAAAACAAGCTAGAACAATGTATAAAAATGAAGCCCCATGAGTGAAATTTCTGGACATGTGAAGAAGTGATGGAAACTTGATTTTTCTTGCATATTCTTTACCTGAAGAGAATGGAGAAGCTAATGGACTCCTCAAGCTTATATTTCCTCATCTAATGGTGGTTTGCCTTGGCACCAAATTGAAGCTGTTGAAGATTTGAAAGGATAGAAAGGAAGAGCTTGAGCTAACTTAGAAGAATATATGCTTGGTTTTGATTTTGGAGTTAAAATGGGCAAGATATGGGCAAGGCAGGATGGAGCTAGCATGGGGGCTGCTCTTAAATGAATGGAGAAGGGAAGAATATGGTGAAATCGGTGGGAAATGAAGAGAATGAAGAGATGAGGAGAGAGGTATGTAAAAGTAAGATATTTATGTTAAAAACAAATAGTACTCTCTTTATTTCCCTCCTCTTTTCTAATATTACTATCTCATGTGGTGACTCACCACCCTTAGAAAACCGGCCCCCTTATTAAATAAGGCTAGTCATGGTCTTTGTTGACCAATTAATTAAACTTAGTTGACTAATGACTAAACTAGGCATTATTTGGTTACTATTCACAAACTAGTGCACATATTTGTGAAATTTTTGATTTCCCATTGATTTAGACTTCCTAATGTGATACTAAGTAGTACAAAAGTTTATTAAGGAGTAATCATGGGCATTTAGCCACTTACAACCCCTTTCTAAGACAATTTTTCAAAAATGTGCTTTAAGAGTCCTTAAAGCACACTTTATGTTTTAACTTGTTTTTGAGCTTGGTTTTCTTTGGTAATTGATTTATCATGACCACTAGGATGTTACTAAGGTCTAATAATGATATTTTGGTGCTAACCCAAGTTACTCCAACCTTAGAGCACATTTTTGCCTAAATTGCTCTTATGGTGTTTCCTTGTGTTTCCTTTGGTTTGAATTGCTTCCTAATGTTTCTAAGGCATTATTTAGCCTTCTTATACCTTATTTTATCATATAAACACCATATATAGGTTTGGGGTATTTCAATCTACCCCCCTTAAAAGAACTTTGTCCCCAAAGTTCACATATGTACTTAACCACTCACGGTACTCAATTTCCTTAGTCTTAATACCATATCTTGTATTCACATTCACACATCTTAAGACTCAAGGGTCTGCCAAAAGTACAATATACAAGTACCATACATATCTTAAACTTACCACAAAGTGTAGAAACTTACACAAAATCACATCTTACAACAACCAAACAAAACGACAAACATGTTTGTTTGCTAACTCAAAAGCGAGGAAGCTCTACCCCCCTTAAAAAGGGGTACGCCTGCAGACGTGTAATTGTGAGTGGTTAGAACTGGTGTAATTAAAATAAAGTGAAGAAATTTAAACTCAAATTTAACGTCGGGCTGCAAACAAATCCCGGTCGTGGTAGTATAGAAAAGTGTAAGTGACCGGATATCGAACCGTGGGACTTATGGTGAAATAAGTAGTACCTAAGCTGTCACTAAAGGGGGGAGTTAATTGACTTGTTTCTGAAAAGTAAATAACAGATTGAATTTAGTGAACTGAAGTTGAATTAAACGGGACTCCGGGTTCAGGTTAATATGATCTGATAAATTGTGCTATCTCTACCGGTTTAGTAAAATAATTTGGCAAGATTCCTATTATTATCTTAAGGTCCGATGAAAACTCATAAGAACTCGTTTACCTGAAAATGCAAGGTCCGATGAAAACTCAAGCAGAATGCGTATAAACGGCAGAGGAGTGTGAGGAATTTTATTCTTGCAACTTGTATTAACTTAAACGATGAAAATAAGTTCCTACAGTTTTACGGCTTAATTAACCTGTCTGTTCGTCACCGATCAGATTAAAAACAGATTTAGTAAGGCTTTTTAATAAATCAATGAAATTTATTAAAAAGGGAGCATGATAAAACTTTAATCGTAACAAACTGAATTTATTTTAACCGGTAGAAATATATATTACACAACTAACAAACCATAATTAAACCCTCGCCCGGAGCAAATCCTCCTTAGCCTGACATATTAACTGGTAATAAATCAGACAGAGGTTGGACGTAATATTAGTACGGAGGTGTGGATGGTGAATGGAGAAATGAAGAGAATGAAGAATGAAGCGTGTACGTAGGCTATTATATGTGGAATGAGTGATTTGGAGTGTTTGAGTTCTGGGGAATGAATGATGTGTTATGGTGTTCGGGTCAGAATTAATGGAAGAGAATGGAATGAGGTGAGTGATGGTCTGATTTTGTGGTTTTCTCCGTACGCCTGTTTAAGGTTGCAGGAGCTGAGTTTATATAGAGGAAGAGAAGAGGTAATCTGGAGTGGGATTGATAGCAGATTGATTGCTCATTGATTGCTTCATTAATTGCAGGGGACAGAGCTGAAGACGCGTGAGAGAAATAAGGTAGGCGCCGCTCGGAGTAGATGGATAACAGTTGCAGACAGTCGCGCGAAGAAGAAAACGGTCGCGTTGATTTTTAGTCATGTCCGCATTGGCGTCCGCCTCTGGCTACGCGGACGTAGCCCTGTCCGCCTTGGCGTCCGCCCATCCTCAGGCGGTCTCCTTATTTTGGTCCGCCCTGGCGTCCGCCCAAAGGAAGGCGGTTGCATGTCTCACGTCCTCCCAGCCGTCCTCCTTGCTAGACGCGGACACAAGGGAGAGTCCGCCTCCCTGTCCGCCTGTCCTCACGCGGACACAAGTGTGTCTTGACTTTATTTTCTTCTACGAATTTGACTGGCTCTAGATTCTTCGTTTGGACTCCGTTTTCTGAGCCGTTTGCGTATGCGTTCGTCTCTTCGTCTACTTTACTCCCAGCTTGGTTTTCCTCATGTTTAAACAATAAATTTGTGAGATAACAATAAAACATAAACTAGAGGAAAACTAACCGAAGTGGAGAAATGAGCAAGAAAAGTGCTAATATTATATAAAATACACCTATAAAACATGCTCATTTGGACACTTATCACACCCCCACACTTATCTTTTTGCTTGTCCTCAAGCAAAACCACGTACCCAAGTAAGTAGGGAATGCTCAATACTAACAAATATTATTATGAAGGGTAGGATAAAGAGGTGAACAGTTCATGATCTTTTTAACTTATTGAGGAGTGTGAAAAATCATCTGCTGGTGGCATAGGTGTGCTCAGGGTAAAAATAAAATATAGAGTTTCGGGGTATGATCTAAGGTACTTCAATGTTTCTTTTGTTTAGGTGACTCTGAGAACTTTTACCATGGCCAACTTCTCTCAAGAATGGGCATTGAGGAGAAAACAAAAGGAAAATAGATTTATGCATTTGTTTCACTTTTGCATAAGGATGAGAAAATGTAGGCATCACGCCTTTGTATTTAAGAACACTCAACTCTCTTTTGTTGGTTACCAATGGTGTCTCGCAAGTCCCTTATATTTTTCCTTTCTTCTTTTTTTTTAACAGAGAAGCACCCCTTAGCAATCCCTAAGAGAGAAGACAGAAAGAAACCCTGAGCAATAAAATCCAACCATTTGCAGATTATTTGGTCACACCGCATAAAAATGCTCCTCAAAAGTAATCAAATGAAAATTTTAAATTTGTACCATTTATCCCACAATTCATAATAGTATTTGTTTTTAAAGAGAACAACCTACATTAGCAGGGTACATAATTTTTTTTTGAACAAATGCAAGATAAGCAGAGAGATTTAAACATTTTAAGCACAAAATGCCCTGAAAAGGCTCTTCCCCCACACTTAAGCTCAAGCAATGCCCTCATTGCGTAGATGGAATAAATTAACAGGGCATGCAATTAATAAAGGAAAGAGTGTACTCCCCAGATTTCGTAGAGTGTGTAGAGCTCCCCCACACTTGAGTGCAGCTGTGGAATGTCATGAAATGAACCTGTAAGAATATTCTACACAGCCAGAAGAACTCAAGTAAAACCTGCATTTTATTATACATAATAAAGGGAAATAGTACAAAAAGGAAAACAACATTAAATTAAAGGAAAGACAAAAGATAGATAGTGGGTTGCCTCCCACCAAGCTGCCCGGTTTAACGTCTCTAGCTAGACGTATTTGACCAAGCTTTAGGTTGGAGAAGAGTTTGAGGGCGAGGTATCTGAACTGCTGGTGTTAGGAAGTTTGTACACTTTTGTAAACTTATGATGTAGAGGTGTTGTCTGCTGTTCCTTTGGGGTGGAGGCTTCCTCGTATTCCTGTAAGAACGAAATTGTGAACAGAGCATTATTATTTTCAAGAATTCCGGCATACCTTTTTAGACGGGATCCATTGACTTTGAAGCATTCTCCTTTTTGATTCTGGAGTTCGTAAACACCAAAAGGAGTGGTTCCAACAACTTGGAATGGGCCAGTCCAGTGAGATTTGAGTTTTCCAGGAAATATTCTCAATCTGGAATTATAAAGCAGCACCCCGTCGCCAACCTTAAAGTCGCGTTTGTGGATCATTTGGTCATGATGTTTCTTGGTGCGTTCCTTGTATATTGTCGCACTACGGTATGCCTGATCTCTTAACTCCTCGAGTTCAGAGAGTTGAAACTTTCGCTTTTCTCCTGCGGTTTCTAAATCGAAGTTTAGGGCCTTGAGTGCCCAATATGCCTTATGTTCCAGCTCTACAGGCAGGTGGCATGATTTCCCATAAACAAGCTTAAAAGGAGACATCCCGATGGGAGTCTTGAATGCAGTGCGGTAAGCCCAAAGCGCATCATCTTAAGTGCCCAATCCTTTCGTGATGAGTTAACCGTTTTCTGGAGAATCCATTTTAACTCACGGTTCGAAACTTCTGCTTGGCCGTTTGTCTGGGGGTGATAAGGTAGAGCTACCTTGTGACGTACCCCGTACTTACCCATAAGCGCTTCAAATGAACGGTTGCAGAAGTGAGATCCTCCGTCACTGATAATAATTCTAGGCACGCCAAAACGGGTAAAGATGTGCTTCTTAAGGAACTGGTTACTGTCTTTGCATCAGCATGATGACAGGGTATGGCTTCTACCCATTTCGACACGTAATCCACTGCCACTAAAACATATTGGTGGCCCTGGGGAAGGGAACGGTCCCATAAAATCAATGCCCCAACAATCAAAGAGCTCCACTTCTAGTATTCCCTGTTGTGGCATTTCATGTCTCCTAGATGTGTTACCCATTCTGACAATTATCACATTGTTTGCAGAATTGGTAAACATCTTTGTGAAGGGTCCCAATAAAATCCTGAGGCCAGGATCTTAGCAGCGGTCCTTGTGGGTCCATGGTGACCTCCGGCTTCCCGTGAGTGACAAAAATGTATGACGCTTGAAACCTCATCTTCAGGGAGACACGGCGAATCAACCCATCAGCACAGACTCGGAACAAATACGGATCTTCCCAGAAATAATGCTTTGAGTCAGAAAGAAATTTCTTCTTCTGGGAGTAAGATAGATCATAGGGTATTGTTCCAGAGACTAGATAATTGGCCAGGTCCGCATACCATGGCTCTTGCCTTGGTGATAGAAAAACAGTCTCATCGGGGAAGAATTCGTTGATAGGCACACTATCCGTAGGAGTGACTAACCGGAGAGATGGTCAGCGACAATTCAATTTTCCGCTCTTGTCTTTGACTTCTATGTCAAACTCCTGTAGTAGAAGAATGCGCAACAAGCGAGGCTTGGCTTCTTGTTTTGCAAATAGGTATTTGAGAGCGGAGTGGTCTGTGTGCACTATGACTTTGCTTCCCCATAAGTACGACCTGAACTTATCAAGGGAGAATACTATAGCCAGAAGTCTTTTTCAGTGGTCGTATAGTTTTCTGGGCGTCGTTTAGTGTCCTGCTGGCATAAGCAATCACTCTCAAATTTTCTCTTTTTTCTGGCATAGAGCTGCCCCCACGGCGTAGTCACTTGCATCACACATGATCTCAAACGGAAGAGACCAGTCGGTGGTATGACAACAGGTGCTGATACCAATTTTTGTGTTATAGTTTTGAAAGCAGCTGAACACCTTTCATCAAAATGAAACGGGGCATCTTTTGTAGCAGGTCGGTCAATGGTTTGTGATTTTTGAGAAGTCTTGTATAAACCGCCGATAGAATCCTGCATGCCCGAGAAACGCTCGATGTCTTTAACAGTAGTTGGTGCTGGTAATTTCTCGATAACCTCTACCTTGGCCTTATCCACCTCTATTCCTTTGCTGATATTTTATGTCCAAGGACAATCCCGTCCTTGACCATAAAATGACATTTTCCCAGTTCAAAACGAGATTTGTATCCTCACACCGTCCTAGGATCAAATCAAGTTGTGCCAAGCATTTATCGAAACTAGAGCCATAGACCGAGAAGTCATCCATAAAGACTTCTATGCTCTGTTCGATGAAATCAGCGAATATTGCTTGCATGCATCTCTGGAAGGTAGCAGGGGCATTACATAGACCGAAGGGCATTCGTCTGTATGCAAAGGTACCGTATGGACAAGTGAAGGTGGTCTTGTCCTAGTCCTCTCGTGCGATTGGTATTTGGAAATACCCTGAGAACCCATCTAAAAAGCAGTAGTACTCTTGCCCTGCTAGTCGCTCCAACATCTGATCGATAAAGGGGAGAGGGAAATGATCCTTCCTGGTTGCCAAGTTTAAGCGCCGATAGTCGATACACATGCGCCAACCTGTGATCTTTCTTTGAGGGATAGCCTCTCCCTTATCATTATAACAGCTTCGATGCCCCCTTCTTCGGGACAACTTGTACAGGGCTTACCCATGGACTGTCAGATAGGATAAATGATGTTCGCATCTAGGAGTTTCAGAACCTCCTTTTTAACTACCTCCTTGAGGTTAGGGTTTAGCCGGCGTTGGGTTGCCTGATAGACTTGTAGTTTTCCTCCATATAGATGTGGTGCGTGCAATAGGAGGGGTCAATTCCTTTGATATCAGCAATAGTCCACCCGATCGCCGTTCTGTGTTTCTTCAGTACCTCGAGTAGCCTTATTTCCTCCTCGGAATTCAGAGAAGAGGAAATAATGACAGGCAAATGGTCATCTTCAGCTAAGAAGGCATACTTGAGTTTAGAAGGTAGCTCTTTGCTCGAGCTCTGGTGGTTGTTCTATTGATGGAATTGATTTTTGAGGTTTTCTGTCGAGTTCTTCGATTGGTGGCTGGTAAGCTTGATAACCGGCCCTCCTTTCTCCACGTATGCCAGCATGGCATTAACCTCCGGATCCTCCACCTTTTCTTCTAGAGAAGTAAATACTACTGCTCTAGTGGTTCAGCTTCAGCTTTCGGGATGGAAGATAGGGAATACATCCTCATCTGTAGAAAAATCGCCTCTTCCTCCTCATCATCTGTTAATCCCACTGTCTTAGCATGAGGAGAAAAGGTAGAGCTTTTCTTCATCATTTTCTGCATGTCGAATTCGATCGTTTCGTCCTCGTACCGCAGAGTGATTTTCCCATCGTGGACGTCAATGATGGCTTTGGCAGTACTTAGAAACGGTCGACCTAGAATCAGGGAACCTCAACATCGTCATCCATTTCTAGAATGACGAAGTCGCTGGAAAGATAAAGCGAGAGACTCCAACTACCAGATCTCGGACTATTCCCATGGGCTTGATCTCTGATCTGTCTGCTAGTTGGAGTTTGAAAGGAACCGGTTGCATTTCTCCTCCTTTTACTTTCAAGAAGGTGGCGTAGGGCATGATATTAATGCTGGCTCCTAGGTCGCATAAACCACTTCCACAGTCCACTCCACCATAAAACACGGGATTACGGGATTTCCCGGATCTGTTTGTTTGGGGGGAGTGCTCGAAGAAGGGCCGCAGAGCATTCCTCCGTGAGGTGCACTGTTTCTTTTCCAGGTTTCTTTTTCTTCTTTTTGTTAAGAGATCCTTTAGGAATTTGGCGTAGTTAGGCATCTCTTGCAAAGCATCAATAGAGGTATGTCGAGGGTCAGTTTCTTGAAAATGCTCAAGAATTTGGAGAACTGCTCATCTAGGTGTTTCTTTTTTCTGTTGGAAATGGGAGTTCACTGTTTTTAGGAGTGGAGGATGGATGTCGATGGTAACTCGAGATGGAGGTGGAGTTGCAGGAGTAGGAACTTGGATTTCTGAGGGAGGTGAGGCTGGATTGGTTGTGTCTTCATCATTGATGTAGGCCTCTTCATGATTTTCTTTTTCTTTTCCTTTTCTGGTGGCAAGTTCCCTTCCACTCCTTAAGGAGACTGCACACAAGTTTGTTGATTGGAATGTGCCATCGTCTATAAGGATTGAATTTGCTTGTTCCTTTGGATTGGGTTAGTCTGTGAAGGGAATTGACCAGGTGGCTTTGTTGAGTGAGTAACTGTTGAATCTGAGATTGCAAGGCTTTTTGGTCTTTGCGCAGAGCTGCGACCTCTTCTTGCGTATCTCGGGATTACCCATCATCGCTTAAACATCTCTTGCATTTGAGACATTTCAGACTCAGGATTCGAAGGAGGTGAGTTGGTCGACTCGATGAAGCTTCATTGCCATAAGGCTGTTGTTGATATTGCCTTTGGCCTCCTTGGAAATTGGACTGAGGTCTGTAATTTTGAGATGGTTGAGGTATGTGGGTTTTGGATATTTCTGTGTTTGAGTAGCGAAGGTTGGATTGCATGTTACGTTGCCAAGGTTGTCTGTATCCTGAATTGTTGGTGAGATAGTTTGCCCTCCTCTTGCTTTTAATTCTTGTAGCTGGGGGCATTGTTCATAGTCATGAGGCCCGCCACATTGTACAAGAAATAGGAGATGATTGGGACAGAGCAGCATAGCCTGGAGGGGTTGTAGATGATCGGGAAATCATCGACTTAGCTTGCTGGGGGAGGAATTCATAGCCATCTGCTCAACCACTTTCTGCAGAGTACTTACTTTTGTTGCCTGCTGAGCATTGCTTCCATGAGTTGCTCATGGCTTTTCATCACTGGTCGAACTTGTTATCACTTTCCCCAACATGATAAACCTGGAGTACCGCTCCTTGATCCACCGGAGGCCCAGTCTCTGATTTCTTCACAGAGAGACTCCATGCTATTCAGAATTGTGCTCCTGGCTTTTTCAGAATGTCGCCCCTAACGAGACAGTACCATTGTTCTGCACGGACCGATCAAGCCTTTGTAGAACAATTGTGATACTTGTTCTTTCGTCAGACCATGGTGAGGACAAGTAAGTAGTACCTTTGAAACGGTCCCAAGTTTCACAAATATTCTCCGACCCTGGTTGCTTGAAATTATAGATTTCAGCAATCATCTCCAATGTTCGGCTCGGGGGTAGGAATTTGTCGTAGAACTTGGTGGCCATGTCATCCCATACCAATGGTACTTGGTGTCAGGCTATGATACCACTTGCTCGCACTTCCCGTCAGGCTGTGAGGGAATAATGACAATCTTGCGTACTGGAGTACTGCGTCGGTCAGTGACTGTTGGCATGTTGCAAGAATTTTGTAACATGTAACAGGGCTTCGTCTGGACTGGACCATCAAACATGCCCAACTCCTTTACACATCTGATTTGATGATATGGCTTCAGCTTCTGCCACTCATCGTATTCGGATGGGCTAAGGTGAGGAAGGATGATAGCAGGCTGTTGTCCTTGGTTAGACGGCCTGTTGATATTTAAACTGTCGCTGGTGTAGATGCCATGTCAGCTTCCGGGTCAGATTCTATCACTGTGGTGGTAATGTTTTGTTGAGTTCGTCTCTGCCTTAGGGTGCGCAGAAAGGTTCTCTCGATCTCTGGATTGTAACCAACCGTGTGATTATTAATATTTTCTGGGAGGCTGTTTGACCTGGTAAAAGGCATTCACCACTCAAAACAGAGAAAAGAAACTTTATGTGTTAGAATAAATAAAAATGTTAGGAATTAGTTGACAGAAATTTAAGTTAGTAGTTAGAGACAATGGAAAGAAATGACAGAAAATTGAAATGACAATGGAAAGAAATGACAGAAAATTAAAGTTAGTAGTTAGTATACTGGAAATTTGAAGTTAGTAGTTAGTATACTGGAAATTAAAGGACAATGGAAATTAAATGACAGAAATAAATGACAATAATATTAAGATGTTAGAATCCGAAGTCCAAAGTCAGATCAGAAGTCAATGTCCAAGTCAGATGTCCGAAGTTAGATTATTAACAATAATATTACAGATTATTATAATATAACAGGTGAATTAACCGGGCTTAGGGACTAGATAAATCAAGTCCCCGGCAACGGCGCCATTTTGCAGATGTGTAATTGTGAGTGGTTAGAACTGGTGTAATTAAAATAAAGAAGAAATTAAACTCAAATTAAACGTCGGGCTGCAAACAAATCCCGTCGTGGTAGTATAGAAAGTGTAAGCGACCGGATATCGAACCGTGGGACTTATGGTGAAATAAGTAGTACCTAAGCTGTCACAAAGGGGGGAGTTAATTGACTTGTTTCTGAAAAGTAAATAACAGATTAATTTAGTGAACTGAAGTTAATTAAACGGAACTCCGGGTTCAGGTTAATATGATCTGATAATTGTGCTATCTCTACCGGTTTAATAAAATAATTTGGCAAGATTCCTGTTATTATCTTAAGGTCCGATGAAAACTCATAAGAACTCGTTTACCTGAAAATGCAAGGTCCGATGAAAACTCAAGCAAATGCGTATAAACGGCAGAGGAGTGTGAGGAATTTTATTCTTGCAACTTGTATTAACTTAAACGATGAAAATAAGTTCCTACAGTTTTACGGCTTAATTAACCTGTTGTTCGTCACCGATCAGATTAAAAACAGATTAGTAAGGCTTTTTAATAAATCGATGAAATTTATTAAAAAGGGAGCGTGATAAAACTTTAATCGTAACAAACTGAATTTATTTTAACCGGTAGAAATATATATTACACAACTAACAAACCATAATTAAACCCTCGCCCGAAGCAAATCCTCCTTAGCCTAACATATTAACTGGTAATAAATCAGACAAGGTTGGACGTAATATTAGTACGGAGGTGTGGATGGTGAATGGAGAAATGAAGAGAATGAAGAATGAAGCGTGTACGTAGGCTATTATATGTGGAATGAGTGATTTGGAGTGTTTGAGTTCTGGGGACTGAATGATGTGTTGTGGTGTTCGGGTCAGAATTAATGGAAGAGAATGGAATGAGGTGAGCGATGGTCTGATTTTCTGGTTTTCTCCGTACGCCTGTTTAAGGTTGCAGGAGCTGAGTTTATATAGAGGAAGAGAAGAGGTAATCTGGAGTGGGATTGGTAGCAGATTGATTGCTCATTGATTGCTTCATTAATTGCAGGGGACAGAGCTGAAGACGCGTGAGAGAAATAAGGTAGGCGCCGCTCGGAGTAGATGGATAACAGTTGCAGACAGTCCGCGAAGAAGAAAACTGTCGCGTTGATTTTTAGTCATGTCCGCATTGGCGTCCGCCTCTGGCTACGCGGACGTAGCCCTGTCCGCCTTGGCGTCCGCCCATCCTCAGACGGTCTCCTTATTTTGGTCCGCCCTGGCGTCCGCCCAAAGCCAGGCGGTTGCATGTCTCACGTCCGCCCAGCCGTCCTCCTAGCTAGACGCGGACACAAGGGAGAGTCCGCCTCCCTGTCCGCCTGTCCTCACGCGGACACAAGTGTGGTCTTGACTTATTTTCTTCTACGAATTTTGACTGGCTCTAGATTCTTTGTTTGGACTCCGTTTTCTGAGCCGTTTGCATCTATGCGTTCGTCTCTCCGTCTACTTTACTCCCAGCTTGGTTTTCCTCATGTTAAACCAATAAATTTGTAAGATAACAATTAAACATAAACTAGAGGAAAACTAACCGAAGTGGAGAAATGAGCAAGAAAAGTGTTAATATTATATATGAAATACACCTATAAAACATGCTCATTTGGACACTTATCAACACCCCGTACCCTATATAGACAATCTAGTCTGTAAATAATGAAGGGTACTTCGATATCATCTTATCCTGTAATTCCCACGTGGCCTCTTCGACATCTTGGTTAGACCAGAGAACCTTCACCAGTCGCACTAACTTATGGTGAGTATCCCTAGTCTTACTATCCAAGATTCTCTGAGGAATCTCCACTGATCTCATACTCGGTTCTAACTTCAACCTCTCAGGCTCTAACACATGGGAGGGGTGGTGCATGTATTTCTTTAGCTGTGAAACATGGAAAACATCATGCACTTTACCCAGCTCAGCAGGTAAATTCAACCTGTAAGCAACCGGGCCCACCCGCTCCATAATCTCATAAGGACCAACAAACTTCGGGCTCAATTTTCCCTTCTGCCAAAATCTAAATGCACCCTTCATTAGTGAAACCCGTAGAAATCCCCCGGTCGCCTACTGTGAACTCTAGGTCTCGTCGTCAAACATCAGCATACGACTTCTGCCTATCTTGAGCAGCTTTCATATTCTCCCTGATCTACTGAACTTCAGCCTTAACTTGTTCTAAGTATTCTGGTCCTATGATGACCGTTTCACTCGACTCATCCCAGCAGAGCGTGGGTGTACAACATGTTCTACCGTACAACGCTTGAAAAGGCGCCATCTTGATCGATGCATGATAGCTATTGTGTATGAAAACTCGATCAGATGCAACTAAGTTAGCTATTGTTGTATGAAAACTTGATCGATGCCTTCAGCATGTCCTCGACTGTCTGAATTGTACGCTCAGTCTGACCATCTATCTGAGGAGAACGCGGTACTCAACTTCAATTCTGTACCAACGCTTCTCTGGTAGCTCTCCAGTACCTCGAAAGGAACTGGTATCTCTATCTGACACTATGGTCTTCGGTATCCCGTGATGTCTCATAATTTCCTTCTCAAACAATCAGCTAACTTAGTTACCTTCCAAGTATCCTTCTCGGTATGAATCGGGCTACTTTGGTAAGGCGATCCACCACTCCCATATCATGTTCAGACCTCCCCTAGCAGGTGGAGTCCGACTACAAAGTCCATGGAGATATCATGAAACTTCCACTCCGGAACTGGCATCGACTGTACCATTCCGCCTGGTCGTCGATGCTCGAATTTAACCTTCTCGCATGTGAGACACCTCAAGACGAACTCGGTAACATCTATCTTCATCCCCGACCACTAGAAGTATCTCTTCATGTCTTTATACATTTTAGAGGCTCCCGGATGGATGGAGGAACTGAAGAACAGTGTGATTCTCTAAGTATACGGTCTTTCAAATCTGTGCTGCCTCGTGGTATGCATAACTGGCCCTTAAGTCTGATCAGATCATCATCATGATGTCTGAAGTCGTATTTCTGACTCTCAAAGGTACCCTCTGTCAGCTTCTGTCTGATCTCTTCATATACTCATCTGTCCTCTAGGCCTCTCGCACCTCATCAACCAAGCTGGAGAAGAAACTAGTGAATGGAGTGAGTGTGCTCGACGACTCAGGGCGTTCGCTACAACATTGGCCTTCCCTTCTTTGTATTGGAGGTCAATGTCATAGTCCTTCAAAAACTCTAATCATCTCCTCTGTCGAAGATTCCACCTCCTTCTGAGTGAATATATATTTCAAGCTTTTATGATCAGTGTAGATCGTCACACTAACCCCATATAAGTAGTGGCGCCATATCTTCAAGGCAAAAACCACTGCTCCCAATTCTAAGTCATGAGTGGGGTAGTTCTCCTCATGTTTCTTCAGCTGGCGTGAGGCATAAGCCACCACCTTTCCATGCTGGATGAGCACGCAACCCAGCCCTCTACCAGATGCGTCACAGTAAACCTCAAAGCCCTCTGTACCGTCTAGAATAGTCAGAACCGGTGCAGTGGTCAGTGAGTCCTTCAAACTCTGAATCGAACTCTCGCAATCAGCCGTCCATACGAACGGTGCATCTTTCTTCATCAGACTAGTCATCGGCTTCGCGACCTTGCTGAAATCCTTAACAAACCTCTAGTAGTAACCCGCCAAACCATGAAAGCTCCGAATGTCGGTAACTGTCTTCGGTCTTGGCCAGGTACGCACTGCATCAACCCTTGCTGGATCTACCGAGATCCCAGCATCTGAGATGACATGACCCAGGAAAGAGACCTGGCCAAGCCAAAACTCACACTTGGAGAACTTAGCATAAAGCTGGTTCTCCCTCAGTATCTCTAACACCCTCCTCAAATGTTTCTCATGCTCAGCCATTGATTTTGAATAGTTTAGAATGTCGTCGATGAATACCACAACCGACTTGTCCAGTTGCTCCCGGAACAAGAGGTTCATCAGATCCATAAATTTCGCCGGTGCGTTTGACAAACCGAACGGCCATCACTGTAAACTCATAGTGGCCGTATCGTGTCCGGATGCCGTCTTCTCAATATCTCCCTCCTTAATAGCTATCTGATGCTACCCCGATCTGAGATCAATCTTAGAAAACACGGATGCCCCCTTCACTGATCGAACAGATCGTCAATGCGGGGTATTGGGTACTTGTTCTTCACAGTCACTGCATTCAAATCTATGTAGTCGATGCAGAGGCGGAGACTACCATCCTTCTTCTTCACGAAGAGAACTGGCGCTCCCATGGTGATACACTCGGTCTAATGAATCCCTTATCTAGCAAGTCTTTCAGTGTTCTTTTAATTCGTTCATTTCTGCCGGAGCCATGAGGTATGGTGCCTTGGCTATCGGTCCGGTTCCAGGTAGCAGTTCGATGGTGAACTCTACCTCCTGAGTGGGTGGCATGTCGGGCAGTTCCCGCGGAAAGAGATCGGGGAACTCCGACACTACCGGTAAGTCGGGGTCGAACTCGGGGTCCCTCTCTAGGTCCTGGACATAGCAGAGATATACTTTTTCCTTCCTCCTCAATTCCTTATACATTTCCATAGCGGAGATGATCTTAGTCGAAGGCTCTTTGGGCCTTGGCGGTATGATATTGCTACCCCAGACGGACTCCTGAGCAGCAGTCGATGCTCGGCGCAGAGGATATGACCCTTGTGCCGCTCCAACCAGTTCATCCCGAAGATCACATCAAATCCCAACTCCCTGAACTCAATAAAACTGACTGTAAAGTCTTCCCCCTTAATTTTGACAATGGCTCCTCGGTAGTAGCGAGTGCAACGATCCTTCTCCTTAGACGGGAGCGTAACCATGAAGTCGGGTAGCTCATCAGCGTCTAGCCCCAACCTTCTCGCAAATGATGCCGAGATAAAGGTATGCGAGGCCCTGAGTCGAAGAGAATTGATGCCTCAATCCCATTAATCGGAAAGGTGTCGATGACACTAGTAGAAAATATATTAAAAATACGGGGTATAAGAGGCGGTTATAAAACAAACCGTCTTAAAATGTCCTGTGGTAGGCGCACGGACTTCTTAAACGACGGTTTTCACTAAACCATCGTTTAAAATGATGATTTTACCGCGCTACATGTTCTTAAACGACGCTTATAGTAAAACCGTCATTTATATTGTATTTAATGGCGCACCTCCTAGTATATTAAACGACGGTTTAGTAACAACCGTATTTTAAAACCATAATAAAAGACGGTTAAGATCTGACCGTCGTTTTTATGTTTACATTCTCGCGCGCTCTTGCATTATAAATTACGGTTTTAGAAAAACCGTCTTTTAAAATCTATCTAAAATACCCCTAACACCTTATTTTCCCCGACCTCTCGACTTCGTGATTTCTCTCAACACTATCGTCTTCCTCTCGTTCACCGCCCCCTCCCAGTCCACCACCCCTCCCAGTCCACCGCCCCTCCTAGTTTTGTCGTCGGTCCACCGTTGTTGTTGCCGCCTTCTACTTTTTCACCCCACCTAGGAACCGTCGCCAGTCGCCAACAGCGCCATTCCCGTCGTCGATTGCAACAGCACCCAACACCACCACTGTCGTCGATCGCAACCACATCCAACGCCACCACCGTCTCTCCCTATCTGCTGCCCGTAGCGAAATTTGCTGTCTGTTGGCTAGCTCGAGCTTGCTGTCCACCGTGCAGATCCAAGCTAGAACCGGTAATATACTCACGCTAATTTTGATAATCGATTACAGTTATAATACTACAAGCTTAGTATTTTGCATATTAGAATTCCGAAAAACCATTGTGCTAGTTTTGTTAACGATCTTCATTTTGTTGTGCATGTGAACAAGTTCGATATCTGTTATAATGATTCAATGTAGAGATTGATTGGTAGAAAATATGAAGAAGACTAGACTAGACTAGTTAATTAATTCAATGTAGAGATTGATGTTCTACGTCAGGATTCTTTGGATTAGTGTCGGCATAGGTGGGCGGAGAATGGGGAGGGCCGAATTTGCTGTTGTTATCGTCCATTTTGGATCCGAAAATAAAATATGAACAAGATTAATAGAATGAGATGAGATAAAGGGGAGGGTGATATTGAATGGGAAGGTATACAGATATTATATATAGTATGATCTTTGTAAATAGAATTATTATTATAATTAAGTGAGTTGTTTTGTAGTATTATTAGCAAGTGAATTAATTCCAATGAAGCAATTTGACTGGGGAATTTATCGTATTAATAAAGTCAGACGTCAAACTCCTCTCATGCATGAATGAATTTTCTTTTTGATTCTCTATTTGATCGAGTTTATATACACACAAATATGGAAACTGAATAATCGAGCAAGTTGATGTTGCGTGGTTCAAATTGAGTATTATTGTTGATATGTCATTAAAGCGGATTTCAGTTGGTTTTCCCTTTTAAACACACCATTTGACATTTTTTTTACTGTTGTACTGAACTATATTCTCTTCTTTTACCGCTATTCTACAGTGATAATTATCACCGGGCTGCTGCACACCAGATTTAACATATGGGCTGAAAACATCTCACTCTGGAACCGGTAATACACTTGAACTTACCATCTTCTCTTGTCATAATTAGGAAACTCATGCTCTGTGATTTCTTCATTCTCTGATTGTTTCCGCGCCTTGCAGTGACTTAATAACTAAACTGCTGCATCTTGTACACCAAATTTTATACAAGCTAAAAATAGTCTACTTTAGAACCGGTAATACACTCAAACTTGTTCATATTGAACTTGGTTCTATTACTAGTATTTAATTTGTTGACTTTCCTATCATATTCGGATGATTTAGGTTTTTAATTACATTATGTCTCTTGGTTAGCATTGTTCATTGATGTTTAAATGTGTGTTGTTGCATTATGGATGATAACAGAAGCTCGTGCACCCAATTTTGATCCTTAATTGCCTAAGCTACTAGATTATTTGGTTGCATTTTGGGGTGGCATTAAGTGTGAAAACTTGATGAATTGTTAGTGTGCTTGGTGGGCTAGTCATCATTGTGGTTGCAATTGCTAGTGATGCGCTTGGTGAGTTGAATGGTATCCTTTTGAGAGAAGTTGTGGAGGTTCTTAGAACGGGAAAACAAAGAAAAACAAGGGAGACCATGCCGAAATTTTCTTGTGAAATTTTCTATCTTTTGATTTTTACCTGCACTTGATGATTTGTTAATGCTATTCTTATTTGTTGCTAATTTACTCCTAATTTACTGTTGATGAAGAACTGCTGCTCTTTTTCATTTCTGAAAAGTTGACCATTGTACTTCTGCATTTTTAAGGTATGTTACAATAATTTTTACCTTCTTAAAACGCACTACTTCACCTCTGTTTTTGCTTCTTTCATTATATGTTTTGACTATCACATTTGCACTACAATTGTAGTTACGATTTTTTGTACTGTTACTTTCGATTTTGTTAAACAGAGTTAATCTGATTGGATTTCCCACATTTGTTCATCACCAAACTATACGCTTATCATCTGCATCGAATAAGGTACATTTAAAATGTTTTCCTTAAATAATATATGCTTATGCAACATATATAGTTAATTACCCGTCCAGGATATTAATAGGGTAAAATCTTTGACAGTTCCAATAAGGGCTGAAAACTGTTCATTCTATACTTGAATACACTCGAAATATATATCTTTTTACTATTTAGTATTAATAGGGCATAGCTTGCAAATATAACATATTATCTTCTCTCCTTTAGTTTCTAGCATTCAAAGAATATCTTACAAATATAACATTTATCTTCCTACCTTCCATTGAATGTCTTATTCCCCTCCACAATGTAGTAGACTTCCATTTGTTCATCCTCGTCGTGACTGACAAAGATGCAAAGTCAACAAACTTAACAGTCTATATCCTAGTCTTCATCACAACAATTCTTCTGTCGTGATTATGCTTTATTAATTCTTCAATTGCCCTTGGTTTTTCACATGTGGCACTAAACAATATTTTAAAGGATATCAGACGGCAAACTCATGGATGTACAGTAGAAAATTGGATAACAAGTTTCTTTAGGGAGTTGATAAATTTTGCAATGTTCTGGTCGATAATCTGACTCCTGCTAATAAGGGATACATATTTTGTCCTTGCGTGGACTGCAGAAACTATTTGAAGTATCAAGGGATAGAAAAAATAAAGGAACATTTGATTCGTCGTGGTTTTACAAAAGACTATGAAGATATAGTCCGGTGGCATGGTCAAAGGGCAGTAGATGTCATGTGTAATGAACAAGAGGAAGTTGAAGATAATCAAACAATTGTGGTCGATGACCATGACATAGTAGACAATGAACCAGATTACGATGACATTGCTGCAATGCTGGAAGATGTTGACCAAGAGTTTTACAACAGACCAGACACCTATGAGACTTTGCTGGATTCATCCAAAACACCGCTGTATTCGGGGTGTGATCCTACAAAACTGAGTAAATTAAGCGCAGTCTTGAAACTCTTCAATCTAAAATCGAAATTGGTTGGAGTGATGTGAGTTTCACTGCTCTCTTACAGATGATGAAGAGCATACTAAATAAGGATAATGTTTTACCAACATCGACTTATGAAGCAAAAAAGTTGATGTGTCCAATGGGTATGGGGTACAAAAAGATCCACGCCTATCCATCCGGTTGTATTTTGTACTGGAAGGCTAATGAATTTGCTGATAGATGTCCAGAATGTGGGGAATCACGTTATGCGAGGAAAATCCAAAATGAATGCACTGGTTGTCGTAAGGTGGCATCCCCTGCTAAAGTGTTGTGGTATTTGCCCATAATACCACGATTGAAGCGTCTATTTGCAGTTGAAAAAGATGCGGAGAATCTAAGGTGGCATTCGACTCACAGAAAAAATGATGGAAATTTGAGACATCCGGCTGATGCGTCCCAGTGGCAAAACATTGACATGAAATTTCCTCAGTTTGCCAGCGAGCCAAGAAACTTGAGACTAGGTCTGTGTACTGAGGGGATGAACCCTTATGGTACATTGAGTAGCATACACAACACGTGGCCGGCATTATTGATGATCTACAATCTTCCCCTGTGGTTGTGTATGAAACCTAGACACATTTTGTTGTCACTTTTGATATCTGGTCCAAAACAACCAGGCAACAAAATAAATGTTTTTCTACAACCATTGATAGATGATCTACAACTCTTGTGGCATGAAGGGGTCATGGTGTATAACTCATTTGGAAAAGAGAATTTTAACTTGCGTGCTATGTATATTGCACAATCAATGACTTTCCTGCATATGGTAATCTTTCTGGTTACACAGTCAAAGGTGCATGTGCATGTCCTATTTGTGGTGAGTTGACATCAAATATCCGCTTGAAACATAGTGGTTAGAATGTTTACATGGGTCATCGAAAAATGCTTCCAAAGGGCCACAGATATCGCAAGATGTTGATTGAGTTTGATGGAAAGACTGATCACAGTGTGTCTCGTCCTCCTTTAACAGGTTCAGAAGTGTATAAAAAGGTGCATAATATTGTCAACAACTTTGGTCCTTCGACAAGAAACACCGAGAAAAGTGTGTGGAAAAAAGTCAATCTTTTGGGAACTTGAGTATTGGTAACATTTAGATGTCAGACATTGTATTGATGCAATGCATGTCGAAAAAAATGTTGGAGAAAGTGTTACCAGAACCCTCTTGAACATACCAGGCAAGACCAAAGATCAAATAAAGGGGAGAAGAGATTTGATTGATTAGAAAATAAGGGAAGATCTTTGGCCACAAGAACGTGGAAAACACATGTTCTTGCCTCCTACATGTCACACATTGTCATAACAAGAGAGACATAGTCTGTGCAATATCCTCCACAATATCAAGGTGCCATCAGGGTATTCGTCTAACATAAGAAAACTTGTTTCAATGTTTGATCTGAAATTAGTTGGAATGAAATCCCATGATTATCATGTATTAATGCAAGACTTTTTACCCGTAGCAATTCGTGGGATCCTACCTGATGCGGTGAGAAACACAATCACCAACCTTAGCGTGTTTCTCAAAGCAGTATCTGCTAAAGTTCACGATGTGGATAATCTAGACAAATTACAAGCTGATCTTGTTGTCACGAAGTGTCAGTTGAAGATGTATTTTCCTCCTTCATTTTTCGACATCATGGTTCATTTATTGGTTCATTTGGTCAGAGAGATTAAAGAGTGTGGGCCTGTATCTTTATTATATGTATCCTTTTGAAAGATACATGGGTATACTGAAGAGAAAAATGAAGAATCGTCGTTGTCCAGAAGGAAGTATTATAGAGGGATATATAACAAAGGAAGTTGTTGATTTTTGTACTCACTATCTGGAAGATGTTGAATCCATTGGTCTTCCTAGATCTAGACATGAAGGAAGACTCCAGGGACACGGTACCGTTGGGAGAAAAATGAAGAGAATTGATATTGAAACCCTTAACAAAGCTCACTTAGTTGTGCTGAGTCACCTTGAAATTGTAGAACCGTATTTTGAAATGCACCTGTCCCTGCTTGCAGCACAAAATCCAACAATGAGTGACATCAGGCTAAAAAAGGAGCATAATAAAATGTTTGTGAAATGGTTCACGGATAAAGTTTTTTCAAACCAGTCAACTACAGGGCCAGCATTAGTGAAGACGTTGGCACTTGGTCCAAATCTTGACGTTGTTTCATACGAAGGGTATGACGTAAATGGCTTCAATTTTAAACGGAACGACAAGAGCAAAAATCAATGAATCAAAACAGTGGCATCAATGTGGTTGCTTACCAGAGTATGTACAATGTCAGAGGTATGGGTCAAAATCCAGTGGAGTTGAAAAAATCATACTATGGTCTTGTACAAGATATTTGGGTTCTAGATTACACCGCATATGAGACTTGTGTGTTTCGGTGCAAGTGGATTGACAACATACATGGTTACCGTGAGGAGAAACATGGTATGAAACTAGTTCATCTTGGTCGTGCAACACCCACAGTTGAGCCGTTTTGTTGTTGTAACTAAGGCGAAACAGCTATATTACATCTCTGACCAATCTAATCCATGATGGTCCTTTGTACTTCAAGGAAAAAGAGGAATAGTTGGTGTGGATGGTGTGGTCGATGAGGATGAATACGACATGCAAGATGAAATACCAAGCCTTTCGATTCAATTACGAGAGTTGTACCATATTACAAATTTTGTGCGGTCAGACCATGACGAAGGAATGTGGATTGATTAATGTGAGCTTATTTATTATTCTTTCGTCCATCAATGACATTGAATAGTCTATTTATGTCTACATTTACTGATAGTTTGTTTTCGTATTTATAATTTCTTAGTTTCATTTACTTGTTAATTATCTAAATCTTCTATTTATATTGCTGAAATACCCCAAACCTAAGTATGCTAAGTAAACATCAAATTATGATGTAGTAAGGCTAGAATATGCCTTAGAAAGATTGGTAGACAATTTGAACCAAGGAAAACACAAGAAAGTGCCTTAAAGGCAATCAGGGCAAAAACGTGCTCTAAGCTTGGAGAGACTTGGGTGAGTACCCAAATATCATGATAAGACCTTAGTAATATCCTAATGGTCATTTTAAATCAAATAGCAAAGAAAACCAAGCTTGAAAACAAGTTAAAACACAAAATGTGCTTTAAGAAGTCTTAAAGCACATTTTTGAGAAATTGTCTTAGAATTGAGTTTTGAGTGGCTAAATGTCCATCATTACTCTTTAATCAACATGTGTACTAATTACTATCACATTAGGAGGTCTAAATCAATGGGAAATCAAAAATTTCCCGATTATGTGCCTTGTTTAGTGAATAGTAACTATTTAGTGCTAGTTTTGACTTAAGTCAACCTTAATTAGCTAAATGGCCAAACAAGGCCTTATGTATGTTAATACTAAGGGGGGGGGGACGGTTTTAAGGTGATGAGTCACCTTAGGCTTCATCAAATAAGAAAAGAAAAGGAAATAAAGAGGAAAAAGACTATTTACCTTTTAAAAGCAAAATATCTTCTTATACCTTCTCTCTCTCCTCTCTTCTTCATTTCACACCTTCACCAACGTTTTATTCCTCCCATCTCTGATCCAAAACCGTTCTTTATCCAGCCATGGCACCTCCATCTTCATTTGCTCACCAAATACTCATTTTAGCTCCAAATCAAAAAGTGAGCATAGATTACTCTTAGTTAGAGCAAGCTTTTTCATTCTATCTTTTCAAATCTTTAAAAGCTCAATTTTGGGGCCATGGAGAAACTCCATTGAAGGGGGAAAATCAAGTTTGAAGAGCTCATTTGGTTCTTCATTCATTCAAGGTAAGGAAAGTGAAAGAAAAATCAACTTTCCTCCATTTTTATATATGCCGAAAATTTGCCTCTTAAGATAGCTTGTTTTACTCTTGTTCTAGCTTGATTCTATTCTCCAAAGACATTAGGAGGTCTTGCCTTGCTTCATTATGAAAGCCATTCCAAAATTCAAAGGTAAACACACACTTTTAAGCTTTAAAACACATTTTTAACCTAGGAATGATTCCTTAAGGTTAGTGTATTATTTAGCACTCATGAGAGTCAATGTATATTGATTAGAACATTGGCAAGGAAATCTAAGTGGGTGGCCAAAAACCAAAAAACTATAAGCAAGGAAACCCAAGGAGAAAGTGTGAGGAGAAGCTCGAAAAAAAAAACAAGGTAAAATGCTTACCTAATGGTGGTTTAAGTTTTAAGGGATGAGTTTTAGGTGGATACCAATGTGGCTTAGAGCTTACATTGTGTATTGGGTTATATAACCTAAGAAAAAGAACTTAAATAAGCTTGTGAACTTGTGACTAAGGAGCAAATGAGGAAAAGATAGATAGTTTAAGAACATCAAGGTGAATTATAAGAAGCATTTATTTCAATGGGAGATTTGTTGTGTGTATTCGCAGGTTGAAGGCAATATATGTGGAAATTCAGTGTTAAGTTTATGTCATTTAAGGGCCTAAGAGCCATGTCATTTAAGAGCCTTAGTGCTATGCAATTTAAGATTATTGCAATATATTGAGTTTGTTGAGAATGAGTTGGTTTGGGTGATGAGATATGATGAGAAAGAACTTGATGTGTGTGAGATGGTTGAATGAGGAAAACAATGCAGTTGGGCATGATAGATGCTAGAGAAGCTATGGCAAAATTTGAGTAGAAAACAAAGTGTTTAAGTGGTAGTGGTGAGTTAATATGCCCTAGGGTTTACCAGGGAGCATGAAAAGAAAAATTGGGTGGAAATGAGTTAACTAAGGAGTTCTTGAGGTTTAGAGTGACCTAGAGATGTCTAGGAGGAATTAGAGGATTGGCGAGTGTACTAAACACACCAAAATCATGATATGAGGAATGTAAGACTTGTGCATAAATGTTAAGGAAAGGTGTATAATGCCTTAAGGAGATTTAGGTATGAACTAGAGAGTAAGACAATGAGAGTTTTGAGAACCTTGTGTAAGTGTGATGATGTTAGTGGTGGACTAGTAAGGTTTAGTTGAATGGTAAAGTGTGGACTTGGGTGATGGAAGTGAAAATGTAGGAGGATGTTGTAAATTGTCAAGGAAAAGACTAGGAATGTATAAGAGTGTATGATTATGAGAATGGTGTGTAAGTTGAGTAAAAGAGGTGTAGATGTCTAAGAGGGACTAGGGGATCCAACTGGTTAATTTAAAGCACCAAAACCATAGTGAAGGAATCTAGGAAACTTGTACAAACTTTGAAGGAAAATAAGGTATAATGACTTGTAGGCATGTGCTAGAGTACATATAGCTTTGAGAAGTGTGAGTAAAGCAAATGGGTCGTGCATGATGATGCTTGAGGAGTACTTGAGATAGTTGTGAAGAAACACTTTGGATAGTTGAAGTTTTAGACAAAGTTTACATGTTGGAAATGTAAGGAATTAAGTTATAAGTGTTAAGAGTTTAGTAAGAACTTGAATAATGATCAAGGAATTTAGAGGTGAGTTGATCCATGAGTTAGGAGGATTTTAAGTGCTAAAATGGTGTTGGAACATGTGTTAATACATGGGAAAAGATTAGAAGAAGTTTGGACAAAAGAACAAGTGTGGAAAGAGGTTCAAAACTGTAAAATTTGACAGTTTAAGATGTGGCCCGGGACTTAGTCCTTGGATAAAGTCCCGGACCAGCACTAAAATCAGGCCGAGAATGTACCCAGGGGTTGGTCCGGGACCTTGGGTAAGTACCAAGTCCCGGACCATAGCTAAAATAAGGCCGAGAGACTAAGGACAGCCATTGGTCCGGGACCTTAGGTCCGGACCATGTCCCGGACCAGGCAAAAATACAAAGAAAGTGTGCTTTTCAAGAGGTAAATGAAGGGGGCTTGTTGGGGAATGTTATTATAAGGTTGTTAAGAGTTGTTTGGTGGAGTTTTAAGGATATTGGAGGTGTGAACAAGTGTGAGGTAAAATGAGAAATAAGTAACATAAGAGGTTAAGCTTAAACTACAATGACTTAGAGGTACTTAGTTGGAAATCATTAGTGATTAAGTAAGCTAGGTTAATTAAAAGTAATTAACCACCCAATTTGGTGAATGTTTTAGGGTTTGAGAATTTGGACTCCGGAGGAGAGTAAGCGACCGACGACGACCAACGGTGAACGGTACAGTTCTCTTGTGACCTGCTTGCTAACGAGGTGTCCCTCGGCTTGTGTGCTATTTGTTTTGTGTGCTCACTAAACAAGATAAAGCATGCAACCGGAATATATTATATATATTGTTGTTGTGTGATGTTTGAAAACTAACACAACATACCGTGAGAACTTACTAACCAATGTTTAGTAAGGAATTGAGTGAGACTAAGGAACGCCCCTAATAGGGACGATATGAACCGAAAGAGGTTAACCAACAAACAGGGTTGAGATTACTACTAACTGGAACTTGAGTGAGGAAACCCGGGACCGATCTCCGGTCATGCATGCTAAGGAAAAGGGGGACGGTATCTGAATCAGATCCGCCCTCCGCTTAAGGACTTGTCTTCGGACTTGTAGCCTAGGGCCGGTTGCCGGCTCAGCTACGCTGGATTCCCGTCCAGGGTAGGTGGCATTAAGATGGTGCGGTGGGATCACCTAAATCCCAGGTTTGGACTTAGGTTACAACCATTCCCCTCCGGGAACGGTTTGTATGCTGAGAATAAGTTAAGATTAAGATAAGTTACAATCATTCCTTTTTAAGGATGATTTGTATTGTAAGATTAAGATTAAGTTAAGATTAAGATAAGTTACAATCATCCTTTTAAAGGATGATTTGTATTGTTAAGATTAAGATTAAGTTAAGATTAAGATAAGTTACAATCATTCCTTTTTAAAGGATGATTTGTATCGTTAAGATTAAGATTAAGTTAAGATTAAGATAAGTTGCAATCATTCCTCTTTAGAGGATGGTTGTATAATTAAGATTAAGATAAGCGACATCCATTCCTTATTAAAGGATGGTGTTTCTAAGGTTAAGATAAGATTAAGATTAAGGTGAGATAAGGATGGACTAAGGTTAAGAGGGAACATTACTTAAGGAGTTAAATAACTAACTCTCCAATTAAGGGAACGCGTTAAGTCGTTCATTGTGTGTGAACTTTGATTGTTCATATATGGATTGTTGTTTACAGCATTTACTATTATGTTGTGCATCTAATCAACCTCCATGCTATCGACAATTAGTCGTCGTAGCCACGTTAGCTTGGGGGCCATGAGGGGATCGTACCAGCATTCGTGCTGACCCCCTTTGGGGCTGTTTTTACTACACAGGTACAACAGGAAGCGGCCGTCGCGAGAGTAAGAAGAGGATACAAGTGTTAAGGGTTAAGAGTGGCCTACGAGTTGTGCATGTACACTCGTATGGCAATTTAAGTTAGTAAGATGTATAGGACGTGAGGGGGTTGTAAGAAGGATATGTAAATGTTTAAGATTGTTGCTCTAATGTTCGGTATATTCTGTAGACAGACCGTGGCAAGGTCCTGGATTGTAAAGAATTCCGCTGTGACATGTATGTATATATGCTGTTAAGTTGCGAGACCACAATTGGATTGAGTTGGGGTGTTACAAAAGTGGTATCAGAGCGTAGTTACGCTCTGAAGACAAGAAATACCGAACTTAGGAGGATATTGAGGCTGAGATTGAGTTACGGGTTAAGGGTAAGAGATAGAGTGTGAGGTGCGTCAGCCAGGACTTCCCGGTGTTTACCGGATATCCATAGTACCTAGGCCCGCCCTCCACATCCCTAACCCTAAATGTGTTGGACAAACGCCAGAGAGAAGAAAGCCTTCTCTTACTCGGGGAAACCCGATCTGGCAGTTAGCTAACAATAAGCAGTACGAGGAACATCTTGTTGCACAACAGTTATGGAGAACTTGGAGATTTTCAATGGAGCGCAACAGAGAGAAACAAGCGCTACCTATGGAATACTATCAGTAGGGGAACGGAAATTACCGGCAACATGGGTCGACATGCTACGCAGTCGAAATAACCCGCGATACCAATGGTAAGGAAAGCACTACGCGTGCAATGGATAAGGAAATTATAAGAGACATGAGTACCGGACAGCGGTCCGAGTGAGCATAACAGTGGGATAATACAAAGCATGAGGATTAAGACATAAGAAAATATTAAGGGGTTCCCTCAGAAAGAGGAACGCCCTATTAGATGACAGTACTGTCAAACAACAAGGAAACTGCCGGATGGACGGTTATCCAAAATAAGAGATTATCGAAGGAGTCCCGAGGACTACCAATTACATGGAAATTAGAAGGAAGTGTCACTACCGATGTACCTTGTACCAACAACCCATCCTACATGGCGCACTTGCCATAGCAAGTGCTACCACGGTTAAGCCACTCGAAAAGCCATCAAGGCGAAATAGGAGGACGCTACAGTTGAAACGCATATTAATACTGGATGGTAAACCCATAAGAACAAAAAAAAAATAGGACCTTGGAAGGGCTGACGGCCTAACCATGATGAGATGAACCGACACATCAGCCAGCAGGGAGCTGAGCTTAGACGAAATACTAAACCATATAAATACTAGCAACGGTATAACCCACTACAACAACAACCGACAGTACGGTAAGAACACCAACCTCAAACTCCTTGAGGAAAACCTAAGAGATCACTCGGAAATGCGAGAGCAAAAACACTATATAAGCAATGATATACAGGGATGTGTTGTAAGATGCCATTGAGACCGTTAAAACTTGCAGATAACAACATTCTTCAATGAAGATGTTGGAAAACCCAGAAAACAAGGATAAAAGAAATAAACGTAAGCTATAACCTACTAAGGATTAAAGTCGTACAACCCTGGAAAAGGAAAGCTCAGAGGACTACCCCACAGAGTGGGCATAGTCGAGCCGAACAAACTGATGAATGACAGCTAGTACTGTTCGTCTAACTCATTAACACCCAAGTATGATTGATCATCAAAGGGTGGCGTAATCAACAGAGTTGAACGAAGCGTTGAGATGGAAGTATAAGACGACAGGATGATATCCAACTTGGACACGTAAGACAAACGCCTAATACGGGCCTAACCTTGACTATTAAAAGACAGAAGTCTAGTAGAATGACAGCATTGTCAAAGACATTAAGTAACCTCAGATCACCTGAACAACTTCCCTAGCAGGAAGCAGGATGCAGCAACTTATCATGTAACCCGATACTACATTTAGTATGTAAATTAACGGTGGATAGTGCTCAAAGAACCAGAATCTTGTAGGGATGACCTGCAGATGAGTAAGAGTACAAATGATGAACTGAGACATTAAGCATTAAGAGCCTACGAGCCAAGGATGTTAACCACATCAGAGCCCGAGGCGCAGTAAGTTATAAGAGAGCTTGTTTAAGCCACGAAGGGACTACAATTTGTAGATATGAACGGTTACTAAACCTATAACTTAGATTGGGGAGGAACATTACCAAGAAAGGGTACCAATGAGAAAATTGAGATAATGCTAAGGATAGGAGCGGAGGAGAACGAACCATGCCTTTTAGGGTGGGGATACCACTCCTTGTTGTGAGGCCACGAGAGGGAATGAACCCCTCAAAAGGGCTTTCACCTATTAGAGATAAAATACACTTTATTTAGAAAATGGAAACTATGAACCTTGAGATTACCTTAGAACGTACCAGATACACTTGAGTATAAGGAAGGTTGCACAGATATACCCCATATCCAACACCCAGGATGTAAGAATTAGTAATGGTCAGAGATAAACATTGTGACTGCACATTGTGGCACGTTAATTGATCGATGCTCAGAAGAGCCTGTGATTCAGTGGATAATTTCTTCAGTAACCAATTAAATCACATGGTAGATAACATCACTAAGGATGAGAGAAAGTGAAAGAAATTAGCTTACTTACGAATCTGAGATTGGAGCATAACATCTTCATATCAAGAGTCAACTATTTTACAACACAGTACGACAACCGCCAATACCGGAATGAAAGAACTCCCAGTGTGTTTACACCAAGAAGGGATTGGGTATAAGTTAAGACATTAGAATAAGTGAGTAAGAGGTTGCACCATTAATGGGCAACATGGTAAAGGCCAACTACCACGGTAGTAGTAGTGATCGTGAGTACAATAGTTAGATAAGTGGATTAAGTCATGGTGCGCGGTAAGGCGACCATTATGTATGAGCCGTCAAATATTGACACTGAGGCAATTAGATTTATGAGTTAAGATTAGCATAAGTAAGAAAATAAGATGGTAGACGAACTGAGCGTTGATGCCAGCAGTCTGGACCTGGTTAGGTAAGATTTCGCAGGAAGCACACTACCCATTCCTTAAGGAACTGGAAGTGCTTTCCTATAGAATGAAAATGAGAAAAAAGATAAGAGGCTCTATGGAAAGAGACCTAAGCTACTAAGAAATAGAATCAATACGGAATACAGAAAGGAGCTGGAGCATACCATACCCAAGAACGCAGTAAATGGATTTCCTTGATTAACATCAAGAAGAACAATGAATGTTATTATGGAACAATGAAAGAGGAGATCGACAACAGAATACTTCATAATTAGCAATAGCTAAACGTGTGACGGACACTATGAGTTTACTAAAACGAGACGTGGGACGACTGCACCCCACAGGGGCTTGCAGGCCTGACACGCTCATTTATGAGTTAGTTGGGTAAGTAGTAATGTACCAGTAAGGTACCCCATGCATGTGAACGAGTGGTGTAAGGAACACGGGAAGTAGTCGACTCCGTACCACCGACAACGACGCAAGATCAGACAAGAGCAGCTACTACCACAAACAGTCGAGGAGAAGAATTCAGTTGAACCAGCAACACAGAGGAACCAGAGAACAAATAATTAAGGACTATGAAGTGCGAAGAGCACGGATTGTTAAGTACAGACATTGGACATGTCTTAAGATGTAAGGGATTAAGACTGTAAAGCGCAATGCGCACTAAACAGTAGTTTCAGACTAAGAATCATCCTCAGACCAAAGGTCAGTGGGAAGAACAATTTAACATTCGAGAAAACACTAAGAGTATGAACATTAGATCTCCAGGGAGACTGGATAGACGAGCTACAACTCATCAAGGCCGTGTATATATAAAGATAACACGTGTCCATGAGAGAGACCAATATTCCTAACTGTAAGGACGTGGAAGGATATACCATGCTATAAAAGATAAGTGAGGCAGTTAAGCCTAAGAACATCAGAGTGGTGCAGCGGAAGCTAGCAAATCACTATCTTTGAGATTAGACCAAACTAAGTTAAGGAAACGGTATAAGTACCGTTAAGAATCCTCGATACAGAGGACTAAGTTATTCTCATCGAATTATAAGTAAGATAGATGACATGGAAGCTAGAATGCTTGGTAAGAATTAGACATCTTGAACTTATGTTCAAAGATCATGTAATGTTGATTACGTGGGCGTAATCCATTTTAAGGGGGGGTAGAGCGAAAACCGCTTAGCGTATGTTTGTGTACTGAGTACATAAACTACGGTGTGCATAGCACAAAATAATTTGAGAATATGTTTTACATAAACATTTTGAGATAAATCATGGTTATTGCACACAGAAGATGTGAATACCATACATATTAAGTACCTATCTTGTTAACTCCGGTGTGAGTACAAGTTAAGAGGATTAAGGAGACTTAAGAAATAAGAATATATGAGGTATGAGTCAATATGAGACTATGTGGGAGATAAGAATAAGATAACATTATGAGATACAATTTGATATGATTATGAGTTAGGAAATAGTAATGCTATGTGGTATGAGACAGTGGAAGTTGGTATGGGACAGTTATAGAACTTAGTAGGGATTTAAGTCTTGAGGTAATTACTAAGAGATGAATTGGGAATGTTTGATGGACTGAGTCCACACTTTGGAGATGTATTGATTATGATTAGAAGAACTAAAAAGATAGAAAATTGGACATGAGTGAATTATCTGATGTTTGAAAATGACGTGGGAGGTGGAACTTGATTTTCTAGGGATCAAGGGAAACCGAACACAAATTGGAGTGGAAGGATGGTTCTACACTGATGCTGATCACATCAGGGTAGGATTATTCCTGAAACTCCCTACCAGTGGTCACAATTAAATCACACTAAGGATAGAGACCTTAGGATAAAATGAAATTGGAGTTGCTTGTATTTTAATTAGAGGAATTATTCCTCACATGACCTCGTAAAAAGGATTACCTTTTTACTGAGTCTCGCCCATGAAGTCGAGGACGCACGAGCCTTTGTCTTCGGACCGGTGACATGGGGAGAGCAGCGTGTTTGTATTCTGGCCCATGGTGACGAGGACGAATGAGCCATTGTCTACGGACCGGTGACATGGGAGAATACGTTGGAAGTTATGTGAATGTTTTAATCATCAAAAGGAACAAAAGGAATTTTGAGTGCTGCACATGCTTAAGCATGTTGTGTGATATTTAAGTATGAGAATATGGCGGATCCAATGATCCAATGAGACTAAGTATACATAAGTATGATCTATATGATCTAAGGAAGGAATGAGGTAAGACATGTATTCTAATAAGATAAGATGCATGGGAACTTTGGGGACAAAGTTCTTTTAAGGGGGGTAGATTGAAATACCCCAAACCTAAGTATGCTAAGTAAACATCAAATTATGATGTAGTAAGGCTAGAATATGCCTTAGAAAGATTGGTAGACAATTTGAACCAAGGAAAACACAAGAAAGTGCCTTAAAGGCAATCAGGGCAAAAACGTGCTCTAAGCTTGGAGAGACTTGGGTGAGTACCCAAATATCATGATAAGACCTTAGTAATATCCTAATGGTCATTTTAAATCAATTAGCAAAGAAAACCAAGCTTGAAAACAAGTTAAAACACAAAATGTGCTTTAAGAAGTCTTAAAGCACATTTTTGAGAAATTGTCTTAGAATTGAGTTTTGAGTGGCTAAATGTCCATCATTACTCTTTAATCAACATGTGTACTAATTAGTATCACATTAGGAGGTCTAAATCAATGGGAAATAAAAAATTTCCCGATTATGTGCCTTGTTTAGTGAATAGTAACTATTTAGTGCTAGTTTTGACTTAAGTCAACCTTAATTAGCTAAATGGCCAAACAAGGCCTTATGTATGTTAAATACTAAGGGGGGACGGTTTTAAGGTGATGAGTCACCTTAGGCTTCATCAAATAAGAAAAGAAGAGGAAATAAAGAGGAAAAAGACTATTTACCTTTTAAAAGCAAAATATCTTCTTATACCTTCTCTCTCTCTCTTCTTCATTTCACACCTTCACCAACGTTTTATTCCTCCCCTCTCTGCTCCAAAACCGTTCTTTATCCAGCCATGGCACCTCCATCTTCATTTGCTCACCAAATACTCATTTTAGCTCCAAATCAAAAAGTGAGCATAGATTACTCTTAGTTAGAGCAAGCTCTTTCATTCTATCTTTTCAAATCTTTAAAAGCTCAATTTTGGGGCCATGGAGAAACTCCATTGAAGGGGGAAAATCAAGTTTGAAGAGCTCATTTGGTTCTTCATTCATTCAAGGTAAGGAAAGTGAAAGAAAAATCAACTTTCCTCCATTTTTCATATATGGCCGAAAATTTGCCTCTTAAGATGGCTTGTTTTACTCTTGTTATAGCTTGATTCTATTCTCCAAAGACATGAGGAGGTCTTGCCTTGCTTCATTATGAAAGCCATTCCAAAATTCAAAGGTAAACACACACTTTTAAGCTTTAAAACACATTTTTAACCTAGGAATGATTCCTTAAGGTTAGTGTATTATTTAGCACTCATGAGAGTCAATGTATATTGATTAGAACATTGGCAAGGAAATCTAAGTGGGTGGCCAAAAACTAAGCAAGGAAACCCAAGGAGAAAAGTGTGAGGAGAAGCTCGGAAAAAAAAACAAGGTAAAATGCTTACCTAATGGTGGTTTAAGTTTAAGGGATGAGTTTAGGTGGATACCAATGTGGCTTAGAGCTTACATTGTGTATTGGGTTATATAACCTAAGAAAAAGAACTTAAATAAGCTTGTGAACTTGTGACTAAGGAGCAAATGAGGAAAAAGAGATAGTTTAAGAACATCAAGGTGAATTATAAGAAGCATTTTATTTCAATGGGAGCTTTGTTGTGTGTATTCGCAGGTTGAAGGCAATATATGTGGAAATTCAGTGTTTAAGTTTATGTCATTTAAGGGCCTAAGAGCCATGTCATTTAAGAGCCTTAGTGCTATGCAATTTAAGATTATTGCAATATATTGAGTTTGTTGAGAATGAGTTGGTTTGGGTGATGAGATATGATGAGAAAGAACTTGATGTGTGTGAGATGGTTGAATGAGGAAAACAATGCAGTTGGGCATGATAAGATGCTAGAGAAGCTATGGCAAAATTTGAGTAGAAACAAAGTGTTTAAGTGGTAGTGGTGAGTTAATATGCCCTAGGGTTTACCAGGGAGCATGAAAAGAAAAATTGGGTGGAAATGAGTTAACTAAGGAGTTCTTGAGGTTTAGAGTGACCTAGAGATGTCTAGGAGGAATTAGAGGATTGGCGAGTGTACTAAACACACCAAAATCATGATATGAGGAATGTAAGACTTGTGCATAAATGTTAAGGAAAGGTGTATAATGCCTTAAGGAGATTTAGGTATGAACTAGAGAGTAAGACAATGAGAGTTTTGAGAACCTTGTGTAAGTGTGATGATGTTAGTGGTGGACTAGTAAGGTTTAGTTGAATGGTAAAGTGTGGACTTGGGTGATGGAAGTGAAAATGTAGGAGGATGTTGTAAATTGTCAAGGAAAAGACTAGGAATGTATAAGAGTGTATGATTATGAGAATGGTGTGTAAGTTGAGTAAAAGAGGTGTAGATGTCTAAGAGGGACTAGGGGATCCAACTGGTTAATTTAAAGCACCAAAACCATAGTGAAGGAATCTAGGAAACTTGTACAAACTTTGAAGGAAAATAAGGTATAATGACTTGTAGGCATGTGCTAGAGTACATATAGCTTTGAGAAGTGTGAGTAAAGCAAATGGGTCGTGCATGATGATGCTTGAGGAGTACTTGAGATAGTTGTGAAGAAACACTTTGGATAGTTGAAGTTTTAGACAAAGTTTACATGTTGGAAATGTAAGGAATTAAGTTATAAGTGTTAAGAGTTTAGTAAGAACTTGAATAATGATCAAGGAATTTAGAGGTGAGTTGATCCATGAGTTAGGAGGATTTTAAGTGCTAAAATGGTGTTGGAACATGTGTTAATACATGGGAAAAGATTAGAAGAAGTTTGGACAAAAGAAAAAGTGTGGAAAGAGGTTCAAAACTGTAAAATTTGACAGTTAAGATGTGGCCCGGGACTTAGTCCTTGGATAAAGTCCCGGACCAGCACTAAAATCAGGCCGAGAATGTACCCAGGGGTTGGTCCGGGACCTTGGGTAAGTACCAAGTCCCGGACCATAGCTAAAATAAGGCCGAGACTAAGGACAGCCATTGGTCCGGGACCTTAGGTCCGGACCATGTCCCGGACCAGGCAAAAATACAAAGAAAGTGTGCTTTTCAAGAGGTAAATGAAGGGGGCTGTTGGGGAATGTTATTATAAGGTTGTTAAGAGTTGTTTGGTGGAGTTTTAAGGATATTGGAGGTGTGAACAAGTGTGAGGTAAAATGAGAAATAAGTAACATAAGAGGTTAAGCTTAAACTACAATGACTTAGAGGTACTTAGTTGGAAATCATTAGTGATTAAGTAAGCTAGGTTAATTAAAAGTAATTAACCACCCAATTTGGTGAATGTTTTAGGGTTTGAGAATTTGGACTCCGGAGGAGAGTAAGCGACCGAACGACCAACGGTGAACGGTACAGTTCTCTTGTGACCTGCTTGCTAACGAGGTGTCCCTCGGCTTGTGTGCTATTTGTTTTGTGTGCTCACTAAACAAGATAAAGCATGCAACCGGAACATATTATATATATTGTATGTTGTGTGATGTTTGAAAACTAACACAACATACCGTGAGAACTTACTAACCAATGTTTAGTAAGGAATTGAGTGAGACTAAGGAACGCCCCTAATAAGGGACGATATGAACCGAAAGAGGTTAACCGACAAACAGGGTATGAGATTACTACTAACTGGAACTTGAGTGAGGAAACCCGGGACCGATCTCCGGTCATGCATGCTAAGGAAAAAGGGGGACGGTATCTGAATCAGATCCGCCCTCCGCTTAAGGACTTGTCTTCGGACTTGTAGCCTAGGGCCGGTTGCCGGCTCAGCTACGCTGGATTCCCGTCCAGGGTAGGTGGCATTAAGATGGTGCGGTGGGATCACCTAAATCCCAGGTTTGGACTTAGGTTACAACCATTCCCCTCCGGGAACGGTTGTATGCTGAGAATAAGTTAAGATTAAGATAAGTTACAATCATTCCTTTTAAAGGATGATTTGTAGTTAAGATTAAGATTAAGTTAAGATTAAGATAAGTTACAATCATTCCTTTTTAAAGGATGATTTGTATTGTTAAGATTAAGATTAAGTTAAGATTAAGATAAGTTACAATCATTCCTTTTTAAAGGATGATTTGTATCGTTAAGATTAAGATTAGTTAAGATTAAGATAAGTTGCAATCATTCCTCTTTAGATGATGGTTTGTATAATTAAGATTAAGATAAGCGACATCCATTCCTTATTAAAGGATGGTTGTTTCTAAGGTTAAGATAAGATTAAGATTAAGGTGAGATAAGGATGGACTAAGGTTAAGAGGGAACATTACCTAAGGAGTTAAATAACTAACTCTCCAATTAAGGGAACGCGTTAAGTCGTTCATTGTGTGTGAACTTTGATTGTTCATATATGGATTGTTGTTTACAGCATTTACTATTATATTGTGCATCTAATCAACCTCCATGCTATCGACAATTAGTCGTCGTAGCCACGTTAGCTTGGGGGCCATGAGGGGAACGTACCAGCATTCGTGCTGACCCCCTTTGGGGGCTGTTTTTACTACACAGGTACAACAGGAAGCGGCCGTCGCGAGAGTAAGAAGAGGATACAAGTGTTAAGGGTTAAAAGTGGCCTACGAGTTGTGCATGTACACTCGTATGGCAATTTAAGTTAGTAAGATGTATAGGACGTGAGGGGGTTGTAAGAAGGATATGTAAATGTTTAAGATTGTTGCTCTAATGTTCGGTATATTCTGTAGACAGACCGTGGCAAGGTCCTGGATTGTAAAGAATTCCGCTGTGACATGTATGTATATATGCTGTTAAGTTGCGAGACCACAATTGGATTGAGTTGGGTGTTACACATACCGTGCACCGGGATTATAAGACCGTGGAGTATGAATCTGCTAAATTCTCTGGTGATCTCGAGACGCCTCTTACAATCTATAAATATGCATCACACTATGCATCAGCATCTCGTACTAACAATACACTGCGGCACCCCGTACCGTTACTAATCCATCCGGTTTATTCCCCGTTGTTAACTATAAACGTTTGTCGGGTTTTCGGTTTAACTCGGGATTTGGAAAAACGTCATATTTCATGCGTGATTACGTCAAGTATATAATATACTTAACTTTAAACGTTTATTATCGCATGTAATTTAATACACATTTGTATATCATATAGTTTATCACTATATTGCATGTATATCTTAATCATATACTATACATTTCACCTTAGTATTTATTTTCCTAAGGTTTTGTTTTTCCACCATCCATTATAATACATTGTATTATATAATCCATTATCTTTTGCAAATTATATTTGCATTCCAAAACTATAACTTGAAGTTTGTAACTATTTTTTTTAATGACCACCACCATTACATTATATGGTTTCTAACCATAATATATATTCATCCTTATATACATTTTTCTTGTATATGTATATATTTACCACATAGATAAGATCCATGAGTTATAAACTCTTATATTATATGTTACATTTTTATCATCTTTTATTAGATGATTATTCCCTTTAGTTGTACTATATTATACAACTTATATTAAGATTATTATCCTAATATTATGTAACATTTTATGTTGTATCTTTACAACTCCCAAGGTTTAATCAACAAATACCTTAGTTTATAAATCCTATTTATTTATAGTTTGTCACATTACTTAATGTGAATATCCTTACTTTTACTAATTCCACCTAAACCATATAATTGTTATAACATTTATAACATTATAGACCATAGTCTAAAATTCATTTTCCAACCTTTTATAATTCGGTACAGCCCTTTAATTAATTTAAATTCCATTATGACCACATAACATTATGTAATGTTATACCATATACTAATATCATATAATATGATATTTTTATTTCCTTTAAACTTATAACCTATAGTTTTTATACAAAACTATTTATATTGCCGCATAGGCATATATATTAAAACCTCATTCTTTTTTCATAATCCATAGTTTCATTTATTTACAAATTCACCCCATTATTTATACCATGTTATATATATCATATAATATAACATTTTTAACCTTTAAAATGGTATAACCTATGGTTATATTTTTGTAAATGCCGAACAGACCTCAATATATTCTATAATTGCCATTTGGCCCAATTTATAACATATAGTTTAATAATTCATTAAAACTATATATTATACATATATCTTAATAAATACTCTTATATAATTCTAAAAATCACCAAATTTCACCAAAGGGTTATAATTATTATTACTAACCAATATACTTTCGGTATTTGCTATACCACCACATATATATTCTCCAAAGTGTCATAATGACATAATAACTATATATTATACATATATAGCTTATTTTAATTCCAAAACTAACCCAGTAAATTCCTAAAAATTCCTAATAGCCCATGGGTGTTTATAATACCATTTTACACCCTAAACTTTCGGTAATAACATATATACCACATATGTTAAATAAATGTTACAATTAAATACTTATCTTATAATAAAAGCTTAAATAAGTTATTTAACTTATCTAATTTGGTCAAAACCTAGCATATGGTCAAGGTTGACCACCTTAATATTTCCTTGACCCTTAATCTCCACAAATTACGGTTTATACCCATATCTTTTCAGAAATTACCATTTAACCCCAAAACTTAATATAATCTTATAATTTTTATATAAACTCCTTTAAACTCTAATTTTCGGCTTTATAATATATAGCCCCCTATTTAACTTATTTACACTATAACCCCAATAATATGCGGTAATGCATATCTAGCACCTAAACTTAATTAAAAGCTTATAAATGCATAAATAAAATGGCCTAAAGTACATGGCCTTATTACAAACATTAGCTTCTAAAATAAATTACACATAAATGCCCAAAAATGCATTAAACTCTTGGCCCTTACATCTTTTCAAAATTTACCAATTTTCCACATAATGTCTTAAATTTGACAATTATGCTTATTAATTAGTTATAAATTTACTAAACCATTTCTTAATCACCTAAGGTCAAAATAAGACCTTAATAATACCATTCACTCATGACACATTTATATAAATATGTATAAACACATATTAATATACCAAGTGTAGGTTTAAGTGATTTATACCTTGTTTTTGCCAAGACTAAGCCTTGTTTGGCCACGGCTGTTTGGAGATAATATTTCCACAGCTTAGTTTACATGTTTTCAAACCGCAATTAAGGCATGATTAGTCTCCAAGCAAGATCTAACCATAAAAAGAGTTTATTGTCAATTTTCAAGGTAAACTTTACCTTAAAATACCAAGGTTACCAAGGCTGACTTCGGCCTAAATTTACACAAGAGTAAGAGCATCAAAAGAGCTACTAAAACCAAGCTTTAAACTGGTATAAATCAGATTAGAAGATGGCTAATTTTTACCTTGTTTAAAATGCCTAAAATGGTGTTTTTGGCTTGGATCTGGCTATACCTTGAAGCTCTTGATGTACCAACTGAATAAGTATGTTAATATGAAGATAATAAGGCTAGGAACAAAGAAGAGGGGTAGATTGAAATACCCCGTAATTAAAAATAGTGATTAATTAGGCTAATAAATATTTTAGAAGCTTAATTAAGTCTAAATAATCATGAGGGAACAAATACCGAAGAAAACGGTCCCTTAAAACGGATTAAAAACACTAACGAACCTTAAAGCGTGTTTTTCGAGGTAACCAGGAAAACGTGTCTTTAAGCGGGTCAAATAGACTTGTAACAATCTTGGTCAACTAAATAGTCATTAATAAATATTAGTGAAGCTTTAGAACTAATAAAATCAATAAAACGAGAAATTAGTAAAAACTGTCAAAAACAGGAAGTTGTGGGGTAGAAACATAAATAACCAAAACTTGTATGTCCACTTTTAAAATAAAATGTAGAGTTTGTGTGTGTGGGCTGTGTCAGCCGATGGACCCCCCCCCCCCTCACACTCCCTCACACTCTCTTCATATTTACAAAACAACAAAAGTAATAAAGTAACCCCCCCACTCACCACTCTCTCTCCTATCTCTATTCTCCCTCACTCACGTACAAACCCCCATCTTCCTCCTCTCTATTCTCTTCTTCTTCCTCAACCGGTTGACAATGGAGAAAATAGCAACCCACTAAAAACCTCACTTCTCTCCTCTTGTTACTCCATCAAACCTTCTCCAAAAATTATAAAAACTACACCATTGGAATCCTCTCATCAAGGGGAACACTTCCCTCTTTTCAAAATTCGAAAACAAGAACTTTCATCTCCATGGGTATTCTTGTTTTGGAGCTTCAAGACCACCATTAGAAGGCCCTCCTTCACCTCTTTGGTTTAAGGTAAAAAGAAATCCAAATACACTTCCTTTTCTTGCTCTCATTTGCAAAATAGGAATTTCTATGTGTTGAACTCCCACCCTTCTTGTTCCAGCCGATTTTGGCATTGTTGGAGGAGTAGAAATATTGTCCTTGTGCTACTCTAAACTTCATCTACTCTCCTTACAAGGTAATGATTCCTAAACCCTAAAAAGTTACCTTAAAGGCTTTAATATACTATAGGGCTCTTAGAATTGAATGGTGGTGTGTAATGGGTTGTAGTGTAGAGATTGAACCTTCATTGCTGTTGGGGAAAGAGGAAAAGGAAAGAGTAAGGGAAGAAGAAAGAAGGAGCAAGAAAACTAGAAGGAGAAACAAGGTAATTACACTCATCTTTGTGTAGCCTTGTATATATATGCGTAACAGATTTTGAAAGAGTAAAACTTGCATTGTAAAATGGTAATGAACAATAATGTAATGTGGAAGAAGAATTGGATTGTATTGAAGCTTTGAAAACAATTAAAAATTGTCACAAAATAGATTGGGATTGGGATGTTAAGTGCAGGAATTTTGTAGTGTTAAATGGGTAGTATTTGTGTGGAAGAACTTGGTATATTGTTGTTGTGTATAAACAGGTGCGATAAGTGATAATGTGTGTGAAAACAATGTGGTGAGAGTGTAGAAATATAGGGGAGGTTATGTCACAATTTACCTAGGATTAGAACACTTAATGAACTAGAAACTAGGTGACTAATATGTGTTTGTAACAGATTTTTAATGGAGATAGTTAGAGGGTAAATTGAGAGAGATAGTTAATGTATTGTAAGGCATTAGAAGTGTTAGAAATGACATTAGGAGAGGGAGTTATAGAAGGGGAGTGCACGTGTCAAAATCTGTAGCAAGATGTAACAAGGAAAGAAACAATGTGAGTGTTGAAATGAAAACTTAAGAAAATAGGTGAGTGAATTAGCATAGAAGGAGTAACAGGTTAGCAATGGATTAAAACATGTTTAGGAGCTTAATTAGGTGCTACAACACGTGGGATTAAGTGTAGGAACAATGGGGAATTAATTGGGCAAGGTTTGGATTGTAACAGATGAAGAAATTGCAAAATCTGTAACACACAGCAGTAGGTCCGGGACTTGGTCCCTGGTTAAGGACCCGGACCATGCTGATTTTTGAGCCGAGAATTAGAGTAGTGAGGTGGTCCAGGACTTAAGTCCCATACAAGGACCTGGACCACCCCTGTAAAACACCCCGAGAGTTTTTGCAAGTTATGGTCCGGGACTTACCTTAAGTAAGAGGACCCGGACCACTTGAAATTTTTGTTCGAGAATGCACAACCACTTGGGTCCGGGACTTGACCCTTGTACAAGGTCCCGGACCATGCCATTAAAAGTGGCCGAGAGTTGGACCATGAGTTGGTCCGGGACTTAAGACCTGGACAAGGTCCCGGACCAACCAAAACTTGTAAAACTAAGTGCATTAAATGGGTATTAAGATAAGGAGATGAATGGTAATGATAGTATAAGATAATTAGGACTTAATTCAGGATGTTTAAAGGTCATTAAGAGTATAAATAAGTTTTTAAAACTAAGGAAGAATAAGTAAACCATATGTAAGTATAAGAAATGTAAAGGTATAGTAAGTATGAGTTAGGAAACGTAAGAGTAGTCGAGTTAAGTTAATGATAGTTAGATTAATCACTCGATTGTATGTATATCATAGGATTTGATTTGTGAACACCGGAGGAACGTTGGGACACAAGTACAACGGTGAACGGTATGAATTTCTCATGCCCCGTATGCTACCTTGGTTACTCTGATTTGTGTGTTGTGTGCTAATTGATCACCAAATAAGATAAATGCACGAATCGGAGTTATTATGATTACATGTGAATATGTAGTGTTGTATGTTATTGTATATTGTCTTCAAATCTTAGTTTGTATAATTCATGAAATGTATGGATGAATATGAGTGTGTGAATGTATGATATATTGCTTTGTGACCGAACATGTTTGTGATTGGACTTCTATCTAATTCCTAACAAGCTAACCAATCTAACTTAAATTGGTAATTAAATTGGAATGAGTAGAAGTCCGATATAGTTTCGGCCACGCGTGAGAATGCGGAGACACAAGAGTTTGGATCCAAGTCCTGACTCTTAAACTGGTCCGCGGCCCAAATCCCTTAAGTGGGTAGCATCCCGGATTGGTGAGTCAAGTAAATCCCGGAGGTTGGATGGTGTAGTCCCCGGGCCGGAGGTCATACCGACTTAACATGAGTATGAGTAAGTAAATAAGAATGAGTAAGTAAGTAAATGAAAGTAAGTAAGTAAAGTAAGAGTAAGTAACGTGTAATGAGTAAAAGAGTAATAAGCATTCCGATTAACCCGGATGCGTAACTTGGCTAACATTGCGGAGGTAAGTATTGTGTGCTCCATTGTATTGTTGCCTTGAATTGTATAATGTATTGTATATGCATGTATGTTGTATGCCAAGCATGTATGTATGTCAAAAATGAACCGCATGCCTATTTGACCTTAATTAGTCGGTGTGCCCTTGTTAGCACGCGGTATATGCGAAGTTCATGCGCAGCTTTTGCTGAGCCCCTTGGGGTAATGTTTTTAATATGAATGCAGGTACACGAGAAGGGTGAGGATGTTGAAGACTTTGTTCTATTTCTTTTGTCTTCTTTTGGATTGTAATTAATGAATTATGAATGGTGTACTAAGTAGTACACAGTTGTAGTTTTTTGATAGCCGATGTACCATGGGGTACACCTTTTTGGATAGTGAAGGTATTGGAATGGGGTGTAGATGAGTAGCTTGTAGAAACTCATAACTTTTGGTGAACTTGAAAGATTGTAAATGAATATACTTTGGTACTCGGTAATCCAGAATTGTAAGTATGTTAAATTTCGGTATTGGCAAGGAATGTAGTAGCTCGGTATACTTTGATCATCAGACCGTGACTGTAAGTAAGGTAAGCCTAGCTAGCCGTATGGGCGGTTAGCGGCGTTGTACCACCCGCTGTAGTAAGTAGTAGACTTCCGCTGCGAACTGATAGAATTAAGGGATGATTGGCTGGTAAGCATAGGATTAACGGTAGGGGTGTTACAGAAAGAAACAGGAGAGCATGGTTGTTTCCTGCTGTTCTAACCGAGAGTGAGGAGGGAAGAAAGATGGAGTGTTGTTGTCTTTGGGAAGGAGGAAGAAGATCAGTGGGGTTTGAAAAAAAAAAGAGATTGTACGTACAAAAGGTACCTTCTACTTGCTTTTGTTTTCAACTGGTAATATACTGCTTCTGTTTTATGTTGCTGCAACCGGTAATATACTTAGCTTTTGTCTGCAACCGGTAATATACTTGCTTTTTTTTTACTCTTAGGTTGTACTTGGTATCTAGATTTGTGATGATTCTAGCTACTCTTTTTCTTCTTTGTTTGTAGAAATCGAGAGCAAATGGAGGGGTATAGAGACTTGTCCAGTGGGTAATGCAAGAGAGAATGATGGAGGTGAGAGATGGTGGGAAGTAATAGGTAAGTACAAGTAATTCCTATTTTGATGCTTTAATTTGTACTTGTTAATCTTCCCAATATTTGCTTTACAATTTTTCCTCTTCACTTAATTGTGTGTGTGCCGAGTATATACTTAAATATGGAAGGGGTATTTTGTTTTTTACATTTATGTGTATAATTGACTTAATTATATATTAGGTGGTAACATGTTTTATTTCTTGTTTCTAATGTGTATATATAAGTGTATATAGCACTTACAATTTGTTTTGACTATATAAAATATTTTATATAGTTTCATGAGTGGTATTTGTGATATTTAATACATGTAATAGTATGTTACATGTGATATTAATTTTTAGAGTTGATTTCTCCTTTATAATATTCTCTCTTTGATTAGAGATTTAATATATGATTTAGTGTCCATTTCGGACTATATATTTATACAATGATATTTATAGCAACTAATGCCCATGATTTAAATTAATCCTAATTAATTACGGTAATAATATATGGGGTATTTCAGTGGTATTCTAGAACCTTCAAACTTTGATAGTATCAATTCCAAGGGTTGGTTGCTCGTGGCTGACTGGTATTTCAACTTCTATAGGATTGGCAAAGCCGATAGATTTTAGGCGGTTACCGACTATATGGAAGGAAAAACGTTTTGGTTCTTCAAATGGGTTTGGAACTCCTTGGGAAAGATTTTTCTTGGTTGTTTTTACGCAACTTTCTCAAAGAGAAGTTCAAGAACTTTCAACTGGAAGATTCTTCGGTAATGCTGTGTGGCCCCAAGCAAGCTTCATCATTCGATCTTGATGGAAAGCTAGATCAATTGAACCAACCATGTGAGAAAGCCAATTGGTTAAAGAAAAAGGACCATTAGGAGATAAGAGACCCGATTAACATGGAAGTTGCACATCCGTTAACGGATACGATGGACACGGAAGATGATTTTGTGTTTGGGATTGAAGAATCAAAAATCAAAGTGATGGTGAAGGAATCAAAGTTGGAGGATTCAAAAGTTTCACTTATGATGAACATCATGTTGATTAGGAGAGCACAAGGAAATAGAAAGCGAAGAAGAATGATTAGGATCGCGAGCTACAAGAGAAGACAATAAATCTTCTACTAGAAGTACATGAAACCGAAAGAAGATTGAAGTAAAGAAAACTCAAACCGATTTAAGAGAGAAAGAAGACGCAGATACAGAAAATGAAGAAAGTGAAGAAGATTTTCAACGCTCCTGAAAATCACTCTCTCTAACTTTAGTCTTTTTCCAACCTTAGGGACAAGGTTGTTTGAGGGGGTGAGTAATGATAAGTCATAGAAGTTAGGGTAGTTTAGAAAGTTCTAGGGGTTTTTACCATTAGTTGCTGTAAAAAGGCAATGATTTGGATATTGTCGGTTAGTATTTATTGTAAGTCCGAATTACATTTATTATTAGTTTGAATAGGATTAGTATTTTGTCAAATATTTATTGTAAGTTTGAATAACATTTATTATTAGTTTGAATAGAATTCGAATTTTGGCAAGTATATTAGTATAAGTGAGGGGTAGGGGTTGTTGTACGGGTTAAACCTAATACGACAAGTGTACCAGTCTTTCGTAGCTAGTTTTCCAAATGTGTCTCTTTAGGTTATCAAGCCAATGGAGGTAGTGTCTAGTTTGAGCCTCTATTTTAATCTAAATAATAAAATGATGAAATAAAATAACAGGATAATTGGGGGGTTTTAATTTCAAAAATAAATAAACTAAAATAAAAACAACTAAAAGGTGATCTTCCTAACAATTCTGATAAGGAATCCTAGTTTACTACTTCCCCAGAGTTCTTTAATTTCCCTTAATGAGTGTTTTCTTAATCCTAGATTACAACCTCTGATCTAAAGTAATCTATTCCTGGCCTCCCTCAAAATAGGCTCTTACTAGCAATTCCTAAATCCTAACTCTCGTTATGAATTTATTAATAAACTAGTAGCATTCAGAATCATCTGGTTTCTAATCAGCTAATCTCGATCGATGCATTACCGTCTCAAGTTTCATTGGTATTATTACTATGGTTTAATGAATGCCGCAGTTCTCACTTATAAGCAGACAAACCAAATAAACTCAAGCAATCTTAATATCACAAGAGAATTCAATAAGAAACAAGGAATAAAACTGCAATCTATATAGAATTAATATTTTTGACAACTCAAGAAAGTGAAATCATAAACTAGGGTTTCATAATATAGCAGAATTCAATCCAACTCTTAGACATAGTAGAAACAGAAACAACAAAAAGAGGAAGGGAAAACATCATCAAATTGGTATTAAAGAACTGATGTAGAAATCCCGTCCTGCTCCATTATCTTCGATATGCCATGGACTGTTACTATCTCTCTCACTCTCTAGTGTCTGGTAGCTAGGGTTGCAAAACTGGAAGAATAGAAGGTGATCCTCTCGGTTGATCGATAAGAAAAACATATATACTCAGCATCTTTAATGAAATGACGGGTCTGCTGTAATGCTCGTCTAGTCCAGTTTACATCCGGGTGTAATACCCAGACGTCTCACAGAATTCAGTCCGCGTGACAGAAGTATGGCATGGTCTGGGTTATTGTCCAGGTTAGATACCCGGACCAACTTGTCTCACAACTGGGCGAGAGGATCCGCATCAGTATCCGAACGCCAAAATGAACGGAAATATGATTCATTTTCCTCAGATTATGGTCTAGGTTTATTTCCAGGACGCAAACTCGGGCCAGACTCTAAAATAGGCAGAATGTTACGCTAGTGTGGTCCGGGTTTATAAATCAGGACACATACCCGGACCACTCACGACTCTTGGCAGTAAGTTCTCTCGGGGGTAGTCCGGGTCTACAGGTCCGGACAAAGACCCGTACCAACTTCAAAATGCTCCAAAAACCTCGTTTTAACACTTGTTCGGTCCCGTCTTGATCGCTAAGCTTTTGGAACATGTTTCTAGATCCTTTCGTTAGAGTTTTCACGTGTTTAAGCATAAAACCACAAGTAAAGGGAGTTCTTCACATATAACATAAATTAACACATAAGTAAGGGAATTTATTACTTAATATACTAAAATAAAAATGAAGTTAAACATAGAAATGTGGATAAATTCTTGACTTATAATTTGTAAGCAGGATCATCGTGGAACTGAATATTTAGGCCTCTTTGAGGATTGTTTGGCAGAACGATTATCCTAATCTGCTGAGTTTTATCATTGGTATCAAAGCCCCAAACCCGGTGATGGCATTGATGGAAGTCACACACAACAACAACATGTTGAATAAAGAGAGCGGTATTCCGGAACCTTCAAACTTCGATAGTGTCGATCCAGAAGGTTGGTTGCTTATGGCTGACCGGTGATGGCATTGGAACTCCTTTGGACAGATTTCTTGTTTGTTTATACGCAACTTGCTTGTAGAGAAGTTCAAGAACTTTTATTGGGAAGATTCTTAGGTAATGCTGTATGGCCCCAAGCAGGCCTCATCATTTGATCTTGATGGAAAGCTAGATCGATTGAACCAATCAGGGAAGAAAGCCAATTGGTTAAAGAAAGTGGACCATGAGGAGATAAGAGACCCGATTGACATGGAAGTTGGAGATTGATAAGTCGGGAATTTGCCTAAGTTTACTGGCTAATTCATGTTTAATTATCTATGTTTTGACTTTAAATTCCCTCCTTATTGTCTTATTTATGCGTAATTGTTATATTTGTCTCCTATGAGTGGTTTGTCGGTTTTGCAAGGTAAAAAGTTCAAGACTATTTTTCATAGATTTGTGCTTTGTTATCATGTCTATGGCTGAGTAGTACTTTTAAATTCGTGTTTGCTATGTAATCTGAATTTGAGGTTATCTTTGTGAATTTACCAGTTTTGATCAGATTAAAGTATTTGTTCTTTATTTATATTTATTCTCTGAATATCTGGTCAATTATTGGAGTTTAGTAGTTTGTTTGCTTACAAGGGAGAATTGCGGCATTCAATAGACTATAGGAAGAAAACTAGTTTATTTGATGACGGAAATTCCTCTAAAATATTAACTGATTATCTAACTAGATCGTGTTTAAAGCTGTTAGCAATTAGGAAATTCATAATGAGAGTTAGGTTTGGTAATTGTTAATTAGATTTCGTCGAGCGGGAGACTGAACGTGAAATAATATGATATGGGATTTTAATTTAGAATTTTGTGAACCCATTGAGAAGGGAACCAAGGATTTAGGAGGAGTAAACCGTGATTTCTCCCATAATTACCAAGAAAACCAACATTTTCCTTTTTGCAGCCATTGTTCTTATTATTGTTTATTTTATTCAATTTTAGAGTTATAAATTCAACAATTAAACCCCATATTTTCCTGTTTTCTATTTCCATTAATTTAATAGTTGTTTTAGATTGAGATTAAACTAGAAACAACCTCCTTGGTTCGTTAACCCTAGGGAATACCTTAGGAAAACTTGTTACAAAGACTAGTACACTTGCTGAATTAGGTTTTAACCCTAACAAGTTTTTGGCGCCGTTGCCGGACAAACATAGTTATTTAGTTAAATTTATATTTTATTTTTCTTTTATTTTTGTTTCATTTTGTTTATTTATTTTGTTTATTTATTTAATTTGGTAATAATTTTAGTTGTTTGATTATTTCTGATTTTTATAGTTATTTTACTTTTAGGCTTAGAATATGTGTAGGTTTTTTTTATCTTATTTGTGTTTCTGGATTTTCATTTCACTAGTTTAATTTTTCTTTGCGTTTAACTTTTAATATTCCTCTTCAGTTTCCATAATTTTTTTAATTGAGTGTATTTTGTTTAAGGTTATTTTATCTTGTTTTCTGTTCATCTAATTTAGTGTATGCCTATGACTCGTTCTGTAGGCAGTCCTAAATTTGAGCTTGGACCAGAAATAGAACGACTTACTAGAAGAATTCGTCAAGGGTTACTTCTGGATACTCCAGTTGAGCCAGAGGTGTTTATTAAGGATTCGTCAGTTGATACATTTGTTTCAGAAGAGGAGTTAACCATGGGGAATAATGGTAACAACCAAGAGAGAAGGATGAATGACTACACCCGCTCGAATGTGGAGGGACTCACATCACCCATAGTGATCCCTGCACTACCGGTGGGGGTAGAGTGGCAGTTCAAGACGCACTAGATCACGATGGTCTTGAATGAGCCACAGTTCAGTGGAACAATTATTGAAGATCCAAATGTTCTTCTCATGTCCTTTCTACGATTGGTTGGAGCGTGTTCAACCCCGGCATCTCAGGAGGTAGCAAGGTTGACTTTGTTTCCTTTTCCCTGAAGGATAGACCTATAGAGTGGTTAAATTCCTTGGCGCCTAATAACATTATTTCTTGGAATGAGCTCGCCAATCCCACCATCTCGCATGCTGTCCATGAGAGGTGAGATAACAAATTTCAAACAATATAGTGGTGAGACTCTTTCTCAAGCTTGGGAGAGATTCAAGGGTATTGTTCAGCGAGTACCGCATCAGGGTCTGGGTGAGAAAGTTGTGTTGCAATCCTTCTACAAGGATCTAGATCCCTAGAGCTGCCTTTTGTAGAAACTTGTGTAGGAGGTAGTCTCATGGAGCTTCCAATTACCAGAATGAAAGAGCTACTTGAAACGTTGACAAATTCGGCTAACCAATGGGGAGGTGCCAGGGCTGCTACTGAGGTCTACCCAAAGAAGAGTGCTGGAATTTATGAGGTGAACTCGAACACCCTTTTAGCTACTAAGATGGATAGCTTGTCCAAACATTTTGAGAAGATGTGTTCAATGACGAATCCGAAATAAAGTGCAGCTGTTGTTTCTGATTCCTTTCCAAAGTGTGAGTATTGTGGTAGAAGTTCCAATATGCGTTGATGTACCCCTGAGTAGAATGAAGAGGTAAATTATCTGGGAAACAGACAAGGTAACTTCTACAACAACCAAAACAATTAGGGCTATCAGCAGGCAAGATTTCAAGGGAATAACTATAACACCCCTACCGCTAATACTGTCATTACCGTTCAATCTCCTTAAACATCCAGACTCACGCAGCGGATACTTACATACTCAACGGTGGGTGATACAATGCCGTTAGCCACCCACGTGACTAACAAGGCGACTACTACTACATACAGTATCAGTCTGATGGACCGGAATGTCCGAGTGCTACACAAAAACAATTCTTACTACAATTATAATCGGGTACTACAACTTCCCATTCGATCCAATACTCCATTACAATGCCATACAATACAATATACAGATCCTTATACAAATATAATACCTCTCGCAAGTTCATACATACTCCTTAAGAGTCTACATCTACCCATTCCTCACAACTACATACTTTCACTACTTATGGTGTACCCCTTGGTACACCTCTACATCAAGGCTACAAGCCCATTATCATTCTCTACTATCTACAATTTTATTCCTAGCAATCTAGGCATGTCCATCGGTCTCTCCTATGTCCATACTGCTTCGGGTACCTGCACACTAAAAACGTTGCCCCTAGGGGCTCAGCTTACGCTGAATATGACTTCCGCATACCCCGCGTACTAGCGAGGGTACGCCGACCACTTGGTCGAATACATGCAATTCATTTTATTCATACATACATGCATACATGCTTTCATACAAATACTACTACACTTGACACAAGGCATACATACATACACTCCAACACATGCAAGGAATACCATAATAGCCATCCAATTCATACTTACCTTCTTCCGAAATACACATACGTATTACATACACAATACATACTCAATACACAGTACTTGTTAGCTTCATTGGTCCACCCGTGTTAATTGGGTGGAGATTTATCTTTTACTCGGGGTCAATGACTTACACCAGCCAAAACCATTACTCATACAATACTTTACTTTACTTACTACTTACTCAAGTCAAGTCGTCGGGACCTCCGGCCCGGGGACTACTTTGTCCCACCACCGGGATTTTCTTGGTTCACTAATCCAGGATGCTACCCATTTAAGGGGTTTGGGCCGTGGACCAGCTTACAAACCAGGAATCGGATCCAACCTCTTGTGTCTCCTCATCCTCACGCGTGGCCGAAACTATATCGGACTTCTACTCATTCCAATTTAGTCAATACTTACGTTAGAAGTTAGGTGGTTAGGAATTAGTAGAAGTCATTCATTCAAGCCACATACACAATTACATTGCTCAAATACACATCCATACGAAAATACATCACAATACACAAGTACAATACAAGGTACAATACACTTCCTCATCATTCATATATTTCATGAATTATACAAACTAGTGTTCAAGATATTACATATCAAGAACAACCTAAAGCAAGAACAAGTAAGTGCAATATAGTCTGATTCGTGCATTTATCTTATTTAGGTGATCAAATAAGCACACAAATTGGGGTAACCAGGTTAGGATACAAAGCATAAAGAAATCATACCTCTTTCCGGAAATCACTTTACCGGGTGTTCCCTTGTTCCTTTGGTTGACTCTCGTTCCTCGAGTCTTATTCTTGAACCTCCGGCTACATGCCAAATGGTTCCATTAATACAACGCATTACAATACCTACATACTTACTACTCCCGTACTTACCCCGTTATCCCGTTAATTTGGTTTAACTTAATGCTCCTAAGTTCACAGTTTTCTCAAAATTGTTTTCTTACTCATGTACATACTCTCTTACCATTTCTATCCCATTAATGATGTACCACTATATATACATATACATATGTGTATTGGTATATATATACCTATGATTACTATAATCACATTTTTTTTTTGACTCGACCGACCTTACCCAGGGTCGGACCCAAGGTCGGTCGAAGTTAGTAAGTTTCATCACTGGAAAAATTCAGGCCCGACCGACCTTGCAAGTCCGGTCTCAAGGTCGGTCCTTTCCAGTGGGTTACACAACGGGAAAATTTTAGGCCGACCGACCTTGCAAGTCCGGTCCCAAGCTCGGTCCATTCCAGTATGTTACATTATGGAAAAATTTTAGGGCGAGCGACCTTGCAAGTCCGGTCCCCAAGGTCGGTCCATTCCAGTAGACTTCCCGTCATTGTATTTTAAGGCTCGACTGACCTTGTAAGTTCGGTCCCAAGGTCGGTCCGACCCAGTACTTTAGTTTTAAAATTCTGTTTTCAGTTCTTTACTTACCCATTGTTTCCCCAATCTTCCTACATGTAATCCCACATGTTTAAACACTACTTAGGCCCTCCAAATTGCCTTAGTTCATCCACTAAATTCCTTACTCATTCCTAAATCCATATACACAATTTTTCCTTACTTCATTTCAACACTTATGCCAACCTTTGTTCTCAAATGCTACAGATTTGTAAGCTCAATCCTACCATCCAATACTTCCTCAACCAATGCCATTCCTAGCATTCTAAATACATCATCTTACCATGCCAATTCATTTCCAAGCCATTGCACTATCTATACCCAAGTCCAACATTCATTTCACTAAATCTTGTACACTATTTTTTTTCCTAGTTTCTCCAATGCATTTCACATGCTATTTGCTACAGATTTTTACACACTCTACTCTCTTCCTTCAACTACCATTCCATGGTTACTAAACATCTCTACTAACTTCAATACACACCTTGGTTCTACCATTCACCAAGTCATCCAATAATGCACAATTCCTACTAAACTTTTGCCATAGTTCACCTACAATTTCCACTTACCCACACACATACTTCCTCATCAAATTCATTCCTAATCTAGCCACACCCTTACAAGGGTCCTACCAGCAATCAAAGCAATACAAATCCATCTCAATACATCAATACTCCATCACACCACTATACCAATACTCATACACAATATACTTGGCTCTAAGGCCTAAATTCACTTACTAGTTCCCAAATACTCAAAACTTCATAAACTTCAAATATACAATAGTTTAGGTTCTTTATTTGTTTACCCATTCCCATTACTCTAATGCATTAAAATTAAGCATTAAGAAGGAGCTTACCTTGATCTTATAATTTCCTTCATTCTTTTCCAATTCTCCTCTTCTCTCTTTCTTGCACAAATCGGCTATATGGGGAATGGAGTTGCCAAACTCCATTCCCATCACACCACCCAAAGCACACAAAACATTGTAATTAAATTAACTACACCCTTAGATTAATGCTAGTTCATTGAAATGTTTAAAGCAAGATTTTTAGGGTTTACCTTGGAGTGTTTAGAAGGGGTTTTGAGCCCTTGGTTCAAGAGGTGGTTCCACCACCATGCAAGGTTGAAGTTGTCAAAAGAGAGAGAAAATAAGGCATTACAAAGGGCAAAATCAGGCTACCAAAGAAGTGGAGAAAACTTGAATCTTTTTTGGAGATTTTTACCTTAATGGAGAGAGGAAACTCCAAGCTTTAATTTGGTACCACTTTCTCTTCAAATGGGAAAACCCATGGAGATGAAATTTCTCATATTGATATTTTGAACAGGGAGAAGTGTAGAGGATGATGAGGGGAGCAAGAATATGCAATTATTTTTGCATTTGGAGTTCAAATGAAGGTGGAGCATAGAGGTAAAGTGGAGAAGCCATTGTTGTTGTGGGGAGCTTCCAAATCGGCAGAATAGGGAGGAGGAAGAGAGAGAAATCAGTGGGGGAAGGAGATGGATAGGAGAGAGATGAGGGAAATGAGTGAGGGAGGAGAGAGAGTCCTTTTTACTACTTTTTGCTTTTTGATTTACTTATTTGTTAGTTGTGTGTGTGTGAGAGAGAGGGGTTAATTAACCCATTAAAACAGGCCCCATATACATTACTAGTTGGAGCGTTTTTCGTCTTTTACAGAAAACGCTCGTTATTTTACCCGGTTTTGGTACTATTCACTAATCGGGCCCGTTTTACAGAATTTTCTCGTTTACTTATTTTTATTGGTTATTAAGCTTCCATAAATGCTTAATAATTGTCATTTAGCGATTTATAATTTTTATGGGTTCGTTTGACCACTTAGAATCACGTTTCGGTTTTTTCTGAAAAACGTGCGCTAAAGCTCTATTAGCGTTTAATGCATTATTTGGATCCGTTTCCTTCGGGAGTTGTTCCAATATATTATTTAGGCCTTATTAAGCCTTTAGAATCCATATAATACGCTAACTGAGGTCTCATACCTCCTATGGTTATTTAACGTTTATTTAACGTTTTTCACTTTTTAAGCGTTTCTTTAATTCTTTTAGATTTATTTTCCTTACCAATATTAATTAGGCACCATTAGGCCCTTAAATACATATTAGACTAATCTTAATCACTATATTTAAGTTTGGGGTATTTCAGTCTACCCCCCTTAAGAACTTTGTCCTTGACGTTGCTCAAGGTTATATGATTACTACATTTACTCATTCATACACTTCTAATGCCAAAGTCTTACATTCCCCCTACTTACAATTCCCAATCCAATACTCAAGGTTTCCACATACCGTACCATACCAATGTACAATCATTACTCGGATCCGCATTACTACCAACCATCCGGTTCCTCATTATAAAATTTATACATACATACATACAGTGCAAAGCTATCCCCAAAGCAATGCAATACACATCACAATCCCGCTGGCACTCAGGTCCTCTAGACACAGGACTCCTCAATGTCCCGCTGCCCTTGGAATAATACAATATGCTACACTACTATCTTCTCCGGTATAAGCTCCCAACAATTCTCGTTCTCTAGTCTAGGGAAAATTCCTTCACAACTACTAACTAGAAATATTTCTAAAGCATACAACTCCAAATTACCATTTATATTCGTTACTTCTATCCTATGTGTGATTCTTGTGACCACTTAAGGGGAGCTTCAAGAATCATTCGACCCTGATGTGATCAGCATCAGTGTTGAACTATCCTTCCACCCCAATTTGTGTTCAGTTTCCCTCGATCTGATCAGGATCAAGTTCGACTTCCCACATCAATTTCAAACAAACGAATAATTTAATTATTTTCATTTTCTATCTTTTTACTCTTTCTAGTCGTGATTACGAATTCATACATCCCCAAAGGATGGAATCAGTCCATCAATCATCCTCACTCTACTTCCCAAATGCTTTATTTCGTGATTCAATACCTAAATGCCCATTTCCTCAACCTTTGCTACTTTCATCCATTACTCCATCATCTCCAATACTCTAATTAAGGAATACTATACCTGTGAAATTTAGTCGTCTTTAATTTGCTTCCAATAATGTACCTATGAATGCACTACTCATGAACTTCATTCATCAATTACTCTCAATCAATTTGTACTACTTCTTCAAAGGCTACGATACTTGTGGAGCTCCGCCCACTACTCATTACTCTTCCTTACCAATACTCTTACACCGGGGTTACAATATGGGTATATTCATCCTATGGTATTTGCATATCTAATGCCTAGTTACCACAATTTCAATATGAATGAATACATATGTTTATTTAACATAAGTACCAATCATCAATTTGATTCTCATTTGTGCTATGCACATTATAGTTTAACTGTTTTATTCATGAAACTTACATTAAGCGGTTTTCGCTTTACCCCCCTTAAAAAGGATTACGCCCACGTAATCTACCATATGTTATTATTACTAAACATTGGTTTACTCAATTTGGGCAATCTGAAGCGTTTAGCTTCACTACGGTATACTATATAATATGCTCTGGTCAAAGGGTCTTAACCATACCAATGGTTTAGTCTTTGCACCAAGAATTCCTATATAAGTTTATTTAACTCATAATTAATTAGGTTCTAGCCTATCAAGCTTGAAGGCATTAGTAGCCATTCTATTATACTTACTAGGTACATTATCTCCTAGCTAGGGCCCACTAGCTTCTGCTGCGCGACCTTGATAACTTGGGTTACTCACCCTTCATGTTATCCTTAATGTGCTATACATCACCTTATTATCCCTCTATTGTGGGAAATATGGTTATTAATAAGTGTGGTATTCTTGTACCGTGTTTGTACTCGATGAGTTTTAGATCTGTAACTAGTTCTTTGGCAATCTATTGTACATAGTATTCGTGCTTCCATGATTATTCGCTAAGTTCCTCCGACTTATTGTCGGGCGAGGTTAAGTCACCACTTAGTTGTAGCACTTCCTCTGTTGTCACCAGCTTATGAATTATACCAGTTTCTCTGGTTCAATACAAGTGTTCTTTACTTGTATGACCTTGCATTCAGTATGCGTTAGTCTTTGTGACTTTCTTTAGTCTCCTTTCACCTTTTATTCCAATGGAATTCACATCTTGTGATTGTTAGTGTGTTTTACACTCTTCATGCTTCTTTTGCCTTAGGCCGCACGGTTTGTTGCTAAGCTTGCTTAACTGGCTTATGCCATGTTGTTGGCGAAAAGAAGGGTTTACTATGATTTATATTTCCATATCCCTTGCTATCCCACTAGATTATTAGCTGCACAAATGCAATACCAAAACACTCAGTCATAAAGAGTGCAGAGGCGTAAACGCTTGGCAGTAAGTCACTTATGTGATAGGAATGAATATTTCTGCCTGTCTTCTCTTACTTATACTCTGCGTCATTGTCTAACTACTTCCTCATAACGGTTGCTTCTTGCGCACCGTATTCTTACTCGTTATACAACATTGTTTTTACTATTTTTGTTACTGTGGTAGCTCATCTTTACTCATTACCATTGTCGTTGGCACCATTTCCTTATGGTGTAAATACACTAGGAGGTTCCTAGTTCATATGTATGACGGTTGTCGTAGCATACCGCAATGTTATTATCTTCCCCATGTGGAGATATTTTATTTCAGTTTAGGTTTCATGTGTAGGTTGGCTTACCTCACGTTATTTCCTCATTTATGATATGATTTGCCAAATATTTTGGTTGACAATGGATGAAGTAATTTATCGGGTTATAAGCTCTCTTGAGCGTCGGTCATTCGATGTCGAAATGTGTATTCACATTGATTATTTTTTACACTTACCGTCTTCCTAGTGTTGAGCATTGTTTATAGGCTCTAGCTATGTGGTCTTACCTGTATGAACATCACCAGGACATCCCAACGAACTTCAAGGGTTTTCTGCTCCCGTTTTCTAACATTGATAAATGTAGTTCTTGTTGAGAGGCTTGTTTCCACTCATAGGTCTCAAGACAAGGTTTACCATGTTGGTGTTTACACAATGATTCACCACATGCTTGGGTGCATATGGAGTATACTTACTCCTTTAAGTCGTAATGGTTTGGAAATCTCATTTCTTTATTCCATCGCCCTTTGGCAATATTTATATGCGTAGGCTTTATTGTTATAGAGGATGGAAGCCTTTTCTTAGGGTTCACATCTTTACCACACTGGTGGTCTTCTATTAACGAGGGGTACCTTCCCTTGGGTTTCTCATAGTGTCCAAGTGTGGACTAGGCCAATGTTGGCATTATCACGGTTCCTATGCCTCTGTGTTACCATTTCTACAGAAGGCATGAAAGGGATTAAAAGCTTGTCAACTGTATACTAGGCTGATGCTCTAGTGACAGTGACATTGAGATGGCCATTACTCTAAGCCACTCGTTGTTGAGCTTTAATTGGGTGGTTCAGTTGTCGATTTGCTTGTCGTATGAAGCAATATCTTTTGCAAGTCTTGTTATTAAATGGTGTGGGTTTTCCAACCGTTTTAGTTTACATAACGTAGTTGGTTCATGGCTCTTAAGCCTTATTGCTGGAAGCTATGCTCTTTGCAACCTGCTTATTCATGTTTCCACTCCTTGTATACCCCATAGGTTGGAGATATTTACTGGGCTCCACGGCAAGTCGTGTCGTCATGCTTCCGTTCATAGGAGCCCCTTTTGGCGATCTGGTGTTAGTCAGTCCCTTCAGGTAATTTAGGGTATTTCCTGTTAAATGAAATCCCTTCGGTGTCCTAACCGAATGTTCATTCTAGCTCCCGTGCTCTTATCACGACGCTTTGCTCGACTGTTGTCAATCCGGATACCCTTCAAGGATTGCTCCTGGGTGTTGTTGGGTTATGCCGTTACATCCGGCTAATGTTTATGATATGTTATCACTATACCACCTTGTGGTATTGTATTTTGAGTTATTCCTTTTTGGGTTATAACATCTCCCGTTCTTGGGTAGATTGTTTATACCTTCTCCTTGTGTTTAGACTAGGTTTAAGATTCTCTCCATTGATGGGTTATACCTCATGGTAATCTTGTGATTGCTCTTGGGAGACTCCGTCCCGTTTGTTGAGCATCAATGTGTTCACGTTAGGCATTTGCCTTACTGTGTTTAGGTTGGGTATTTCTTCCAGCTGTTATGTATTTATTTGAAGTCTTTGAGACATATCCAATGTTTATACTTACTAGTCTGTGCTCTTTGCACTTCTTAATCCCCATTTTATATCTTCAGATGGATTCTCTGAATTCCTTTATACTTATTACTTAGCTGTATTCCTTCTCCTTGATCGTCTGAAGTGTCCAGCTGTTCTGGTTTGAACTTACTGATGGTCCGTAGAACGGAGTTGACTACTTCCCGTGTTCCGTACACTACATGTATACATACGTGGGGTACCTTGTTGATACGTTACCACTTACCCGACTATATGTCAGGCCCGCAAGCTCCTTCGGAGTGCGGTCGTCCCACATCCCGTAATTGGGTACACTCGTAGTGTTCGTCACACGCCTAGGTGAAGTATTCTATTGTCAACTCCTCTTGTATCATCCTATGATACTCACTGTAATCTTGTTGGTTCGGTTTTAAAATCCAAGGTTTATAAGAAAGGTTGTGGTTTTGAATGAAAGATTAGGGTTTTAAAATAACAGTTTGTTTAAGGTCTCCACTAAGTCCAGCTTCTTGCCGACTGGTGTGTTCTTTAGTGCAATGGTCAGGCCGTCGGGCCCTTCCAAGGTTTTCATTCTTTCAGTTTTAGGATGTTTATTCCTGTAGTTGCTTCATTGTTGTCATGGTACATTACTTTGTACCTGTGGTGTGTTAAAAGTCCTCCTGAATGATCCTATTATTACTGCACTTGCCGTGGCAAGTGCGTGGTACTGGTGGTTGTTGGGTAAACCTATACCCGTCACGGTACGGTTTCCGCTCGTATTTGGGTAGTCTTGTTGACTCTTCCCTTGATCTCATTGATCTGTGTTTGGGGTACTCGATCTTTTCGGTAGCTTCTCAGTGATCTGGGTATGGCTGTCGTAGATCTGGGTATGGCTGTCGTAGATCTGGGTACTTCTCCAATCCTTGGAGATTCCCTTTTGATTTGGTTGTGTTCTTCCTTGTTGCTCGTTCCCACGCGTTTGTTGTGGTTACTGAGCCTTAGCTTGTTAGGCACTACTTCTGTAGTCCTGTCGGATTATATCCCGCGAATGTTCCTATAGCTGTCTGAGCTATGTCGGCTAGGTATTGTAACCTTTTGGCGTTGTAGTTTCGGAGTTAACCACTCCCGACTATGTCCTTAGTCGGCTAGTATACCGTTAGTGGCATTATTTAGATATTACTGTCCCGTAGACTTGTGTCTCGGGTTTTATTATTGTTCTTCCTTCCGCGTCGTTGCACGCTTAGTGCTTTTATTCCTGCTGCTGGTTGGTTAGCCAGGTTTCGCGATTGCTAAGCATGTCGCCCCATGCTGTTGTAAGTTGCAGCCTCCTTGTGGTTGGAGTGCTCATTCTACCGCTATTAAGTGCGGGTATTGTTGTTCAACCGGGATCTATCTCCGGGACTTCCATTTCTTGGAATCTACCGTGTGTCAAGTTCTTTCCTCTTATAAGGATTATCTCACTACTGCTAGATCGGGTTTTCCCGAGTATGAGAGGTCTTTCCTTCTCTCTGGCGTACTTTCCCAAGTTATACAAAGGGGTTTGTGAAGGGCGGGTCTGATCTTGTAGGTATCCGGTACTCACCGGGAATTCCTAACTCGCATATCTCTAATGCTATCACTCAGCCCTTAGCCCTAAGCTTCCAATTCCTAACTCGGTATTTCCTAAACTCGGTATTACAAGTCATCAGAGCGATACTTCGCTCTGATACCACTTTTTGTAACACCCCTACCGCTAATACTGTCATTATCGTCCAATCTCCTTATACATCCAGACTCACACAGCGGATACTTACATACTCAACGGTGGGTGATACAATGCCGTTAGCCACCCACGTGACTAACAAGGCGACTACTACTACATACAACATCAGTCTGATGGACCGGAATGTCCGAGTGCTACACAAAAACAATTCTTTCTACAATTATAACCGGGTACTACAACTTCCCATTCGATCCAATGCTCCATTACAATGCCATACATTACAATATACATAACCGAATTTACAAAGATCCTTATACAAATATAATACCTCTTGCAAGTTCATACATACTCCTTAAGAGTCTACATCTACCCATTCCTCACAACTACATACTTTCAATACTTATGGTGTACCCCTTGGTACACCTCTACATCAACGCTACAAGCCCATTATCATTCTCTACTATCTACAATTTTATTCCTAGCAATCTAGGCATGTCCACCGGTCTCTCCTGTGTCCATACTGCGTCGGGTACCTGCACACTAAAAACGTTGCCCCTAGGGGCTCAGCTTACGCTGAATATGACTTCCGCATACCCCGCGTACTAGCGAGGGTACGCCGACTACTTGGTCGAATACATGCAATTCATTTTATTCATACATACATGCATACATGCTTTCATACAATTACTACTACACTTAACACAAGGCATACATACATACACTCCAACACATGCAAGGAATACCATAATAGCCATCCAATTCATACTTACCTTCTTCTGAAATACACATACGCATTACATACTGTAACACCCCTACCGCTAATACCGTCATTACCGTCCAATCTCCTTATACATTCGTTCTCACGCAGCGGATACATTCATACTCTACGGCGGGGGGCACAATGCCGTTAGTCACCCATGTGACTAACAAGGCTACTAATACGTACAGCATCGGTCTGATGGACCGGAATATCCGAGTACTACTCAATACAATACATACTCTCATTACATACTGGATACTACAGTACTCCATTCGATACAATGCTCCCTACAATACAATACTCCACAATTCAGTACAAGATAATACGCTACACATACCGAGTTACTAGGTTCCAAAATCAATACCGTACTTCTCCCAAATTCACACATACTCACTAGGAGTCAATCTGTTACCCCTTCCTCACAAACTAGATACTTCTAATTACAAGGCACGCCACCGGTCTCTTACCTTGACCGTATTCGCTCCGGGTACCTGCACACTAAAAACGTTCCCCCGAGGGGGTCAGCTTTCGCTGAACATGATAACCGCATACCCCGCGTACTAGCGAGGGTACGCCGACCATTTGGTCGAATACATGCAATTCATTTTGCAATACATACATTCATACATACATACATACATGCTTTCATTCACGATACTACAATACTACACAAGTATACATACATACGCACAGTACAATACATGCTTGGAAGACAATACAAGTCAACCAATGCTTACCTACCATCTTTCGGGTTACACATACGCATTACATACCCATTACATATCCAATACGCAATACGGAGATACAATTATCCAATACATACAAAGGTCCAGTTAGCTTCATTACACACCCGGGTTAATCAGGTGTTCGATACTCTTTTACTTCCGGTCAATGACTTACAATAGTCAAGACCAATACACATACAATACTTACTTCTTACATACTTTACTTCTAGTTAAGTCGGTATGACCTCCGGGCAGGGATTACTACATCCCACCACCGGGCTTTAGGGTGGCCCACTAATCCAGGATGCTACCCATTCAAGGGAATTGGTCCATGGAAAAGATTACAGCCAGGATTCGGATCCAACCTCTTGTGTTTCCTTATCCTCGCGTGGCCGAAACTATATCGGACTTCTACTCATTCCATTTACTCATTACTCAAGTTAGGAGTTAGAATGTTAGGAATTAGTAGAAGTCAATACTTCATTTCCATACATACATACAATACTCAAGTACACAATACTTACACATACTTCTCAATTCCATTCATTCATTTCATGAATTATACAAACTAATTGTTCAAAGAAATACAACAAGAACAAAATAGTTCAAGCACAGTTAAGTGCAGTATAAGTCTGATTTGTGCATTTATCTTGTTGGTGATCACATAAGCACACAAATTGGGGTAACCAGGTTAGGATACAGAGCATGAAGAAATCATACCGTACACCGTCGTTTTCGCACTACCGGTTTCCTTTGGTGATCAACTATTTGATCCCTACACATACACGAAGTAGTATGATCAATGATCTATTATTGATCTAACTTACTCCTTCATTGATACTTTCAATGTACACTTACTACTTCATTATTTTCATACGTGGTTATCAAACCATTTTTTTCCTTATTACTTCTTAAGCTTGCTTCCTTACCCATTTACTCACTTTCTTACCATTATTACTTCATTAATGGTGTATTTCTACATATATATGCATATATGTATATATGCATATATATATGTATATATGATTACTATAATCATATAACTAAAACATTTTTTTTTTACTCGACCGGACTTGCGACCGACCTTGCAAGTCCGGTCCATTCCAGTAGCTATCAGTACGGGAAATTTCTGGCTCGACCGAACTTGTAAGTCCGGTCGCAAGTTCGGTCCATTCCAGAAGCTGCGTTTCAGACGGGAGAATTTTCTGGTCCGACCGAACTTGCAAGTCCGGTCGCAAGTTCGGTCCATTCCAGAAGGTTTCAGACGGGAGAATTTTCTGGTCCGACCGAACTTGCATGTCCGGTCGCAAGTCTGGTCGATTCCAGAAGGTTTCCCGTCTTTGTAAATCTGGGCTTGACCGAACTTGCAAGTCCGGTCGCAAGTCCGGTCCGGCCCAGTACTTCAGTTTTAAAAATCTGTTTTCAACTGATTTATTTACCCATTACTTCCCCAATCTTTACCAATACTTCCCCACATGTTTACCACTCATTTAGATGCTCTAAATCACCTTAATTCATTCTCCAAACTTGCTACTCCATTCTTACACAACTTACTCAATATTTTCTCCTTTCATCTCAACACTTATACTAGTTCCCATTTCACCAATGTTACAGATCTTGCTCTTTCCTCAAATGCTACAGATTTTCAACGTAACCTTTATCATTCAATACTCTTACTACCAATACCACTACTAATATCCTCATTACATTACCTTCCACTCAATCCTTCCCATTATCTAGCTCCTTTCAAAATCTGTTACAAAGTGGTTTACTTCACACTTTAGGCTCCCCAAGCACACCTAGTTTCTCCTAGTTCCTCCAATGCATTATACTACTTCTTGCTATAGATTTTACACTTTCACATACTCATACCACAAGTACCAATCCATAGTTACTAAATATCTCCACTAACTTCAATACACACCTTGGTTCTCCGATTCACCAAGTCATCCATAATTGTACATATTCCTACCAAAATTTTGCCATAGCTCATCTACTTTTCTTACTTAGCCACACATACACCTTCTCACCAAATTCATGCCTATTCTAGCCACACCCATACAAGGGTCCTACCAGCAATCATTACAATACCAATTCATCAATACTTCCTCAATCCACAATATTAATACTCATATACAATACTCTTGGCTCTATGGCCTATAATTTACATACTAGTTCACAAATACCCAAGATTCCAATATTACAATACCAACAGAATATTTTGGGTTCCTTAAATTGGTTTACCCATACCCGTTACTCTAATGCATTAAATTTACCATTCAAGAAAGAGCTCTTACCTTGAGCTTACAATCCCTTCATTCCTTTTCCACTTCTCCTCTTCTCTTCCTTGTTCAATTCGATTTTGTGGGGAATGGAGTTGCCAAACTCCATTCCCATCACCCAAAGCATACAAAACAAGTATAATTAATATACTAACCCTTAGATTTATACTAACTCATTGAGATGTTTTAAACAAATTTCTAGGGTTTACCTTTTGAAGCTTTTAGGAGGGGTTTTAGCCCTTGGTTCAAGAAGGTGTTCTCACCACCATTGGAGGGTTGAAACAAAGCTCCAAAACAAGAGGGAAAACAAGGTGAGAGAGGGGAAAAATCGGTTATACCCAAGAGATGGAGAAAAGTGAGGTCTTTCATGGAGATTCTTACCTTGTTGGAAAGAGGAGACTCCAAGCTCCATAATGGTGTGCTTTTCTCTTCAAATGGGGAAAACCCATGGAGATGAAACTCATCCTTTTCGAATTTTGAAAAGAGGGAATGATAGAGGATGATGAGGGGAGTTCAAATATGTTTATTTTACATTTGGAGCTCAAATGGAGCTAGAGCTTGAGGTAGAAGGTGGAGTTGCCATGGGAGCTATTTGGAGAGCTCAAAAATCGGTTCCCACCAGAGGAGGAAGAAGAGAGGTTCAGGAGGGGGAGTCCACCGTGAGAGAGGGAAAGGAATTGGAGAGAGAATAGAAAAGTGAGGTGAGAGAGTATCTTTTCTACTTTTTGTACTTTTGCTTTTGCTTTTTGATTTACTTATTTGTTACTTGTGTGTGTGTGTGTGAGAGAGAGACTGTTTATACCCCTTAAAACCGGCCCCCACTGTTACACTAGCTGGAGCGTTTTTCATCTTTTACAGAAACGCTCGTTATTTTACCCGGTTTAGGTACTATTCACTAATCGGGTCCGTTTTCCAGAATTTTCTCGTTTCTTTATTTTTATTGGTTATTAAGCTTCCATAAATGCTTAATAATATTTATTTAATGATTTATAATTTTTACGGGTCCGTTTGACCACTTAAAATCACGTTTTCGGGTTTTCTCAAAAAACGTGCGTTAAAGCTCTATTAGCGTTTTAATACATTATTTGGATCCGTTTTCTTCGGGAGTTCTTCCCATATATTATTTAGGTCTTACTAAACCTTTGGAATCTACATAATACGCTAACCGAGGTCTCATACCTCCTATGGTCATTTAACGCTTATTTCGCGTTTTTCGCCTTTTAAGCGTTTCTTTATTTCTTTTGGACTTATTTTTTTCCTTACCAATATTAATTAGGTACCCTTAGGCCCTTAAATATGTATTAGATAAATTTTAATCCTTATATTTAAGTTCGGGGTATTTCACATACACAATACATACTCAATACACAGTACTTGTTAGCTTCATTGGTCCACCCGAGTTAATCGGGTGGAGATTTATCTTTTACTCGGGGTAAATGACTTACACCAGCCAAGACCATTACTCATACAATACTTTACTTTACTTACTACTTACTCAATTCAATTCGTCGGGACCTCCGGCCCGGGGACTACTCTGTCCCACCACCGGGATTTACTTAGTTCACTAATCCAGGATGCTACCCATTTAAGGGGTTTGGGCCGTGGACCAGCTTACGAACCAGGAATCGGATCCAACCTCTTGTGTCTCCTCATCCTCACGCGTGGCCGAAACTATATCGGACTTCTACTCATTCCAATTTAGTCAATACTTACGTTAGAAGTTAGGTGGTTAGGAATTAGTAGAAGTCATTCATTCAAGCCACATACACAATTACATTGCTCAAATACACATCCATACGAAAATACATCACAATACACAAGTACAATACAAGGTACAATACACTTCCTCATAATTCATATATTTCATGAATTATACAAACTAGTGTTCAAGATATTACATATCATGAACAAACTAAAGCAAGCACAAGTAAGTGCAATATAGTCCGATTCATGCATTTATCTTATTTAGGTGATCAAATAAGCACACAAATCAGGGTAACCAGGCTAGGATACAGAGCATGAAGAAATCATACCTCTTTCCGGAAATCACTTTACCGGGTGTTCCCTTGTTCCTTTGGTTGACTCTCATTCCTCGAGTCTTATTCTTGAACCTCCGGCTACATGCCAAATGGTTCCATTAATACTACGCATTACAATACATACATACCTACTACTCCCGTACTTACCCCGTTATCCCGTTAATTCGATTTAACTTAATGCTCCTAAGTTCATAGTTTTCTCAAACTTATTTTCTTACTCATGTACATACTCTCTTACCATTTCCATCCCATTAATGATGTACCACTATATATACATATACATATGTGTATTGGTATATATATACCTATGATTACTATAATCATATTTTTTTTTGTTTTGACTCGACCGACCTTACCCAGGGTCAGACCCAAGGTCGGTCGAAGTCAGTAAGTTTCATCGCTGGAAAAATTCAGGCCCGACCGACCTTGCAAGTCTGGTCTCAAGGTCGGTCCATTCCAGTGGGTTACACAACGGGAAAATTTTAGGCCGACCGACCTTGCAAGTCCGGTCTCAAGGTCGGTCCATTCCAGTATGTTACATTACGGGAAAATTTTAGGCCGACCGACCTTGCAAGTCCGGTCCCTAAGGTCGGTCCATTCCAGTAGACTTCCCGTCATTGTATTTTAAGGCTCGACCGACCTTGTAAGTTCGGTCCCAAGGTCGGTCCGGCCCAGTACTTTAGTTTTAAAATTCTGTTTTCGGTTCTTTACTTACCCATTGTTTCCCAATCTTCCTACATGTAATCCCACATGTTTAAACACTACTTAGGCCCTCCAAATTGCCTTAGTTCATCCACCAAATTCCTTACTCATTCCTAGATCCACATACACAATTTTTCCTTACTTCATTTAAACACTTATGCCAACCTTTGTTCTCAAATGCTACAGATTTTTAACCTCAATCATACCATCCAATACTTCCTCAACCAATTCCATTCCTAGCATTCTAAATACATCATCTTACCATGCCAATTCATTTCCAAGCCATTGCACTATCTATACCCAAGTCCAACATTCATTTCACTAAATCTTGTACACTATTTTTTTCCCTAGTTTCTCCAATGCATTTCACATGCTATTTGCTACAGATTTTTACACACTCTACCCTCTTCCTTCAACTACCATTCCATGGTTACTAAACATCTCTACTAACTCCAATACACACCTTGGTTCTACCATTCACCAAGTCATCCAATAATGCACAATTCCTACTAAAATTTTGCCATAGTTCACCTACAATTTCCACTTACCCACACACATACTTCCTCATCAAATTCATTCATAATCTATCCACACCCTTACAAGGGTCCTACCAGCAATCAAAGCAATACAAATCCATCTCAATACATCAATACTCCATCACACCACAATACCAATACTCATACACAATATACTTGGCTCTAAGGCCTACAATTCACTTACTAGTTCCCAAATACTCAAAACTTCATAAACTTCAATACTAATACAATAGTTTAGGTTCTTTTATTTGTTTACCCATTCCCATTACTCTAATGCATTAAAATTAAGCATTATAATGGAGCTCTTACCTTGAGCTTATAATTTCCTTCATTCTTTTCCAATTCTCCTCTTCCTCTCTTTCTTGCACAAATCGGCTATATGGGGAATGGAGTTGCCAAACTCCATTCCCATCACCCAAAGCACATAAAACAATTCTAATTAAATTACTAACCCTTAGATTAATGCTAGTTCATTGAAATGTTTAAAGCAAGATTTCTAGGGTTTACCTTTGGAGTGTATTAGGAGGGGTTTTAGCCCTTGTTTCAAGAAGGTGGTTCCACCACCATTGCAAGGTTGAATTAAAGCTCAAAAGAGAGAGAAAAATAAGGCATTACAAAGGGCAAAATCGGCTACCAAAAGAAGGTGGAGAAAACTTGAATCTTTTATGGAGATTTTTACCTTAGTGGAGAGAGGAGACTCCAAGCTTTAATTTGGTACCACTTTCTCTTCAAATGGGCAAAACCCATGGAGATGAACTTTCTCATTTTGAGATTTTGAAAAGAGAGAAGTGTAGAGGATGATGAGGGGAGCAAGAATATGCAATTATTTTTGCATTTGGAGTTCAAATGAAGGTGAAGCATGGAGGTAAAGTGAAGAAGCCATTGTTATTGTGGGGAGATTCCAAATCGACCGAATAGGGAGGAGGAAGAGAGAGAAATCGGTGGGGGAAGGAGATGGATAGGAGAGAGATGAGGGAAATGAGTGAGGGAGGAGAGAGAGTCTCTTTTACTACTTTTTGTACTTTTACTTTTTGTACTTTTACTTTTTGCTTTTTGATTTACTTATTTGTTAGTTGTGTGTGTGTGAGAGAGAGGGGTTAATTAACCCATTAAAACCGGCCCCCACATACATTACTAGTTGGAGCATTTTTCATCTTTTACAGAAAATGCTCGTTATTTTTCCCGGTTTTGGTACTATTCTCTAACCGGGCCCGTTTTCCGGAATTTTCTCGTTTACTTATTTTTATTGGTTATTAAGCTTCCATAAATGCTTAATAATTGTCATTTAGCGATTTATAATTTTTATGGGTTCGTTTGACCACTTAGAATCACGTTTTCGGGTTTTCTCAAAAAACGTGCGCTAAAGCTCTATTAGCGTTTTAATGCATTATTTGGATCCGTTTCCTTCGGGAGTTGTTCCCATATATTATTTAGGCCTTATTAAGCCTTTAGAATCCATATAATACGCTAACCGAGGTCTCATACCTCCTATGGTTATTTAACGCTTATTTAGTGTTTTTCACTTTTTAAGCGTTTCTTTAATTCTTTTGGATTTATTTTTCCTTACTAATATTAATTAGGCACCATTAGGCCCTTAAATACGGATTAGACTAATCTTAATCACTATATTTAAGTTCGGGGCATTTCAATACCTACAATCAAATGCCACCACAGTAGCACAATCATCATTATTAGAGACCTCCCCAGAATCACCAAGTGCAGAATCAGCAAGTTCAAGATCAGCAAGCTGGTGTTAGCTCGAGTCTAGAGGCTACAATGCGTGAGTTTATCATGACGACCAATAGGAAACTTGACCAGCAAGAGACCATCAATCATGCGCAGAAAGCATTCACGCAAGAGCAGAAAGCTTTCAATAAGCACCTTGAGACTCAAATGGCCCAAATTAATGAGCGAATTTTCGATAGACCCGTGGAGGCTTTACCTAGCCAGCCAGAGAAGAACCCTCATGAGTATGCTAAAGCAGTGACTTTGAGGAGTGGTAGACAGCTTGATCATTCGATCCCTGAAGCTGAATATGCTCTAGCTGAACCTGAAAAGGACAAAGTTGCTAATCAAGAGGTAGATATTGTTGAGGGGCCAGTGTTAGAGAGTGTTCCAGTTGGTAAAGATACACAGTTAGAGAATGAGCTGACCGGCAAAGCTACCCAGTCTTCTCGGCCATCACCACGGACAATTCCTGAGCTTCTAGTGCCATTTCCAAATTGGTTGAAGAAGAGAGACCTCGACGAGTAGTTTCAGTAAGTTTTTAAGCATTTTTAAGAAACTAACGATTAATATTCCTTTTTCAGATGCGCTGAAGCAAATGCCTATCTATGCCAAGTTCATGAAGGACATCTTTTCAATACAAGGTCATTAGTTGAGAAGGAAACTGTGCAGTTTACAGAGAGAGTTTCTGAAATACCCCGGACTTAATTAGGGTGATTAAACACTAATATAATATTGAGGGCCTATTAGTGCCTAATAAATCTTGGTAAGGAAAATAAATCCAAAAGAAACAAGAAAACGCTTAAAAAGCGAAAAACGCTAAATTGAGCGTTAAGTGACCGTAAGAGGAATACAACCTTAAAGAGGGTAATAAGTGAATTTAAAAGGCTTAATAATGCCTAAATAATATATGGGAACAATTCCTGAAGAAAACGGATCCATAAAATGAATTAAAAACGCTAATAAAGCTTTAGCGCATGTTTTTTGAGAAAACCCGAAAACGTGACTTTAAGTGGTCAAACGAACCCGTAAAGATCATAGTTCATCAAATAACTATAAATAAACATTAATGGAAGCTTGATAGCCATTAAAATTAATTAAACGAGAAAATTCCGGAAAACGGGCCCGGTTAGTGAATAGTGCTAAACCGGGTAAATAAACGAGCATTTTCTGTAAAAGATGAAAAACGCTCCAGCTTGTACATATATATGGGGCCGGTTTTTTAATTAGTAAAACAGCCCACTCACACACTCACTTACAACTAGCTAGTTAGTAAGAAAAGAAGAGAAAGGGAAAAAGTAGAAAAAAAGCAAAAAGGTACCCTCTCTCTCCTCCTTATTTTCTTTTCCCCTCTCTCTCTTTCCTTCCTTCTTCTTTCTCCTCCTTCCCAGCCGACTGAAACTCCCTCTCCCCCTTGCTGACAATTTCAAGGTGCCATCCATGGCTACCTCAACTTCTTTGCCTTGCACAAGCTTCCTCCAAGCTCCAATCACAAAAATAATTACATATTTGAACTCCCCTCATCCTCCTCTATCATTCCCTCTTTTCAAAATTCGAAAAGGATGAGTTTCTTCTCCATGGATTTTCCCCATTTGAAGAGAAAAGCACATCTTCTTGTAGCTTGGAGTCTTCTCTTTCATCTAAGGTAAAAATTTCATTGAAAAACTCATTTGTGCTCTTCCTCCTTTGATAGCCGATTTTGGCTCTCTCTCTTACCTTGTTTTTCTCTTGTTTTGGAGCTTTGCTTCAACCCTCCAATGGTGGGATAACCCCCTTCTTGATTCAAGGGTGAGAACCCCTCTCAAAAATCTCCAAGGTAAACCCTAACCTTATGTTTTAAGCCCTTTAATTAAATTAAAATTTCCTAAGGGTTTAGATGATTAATTTGTACATTTTTGTGTTTATTGAATGTTGGGATGGAGTTTGGCAACTCCATCCTCACTTGACCGAATTTGAGATGAGGAGGAGCAAGAAAGAATAATGGAAAGGCTTGTGAATTAAGGTAAGAAATCTACGTTAATACCTATATTAATTGTTTTAGAATTGGGTTTGGGAGAAATAAAAGATGAAATAAAATATGGAGCAATAATGTGCTTGATTGTGGTTAGTAGGATTTTATGAAATGTTGTTTTGAATTAAGGGCCTTGGAGCCAAGTGATTTGGGAATTGTGTTTATATTGTTGTTTGGTGAATTTTGAATGGAGTTTGTGTGCTGGTAGGACCCCTTGTGGGTGTGGCTAGATTAGGAATTAAAAATTGATGAGAGTTGATGGATTGAGAGATGTTAAGTTTATGGGGAGGTTATGGTAAAATTTTGGTAGAAAAATAAGTGTTTTATAATGACTTAGTGTATTGGGGAAAACTAGGTGCTTGTAGTGTAGGTTAGAGATGATTGGCAACCTTGGAATGGTAAATGGAGGATGGATAAGAGAGATGTAAAAATCTGTAGCAACATGGCTAATAGAATCTTAGAAATGCTAGGAATGAGTTAGTGTGCAAGACTTTGGAGATAAGGGCTATACTTGGGTTTAGTTAATGCAATTGTCTAGGAATGATTTGTAATGGTCATTGATGCATAGGGTAAGGTTGGTAAGGGGTAAAGCAACCAAGAAGAAGTTAGAAATGCATAAGAGTGCAAAATACAAAATGTAAGAATGTGAATTTGATGAATTTGAGCAAGAACTGGGTGGTGGATTATACCAATGATTTGGAGTGGTTTAGAGCATGTTTTAGTGTGTTTAATTATGTGGAAAACTTGTGGAAAGATTAGGGAAAGTTGGAGGGTGGTTTAAGGGTTGATTAGGGGGTGAAAAATCACCCTTGTAGCAGGTTTTAGCAGGGTCCGGGACTTGGTCCTTGGACAAAGTCCCGGACCACCCATTAAAAACAGACCGAGAGTTCTTGTGAAATACCCCTAAATTAATTTAAATTAATTTAGGGGATTTCATTTATTAAACCTTTAATAATACTATTAAGTATTAAATTATTATATGGAATTATGAATATTAAATTATTATATGGAATTATGAAATTTATTTAGGGGCTTTCTCCAATTTAACCCTAATTATTATATATTATTATATAGCATTATAAATTTAATAATAAGATTTATAAGTCCATAAATCTTGAGAAAATTTCTAAACACTCCAAATATATTATAAAGATTTTAGGAAGTGTTGGAATATTGTTTTGAAACATAAAAGTCAATATAAAATTCTAGAAACCTTAAAGCTTATTAAGCTTTGCTAGAGTTGACTTTTTGAGAATGGTCAAACCAGGCCATGAAACCTATACCAATAAATAGGTTATGGAAAACCATGAAGATCGATAAAAGCACGTCAAAAACGGATCATCCTAGCCAAAGTTATGCTAGATTGAAGTTTTGAATCAAAAATTTGAAAGATGCCACGTGTCAAGCTCACAGGCGCCAGGACTTGAGCGATTCTGGATTCCCTGAATTTCGATAACAGAATTCAGTGTTTAGCCCTAACTTGTGACCTCCATAACTTTCTCATCTTTTGGAATTTTTGAGTGTCGTCTTTTGCATTCTCTTATCCTTAATCTCCTCTTTGCAACCATAACTCACACTAACCCTAACTAATCCTAAATCAACCGGAAATTCGATCCAAAGTAGCCACCCTGCAAAACTGTAACTGCAGTTTCCAGTTTTTCCCTTCGAATCAGGTAACTTCGTCTAGCCATAACTTCTTCGTTTCTCATCCAACTTTCGTGTTCTTTAGCTCGTTTTAAAGAGCTCTAATCCCTCTATAACTTTCATGTTGATGACCAAATCTCATTCTCAATAATATGGAAGATATAGGCGTCTAAAGTTCCGACCCCGATCTGGTCGCGTTTTGCCCAGAATTTTTCCAGAAACGAGAAGGTAAACTCGTAACTTTCGGGTTTGATTTCTTCTTGTGTGTTGTGAGTTAGAGTGAGTTCTTGTTATCAATGCGTAGAGCTAAGTTTCTTGTTTAGATTAAGCCCTTACACATAGCCTAACTCGATCTGTACTGCAAGATATAGATCCTCAAAGTCGGCCCCGTGAACTGCTCGAAAGTTCGAAACTTTCCAGATTTCCGAATTCGATTTGCTCCGTTGTTGCAATTCCGGTAAGTTTCCTTCAAATTCCTTCAACCTTGCTAATCTACATTACATTTTCGGTCAAAAACATGTTTCAATTGCATCAATTACGCTTTAGATTGAGTGAATTTGGGAGAATCGAATTCGAAAACTCTTAAGAAACCTAACCTCGAAATCGAATTCAAAAACCATTGAATACTGCATTATAATTGAGGAAATTGGTATCATTAGAACCGTAATTGAATTTCGAAACCATAGAAACAAGAATCACTCAATTTGGTTCTGTAGATTGTGAGATAATGTCGATTTAGTACTCGAGTCGATTTGGGGGTGGATGAAGAACTCGAGTTTCAGCAGCCGTCCGATCGTAGTTATAAGAAACGGACGGCCGAGATTAGATCTGGGGAGTTTAAGTTGGTTATGAGTTTTAATATTTCCAGAATTAAACCCTAACTTGTTGAATTAATTTAAATACCTTCCCGAATGTATTTTGACTTGAAATTTTAACCATAGATTCCGTATTAAATCTAGTTTATGTTGATGTAAATTAATATGGTTTTGGAGTTTTTAAACATAAGTTATGATTTTTGCAAGTTACGGGTTTTTTGGAATTATTTGGCCAAATTTAAAAGATATTTTTATGAAATAAAAATTTTATAATATGTCTAAAATGCTATAGTTACTGTATATTAAATTTGGTAATTTTTGGGCAAAGGTAAAAGGTTTTAAAAATTGTGTTTATGAGTTTTTCATAAGAATAACTTTTAATATATGGTTTTTAATGTAACCAAAAATTAAAGTATGGTTTGTTAATTAACTTTTAAGCTGGGGAAAATAAGGGAAACTAAATTAACATTTTATAACAGTAAGTTTATAAATGTTTAGGTATTAGTTTTTAATAGAAGTGAAATTATTTACATATATGTATACATACATATTTAAGTGGAAACTTATATAAATCAAGGAATATAGTTATTTTTACGTTTTATTTATTATATTATATGGGAGTTAATATTCTTAAATAAAACCAAGGAATATATATATATCTATATATATATTTTTACACATATATGTAAAAGAAATAAAATAGTGACTTAGGTTAAATCAAGGAGCTAAATTAATCTACATTTATATTAATTATAAATATGGTAGTTAATATACTTAACTGAAACTAAGGGAAATACTTTATTTTATTAACCATATTTTGGATGTAGGTGTGTGTAAAAGTTAATATAAATAATTAAATACAATAAAACTACATAAATAATGTTTTGTATAAATCCTAGTATATATAAATATACACAGTAAACATAATAAAATGAAATACCTTATAGGAAATATAATACGAAGGAATTAATAAGTTAAACTAAACCTCTACATAATACAAATAGAAAATATTATATGAGGTGGTATTAAATTATAGTAATGTATTAGGCTTAAAGAGTTACCTTTAAATTTCTAAGATTCATATAAACAGTGTTAAAATACATGTATATATTTAGTCAATGACCACAATGTAAATCTATAATTGGGTAAAGAAATTAATAAGTTAAAATTTAGGAGTATTTGTAATTAGATTACATAAAGTGTTACACAAATAGATCTTATTATATAATTAATAATAAATGAATGAAATACTTTTACATTTAAATGTTCTTATTATATAAACAATAATAAAATAAATGAGTTACTTTTACATCCAAATGTGAAGAGGATTATTAAGTCTAGATTTAATCATTTCTTGACATTTATAGTATTGAGTAATAACTTAATATTTTAAGATGAAATCATTAAAAGGATTAGATATAAAACTATATTAAAATGTGATTAGGAATTTAATCTAAATAATGATCCTTAAGTTTCTTGGAATTAGATAAGACATATAAAATACATTTATAACATTAATTACCAATATTCAGAATGAGAGTTTATAAATAGGTGATGTCTTTAATGGTTAGGACTTATAAAAGGTTTGTAAATAGTAATTAGATAATTAGAACCTTTGAGCCTTTAGTTAGATGAAGCTAAGTTAAATAGGATATTATACTGATTTACCTTTTGACACTGGGAATATTAATATGTCACTTGGATATAAGATATGAGGATTTTTCAGAATACACGATCTTATTAAATAATTAACAATTTCACTTACGAACCCGAATTTGATTCTTTGATAAATTCTACTCTATGTAGATATATTGTCCATCCTAAATACAACAAAGGAAATTTATTTATTAGGTTATTCCTTTGAAACCTTAGGTTTTGTAAAACAATTTAAAACATATTTAAGGCTTAAGTTTATTGAAGTTTGGTACAAAAGGATTATACATAGTCTATAGAGTGAATGGGTGTAAAAAATAAAATGTTTAGGAGATTAAAGGTAAGTAATGATACGTAAAAGGTTATATTTAAACACCTTATTATATAAGTAATAATTAAGCAAATAATGTACCTTGTGAATACTAAATGTAAGAGTTCGATAAGTCTAAGTTAACTATAATATAGTTGTTTCAAGATGAAAAGTAATTTAACATCTTATGTCAAGATTATTAGCTGGATGTAATAAAAAGTCTTTCTGGACTAAAGATAAGATAAATGAGCTAGTAACTCAATTAGGTTATGATATAATGCGTCTACAACACTGTGGTTCCAATATACAAGATGTAGATCTTAATTAAGTTAAGGGGAAAACTTAATTCCAATGGATTATCTAGTAGATATTGATAAAATACATAATCATTACATTGTGAATTAATAGTATAGTATTCTAAGATTGATTGAATAACATATAATGCACTTTTAATTTGATTGTGGTTAAATATGAATTAAGTGGATAGGAGTGGACAGTTAGCAGGTGTTAATAAAATACATTCCTTGATCCTACAACATTGGGCTATACAACGTTCTCAGATAACTCAAAGATTATACATAACATTTAAGTGAGGGCTTAAAAGATAATTGAGACTTTGAAATAAGAGTAAGGAGTTTATTTAAGCGTAACATACGATACAAGTGATTGATGATAGATTACCTTTAATATTCTTTAGAGTACTGTTGATTGTTTGCGCAAGTTGATTAGAACTGCTACAGCATTACCCAGGTACGATTTCTCGTACTCAGCGTGTTGTGTTTTGGACTCTTTGGAATGTTTTGTACGATTTCTCGTACTCCGATATTTTTGCTGATTGACTTGTGGAATGTTTTGGAAAACGCTAACTGACTTTAAGAGGTATTTCTAAAAAGGAATTGGTTGTGTGACTAACTCAGCTTGTGTGACTAACTGAGCCTTGGATGCGAAACTCTCTTGGGTATTGGTTCCTTCTATTTGGTTGTTCCATTAGACTTGACTACTTAGGGTTTACGCTTCTGCACTCTGTAGGACTGAGTGTTTTGGTATTGCTCTGGGTAGTTGGTGGTCTAGTGGGAATTTGGAAAAGGTCAATCTTGGAATTCTTCTTTTGACTCTGGATATCGTTTCATCCATGAGCTGGTTCTGGAGGTTTCGACGTGCGCGCGTCTTCAATGGTAACAGCAGGGGGTTGTATATCCCTCGCCCATAGGGGCATTGTTATTTAACAGCAGAGGGTTGTATATCCCTCGTCCATCAGGCCATTTTTAATTTAACAGCAGAGGGCTGTATATCCCTCGCCCATAGGGGCATTGATATTTAACAGTAGGGGGCTGTATATCCCTCGTCCACCAGGACATTTAAATCTGACAGCAGGGGGCTGTATATCCCTCGTCCATACGGATATTTATATCTGGCGGTGGGGGCCATCTCTCCCAATTGGTATTATTCCATTCTTGAGTTATTGGTTCTTGGATCTATCTTATTATTCTTAGTCCTTTGTGACTATCTGAGTCTTTATACTCCGAACGGGAATTGGTTCTAACATCAACAATGGATGCTTACTAACTATGTGGTGTGACTACTTAAGTGGATGACTTGTTTTGGAAGTTCTTTATCTCTATCTTTGTCTTGTTTTCTTTTCTCTTTAACTTGATTGTTTTGAAGTGCTTTATCTCTGTTTTACTCTCAAGAGTTTAATTTCAAGTTACTGTTTATTTGGAGGAGTTATGTTTTAAAGATTGTTTTGGAGAATTGTACCAGTTCCATTCCAGGGAACTGACTCACCCCTCCCGGGGTGGGCTGCTTGGTTTCATCTTGCAGGTACAAATTGATTTACAGGTGGCCACGACGAGCATGAGTGATTGGGATGGGATTAGGTTTATGGAGAGCGAATGTGTTTTATTATTGTTATGTTTATGTTGAGTTTTCTCGAAGTTCAGACCGTAACGTAGTTAATTGTAATGGTTGTAATTGGTGAGGTTGGTACCGGGTGTTTGGAGCCCGAGGGTCTGTAGCACCTTTAGTTTATTTTCCGCTGTTGTTTTATTATTATAGGGGTGTTACAGAAAGTGGTATCAGAGCGTAGTTACGCTCTGAACCCGAGAAAACTAGCCGAGTGAAATACTTAGATTAGGTAGCACTTAAAACTGGGGAACTGGGGTAGAATTGGGAAGTGAGGACTCCAGTAAGGCACGACTCCTAACCCTTTTTGGAATTGTGAACGATTCCTTTACACACTTTTCTTTTGTGAATGTCTGTTGAGTGTGATGTGTTGTTATACCGTTCCAACAGTAAACTACAAAAAATATATATATATACATATAAGTTTGGAGCATCCTATATTAAGTACGATAAGATTTTGGTTGAGATAAACCAAATATTAAGCTATTTTTCAAAAGCATACCCATGGAGAATACATTGCTAAAAATGCAATCCTTTAAAAGCTAGTACACAAATTCCTAGAATTTTAAAGAATACTTTTGGTTGAAAACAGTATACAAATAGAACTTTACATAACTAAATTAGTATTGATATTATGTGAAAGTACTTCAACTCCTTTAAAGTTTGAAAATAAATCTCATGAACTACTTGGTATCAATTTATTACCTAAAGATAATGTTTAAGATAAATCTTAAGTCTAGGAAATTATTAAGCTAACAAGAACTAGTAGCGTATTAGAAAAGATCAACATCTGAACTTGTAAAACACATTAAAACTCTATGTTAACTTTAGAAAGAAAACACATAAACCTAACACCCTACGGGAAGTGCCTAGTGCGACGAACTCCTAGGCTGAAAGTAGTGGGGGTGCACACCCACTTCTAGAAGTTTAGGGGCTAGACAAGCCTTGTCATCTAACTGTAAATAATCTTCTACGCAGGTGATGGATTGTGTTGAACTTGAGGGGAAGTGGTGGTAAGACGTTACCATCATGGAATCTTAAGCTAGGCATATTTCATTACTAGCCATAATGAACAGTTCAAAACTCGTATATTAAGATTCAGTACTAAATTTGTGCATGAAAAGAGTTTACCGAGTTAAATCCTTGGTGAAAAATACTTACCTATGGAGTGAAAACACATGAGTAATAATAAACTAAATATTATTGAGCCTTAAATACTTGGAGTATTGAGCGTCTAGTGAAAAAAATTGAGAGTTACTTAAAGATTTGGAAATCCTCATGTTTATGTAGAAGTTTAACCTTATACATAGATAAAATCTTAGAAGTCACACTAAGAGTGATATTTACAAAAGCCACCATTGTCTAAGGGAGTACTAAGATTTAATAATCAGGAGAATACTTACATAGAACAAACCTTAAGAAAAATAATTACCAAGAGTGAGTGAGTTTTCATTAGACTAGCTCACTTGACTTAAAATTTTCCCTACCTTAAAAAAATATATAATATATAAATTTTAAGATAAATGAATCAGATTTTGGAAGAACTTCCTAAAATTCTGCCTTGGGTGAAGTTATATAATAAGTAAATTTTATAAAGTAAACACTGAATGAATCATCTAAAATACGATAGTTAATTATAAAAACAATTGAAACTTGAAAAGTCACAGAAAATATTTATTTTATAGAGTTTTAGCATGGGGTTGACTAATAAACCCTTGAAGATGATTTTGGAAGATTATTAAGGAATATTAAATGATCTGAAATATTATTATAAACTACTCAAATACGTTACACCTGGTTTATAGCTTGGTAATATAATTGATATGATAAATGATCATATATGGACATATAATTCGTATCAGTCATTAAATGAATGGATAATAACCATAAGATAAAATTTTATAACCACCAAGGAAATACAAATACATAACAATCAAGAGATACAGATATATGTAACGATCATAGATAAGATCAACGGTGCAGTAAAATTCACAACAAAGCTGGTTAATAAGGTGTTGAATTCTTTGAATGTGCCGTTAGTAGCGGTACGAGGGCGTACCTTAGCTCTTTTAAGGGGGATATGCTGGCATACTCCTCCTTCGTTATCTCATCCGGATTATGCCTCGTTGCATTGTTAGTAAAGGGAGAACAGTATTAGCAGAATGAGAGGGTTTGTATGTGCTTGGTTTTTACAATATGACACAGTATGTGACTGTTGATTTTCATCATGCTATGTCTTGGTATATCTTGGTTCGTTTTGAGGTTGAGTAATCTCGAGTGGAATGTTGTTATGGAAATGGATGGAAATAAAGGATTGGATTGGTATGGAATTTCATTGGAATTATCATTGTCTTAGCACACCGAAGCGGTGTGAGTGCCTACTAGTTGATTTTCTTAAACTTCGAGGCGAAGTTTCTTTTAAGGGGGATATACTGAAATACCCCTAAATTAATTTAAATTAATTTAGGGGATTTCTTTTATTAAACCTTTAATAATACTATTAAGTATTAAATTATTATATGGAATTATGAATATTAAATTATTATGGAATTATGAAATTTATTTCGGGGTTTTCTCCTATTTAACCCTAATTATTATTATTATATAGCATTATGAATTTAATAATAAGATTTATAAGTCCATAAATCTTGAGAAAATTTCTAAATACTCCAAATATATTATAAAGATTTTAGGAAGTGTTGGAACATTGTTTTGGAACATAAAAGTCAATATAAAATTCTAGAAACCTTAAAGCTTATTAAGCCTTGCTAGAGTTGACTTTTTGAGAATGGTCAAACCAGGCCATGAAACCTATACCAATAAATAGGTTATGGAAAACCATGAAGATCGATAAAAAGAACGTCAAAAACGGATCATCCGAGCCAAAGTTATGCTAGATTGAAGTTTTGAATCAAAAATTTGAAAGATGCCACGTGTCAAGCTCACAGGCGCCAGGACTTGAGCGATTCTGGATTCCCTGAATTTCGATAACAGAATTCAGTGTTTAGCCCTAACTTGTGACCTCCATAACTTTCTCATCTTTTGGAATTTTTGAGTGCCGTCTTTTGCATTCTCTTCTCCTTAATCTCCTCTTTGCAACCATAACTCACACTAACCCTAACTAATCCTAAATCAACCGGAAATTCGATCCAAAGTAGCCACCCTGCAAAACCGTAACTGCAGTTTCCAGTTTTTCCCTTCGAATCAGGTAACTTCGTCTAGCCATAACTTCTTTGTTTCTCATCTAAATTTCGTGTTCTTTAGCTTGTTTTAAAGAGCTCTATCCCTCTAAAACTTTCAGAAACATTTCTAATCAAAGAAAATATAAGGAAACACCAAAAAGAGCAGTTTAAGCAAAAACGTACTCTAAGCTTGGAGAGACATGGGAGAGTACCCAAATATTGTTCTAAGACCTTAGTAATATCCTAATGGTCATTTTAAATCAATTACCAAAGAAAACCAAGCTTGAAAACAAGTTAAAACACAAAATGTGCTTTAAGGAGTCTTAAAGCACGTTTTTGAAAAATTGTCTTGTAAATGAGTTTTGAATGGCTAAATGTCCATCATTACTCTTTATTTAATATGTGTACTATATAGTATCACATTTGGAGGTCTATATCAATGGGAAATCAAAAATTTCACAACAATGTGCCTTGTTTTTGATGAATAGTGAATTTATTAAGCTAGTTTATAACATAAGTCTATATAAGTGAGACATTTGGTCAACAAAGACTAAACTACCCTCATTCACTAAAGGGGGCCGGTTTCTTTAAGTGTGACTCACCACACTTATCTAACTAAGTAAAGAGAAAGCAAATAAGTAAGTTATAAAGCATAAAACACTATTCACCTTTTAAGATAAATATCACTTTTGCTTACCTCTCTCCTCACTTCTTCATTTTCCCTTGTTGCCCACGATTTCTTGCTCTCTTTCTCTTCTCCATTCACGTAGAGCTCACCTCCATGAAAGCTCCACCTTCTCTTGCACACCACTTGCTCATTTAAGCTCCAAATCCAAAACAAAATACATATTCCTCTTAGTTAGCTCAAGCTCCTTCTTCCTATCTTTTCAAAACTTCAAGAGCTTCATTTTGGTGCCAAGTCAAACCACCATTAGAGGAGGAAATTCAAGTTTGGAGACTCCATTGGCATCTCCATTCTCTTAAGGTAAAGAAAGTGTAAGAAAATCTAGGTTTCCACCATTTTCTTCACTTGACCGAAAATATATACTCATGGGACTCCATGTTTATGCCTTGTTCTAGCTTGTTTCTACTCTTCAAAGGGAGAGGAGGTCCTTCTTGCTTCACATCCAAGTTGTCTTGAGAAACCAAGGTAAAACAATCACATTAATACCTTAAAACATATTTTTAAACCTAGGGTTTGTTCCTTAGGGTTAATGTGTTATCTAGTACTCATTGGAGTCATTGGATATTGGTTAGAACATTGGCAAGGAGAATCACATTGGTGACCGAGATTGAACAAAGAAAACCTAAGGAGAAAAGCTTTTAAGCTTGTGAGAAAACAAGGTAAATGACTTACCTTAAGGTGTTTGTGTTTAAGGGAATGAGATGTGGGTATATGATGAGTTTAGTGTTTAGTTTATATTTGGAAGGTGCTATGAAACTTAGGAGAAACAATGACTATTATTGTGAACTTGTGACTAAGGAGCAAATGAGAAAAGAGATAGTTTAAGAATATAAATATGAAGTACAAGAAGCATTTTATTTCAATGGGAGCCTTGTTGAGTGTATTCGCAGGTTGAAGGCATATATGCGGAAATTCAGTGGTTAAGATTATCGTCATTTAAGGGCCTAAGTGCCAAGCATTTTAAGTTTAAGCATTATATGATGATGTGGTGAAGTTTAGTGTAAATTGGGTGTTAAGGTGTTGTGATGAGATTTGTGTGGTATTGGTTGTTTGATGGAGAAAAACCATTTGTTAGGAAGTACTATATACTAGAGAACCCATGGCAAAATTTAAGGAGAGTTTAAGTGTTTAAGATATCCTAAGAATTTAATGACTAAGGAAGTACTAGGAGTGTCTAGTTGTCTTGATGAAAAAGGGTGAAGTTAAGGTTTTAATGAGTTATAATTTAGGCATTACTATGAAGGATTTAGAAGTCAAGAGATGTATTTGAGTATTTAGGACTTAGGCAAATGTTGGTGCACAACTAAGAAGGAAATAAGGTGATGATGGAAGTTTAAACTTGTGAAGGAACATTAAGTAAGTGCTTAAGAGAGTTTGATAGTGGAAGATGCTTGGGAGATGATGTTATTGTGGTGAGAAAACATTTGGTATAGTGGCTGCAATAGGTATGAACCACCACCTAGAAACCAAGAGGAAGCATTACAAGTGTTAGCAATATTACAAGGAAATGCATGAGGACTAAGGTGTATCTTGGTGAATGATTTAATGTGTTTTGAGGAGGGCTTAAGGTGTATTTGAGGTGCCCAAATGAGGTTATAGCATATTAGAATATATGAGGAGAAGTTTGAGATTGAAAGAGGCAATTTAAGAGGAAGGTCTGTAGAGGACCGACCCAGGGTCCGACCCAGTGTTGGGTCGGTCGGGCCATGTTGAGCCAGCCGGAATGCCTCTGGACTGGACCGACCCAGGGGGTTTGGGTCGGTCGGCTTAGCTTTGGGTCGGTCGGCAAGGTTTAATATAGGAAAAATGAGTTCTGTAAGGGACCGACCCAGAGGGTTTGGGTCGGTCGGTCTAGCTCTGGGTCGGTCGGATGGGTTCCAAGAGACGGAAGAGTTTCTGTAATGGACCGACCCAGGGGTAGGGTCGGTCGGTGGGTCGGTCGACCCTTAACACTTAAAAAAAAAAAAAGAAAATTTCAAATTCTAAGAATGGTAATGGGTAATGAGGTATGCCCTTGGTAGGGAAGTAAAGATTGGGACCCTAAGAACTTAAGGAATTAAGTTAAGATTAAGTATAAGTTTTAATGTTTAAAGTTAAGTTTGTAAGACTAAGAGATAAGACTTGAGAGGTTATTGAATGGAAGTCCTAGGGACTAAGTGAGTTAAGTAAGGTGCAAATAACTAATAACCTAAAAATGAATGAATGTTTTAGGTTTGTGAATTGGGACCCCGAAGAAGTTAAACAAACAACGACGGTGAACGGTACAATCCTTTTCGTGACCTGCTTGCTAACGAGGTGTCCCTCGGCTTGTGTGCTATCTGTTTATTTGCTATGACTAAAACAAGATAAAGCATGCAACCGGTTATATTGCTCTCGTTGCGATTGTGTTACATTTACACTAACCCGCGAGGCTTGAGATTGTTACTAACCAAGGTTAGTACTTACTGAGTTAAGGTTGAGAACTAAGTATCGGTGATTGTTGGTTTTACCCGTCAAGGTTTAACTAACACTTGGTAATTAAGGCTTTCACTAACCATAACTTGGGGTGGGAGTGAGGAATCCGGAATGGTACCGGCACATGTGTATTGGGGGAGGTCGGTATCTGAATCAGATCCGACTTCCAAATAAGACTGGTCATTAGACTCGTCGCCTAGGGTCAACAAATCGACCCGACCACCCGGGCTACTGTTCGAGGTGGGAGGCACATTAAGGAAGGCGTGGAGGGATCAAGCCTACATCCCTAATAAATTAAGGAAGGTAGCTTATCGTCGGATAGTGCACTGCTACCGGCTAGGGTTAACCAAGCCCTACAAAGATAAGCAACCAATTAAGGGCTAACCAATCTAATAGTGGAGAGGTTGGCAAGTATAAGACTAAGATTGAGACTGAGATTAAGATTAAGATAAGGAATTGAGATTAAGGAAATGAGGACTAAGGAGGGGGTTACTAACCCACTTGATAAGGGAACGCTTGAGTCGTTCATTGCTTGTGGACTATATGTTCATCTGTGGTTATTGTTATTGCACTTCATATTATGTTCGTGTATGTAATCAATTTCCATGCTATCGACAATTAGTCGTCGTAGCCCCGTTAGCTTGGGGGCCATGAGAGGGTGTACCAGCATTCGTGCTGACCCCCTCGGGGGCTATTTTTACACTTGCAGGTAAGAGGCCCATGAGGACGCACTACGAGAGTAGGAGCGGTTAGACTTAGGGGGACATTTATTTTGAATTCGGGTTGCGCCTGTGCACCCGACTGTTTATATAAATTGTAAGTTTGAGATTACGTTAGATACTAGTACTCGGTTGGTTGTGGGATTGGATGTGATGTTTTAGTTGGATGTTTTTGGAAGTATTGTATATTTAAGCCGGTATATTCTAACGATCAGACCGTGGCAAGGTCCAGGTTGTTTATTTCCGCTGCGACGTATTCGATTAAGTGCTATGCGATAACCACGATAGGCTTTGGATGGGGTGTTACAAAAAGTGGTATCAGAGCGTAGTTACGCTCTGATCAAGAAATACCGGATATACCACCGAGTTAGGATACAAGTTAAGGAATAAGTGTTGGGTTAAGGGTGTGAGAAGTTAGAGTGAGTAGAGTCAGATGACCACTAATAAGTGTGGATTGTCTTTACCGTCTACGGACGTTATAAACTAACCAAACAGTGGTGAGTGAATCTAATGTAAGTTATGCTTGTTCAGATGGCAGGACGCCCTAGAGGAGGCCGAGGTCGCGGCCGGGGTGAGGATATTCCAGGGATACCTGGAGGGCAGACGATCGCAGAGATCGTAGCTGCCGCTTTAGGGCACATGGGCTATCAGCCTGGTGTGGGTGCACCACCTCCACCGCCACAACCTAGGGAACCCAACTGGGTGAAGAGTCTGTCAGATCTTCGACCCGCTCATTTCAAGGGGGAGACCGATCCCGCCAAGCTTGAGGCGTACATCTCCGAGCTGGAGACCGCCTTCGAGACCCTTGATGTCCCTGCTGGGATCAAGGTGCGCTTAGCTGCTTTCTACCTGAAGGGGGCGGCGGGCGATTGGTGGAAGCTGGTGAGGGCCGAGCATGTGGCCAACCCAGAGTTCGGCTGGGAGCAGTACACCGCCTTGCTACGGGCAAAGTACTACCCCGCCCATGTCCAGACGAAGAAGCGCTTGCAGTTAGATGCGCTTAAGCAGTCGGACAAGATGACGGTGGACGAGTATTACTCAGAGTTCACCGCCTTGCTCCGTCTTCTGCCAGGTCTAGGGTATTCTGACCAGATCTTGGTAGACCGCTTCTATGGCGGGCTTAGCCATCGACTCCGCTACGGCATGGGGCCGACGAGTTACACTACCTTGCAGGTAATAAGAATGATTGAGAATTGAGTAAGTGATGAATAAGATTTAGATTATGATGAATAAGTATGACTAATACCATGGAAAAGCAGGAGTGCTATCATGCCGCTGCTAAGGTTGAGATTACCGTCCAGCTGAGGGACGAGGAGAATGCAAAGCGGAAGAGTGCTGGGAAGAGCTCGGAGAGTCAAGGGCAAGGAGGGTACAAGAAACAAAAGTACCAGCCTCAAGCCCAGAAAAATCAGAACCCGAAGGGGAAGGAGGGAAAGGAGAAGGCTCCAGAAGAGCCATTGAAGCTGACATATGCTTATGCAGCTACACCCCTGCGCTCTAAGGCGCCGAAGGGTAAGGAATTGGTATTACATAAGTTAAGAAACAACTAGTAACTATTTGGGATGTGAATATTGACATTGTGAATGATCAGGATCAGAGGCTGAGAAAGGAGCCGGTGGTGGCTACCATCGACGCTACATCTGTAGATGGTGTCACAAGGACCACCCGGGGCTCGACTGTAAGGGGAACAAAGTAGAGTGCAACTTCTGCGGAGTACTTGGACACCGAGCATATGAGTGCTACGGGAATCCGGAGAGTAAGAATTTCAGACCCAGTTTTAAGGTTAAGGCCAAGGCTGATCAGGGATCTGGATCTGACGGTCAGAGGAGGGGGCAACCAGCTGCAGACAAGAACCCAAGGGCGACCCAGAAGACGGGGCCCACTCTACACATGGTGGACCGGGACGATGAGCCTGAGCCCTCATCGAGGCCAGGTACCACTATAACCATTTAGTAATAAAACTACCTGCTTACCGCATTATCATGCATGTTTGGTGAAATATATGAGTTAGTGAAAATAAGATGAGATTAGAACCTAAGTAAGATATAACCTACTACCACTTTAGGAAGATTCAACATCTGCTACCCTATACCATCTACATCTAACCCGGAGCACACCGACATCGAAACCATACACTTTCCAACCGAACAATGTCAGGTTATCCGCCCAGGTATGATTTTATTAAGGGGATACCTGACACCCGACGCACAAATAGCCATCATCAGGAGATGCAATCAACTAGGAATGGGACCGGGAGGTTTTTACACACCGGAGTACCCAGGGGGAGCAAGGATGAAGTTAAAGATGATGAGCTTGGGCAAGGATTGGAATCCGTATGCCAAGAATTACCAAACCACAAGGGAGCAAGATGGAGTCTCACCACCGGGAATACCCGAAGAGTTCCATCCAGTTATTACACAAGTCGTGGAAATCGCTCAGCAGTTGGAAGCTGAACCGATTCCAGACATCCAGCCAGACATTTGCATTGTAAACTTCTACGAAAAAGATGGGAAACTGGGACTACACCAGGATAAGGACGAGACAACGGAGTCTCTCGAGAGAGGGATACCCGTAGTGTCTTGGTCCATTGGAGACGATGCGGAATTTTTATACGGCGAGCAGAAGCGTGCGGACCGTGCAGATAAAATAATTAAGTCGGTGATGTATTAATTTTGGGAGGAGAATCAAGGATGTTATACCATGGGATTAAGAGAATCAAGCTGAATACAGCACCGTCAGCAGTAATCAATGCGACGCATATGAGACCAGGAAGATTAAACCTAACCTTTAGACAATATTAGCCATGTAATGTTAGAATGAGATGAGAAATGAGATGTAAGATTGAAGCACATGTTGTAAACAGGATGGTCATGAATAAAATAACAGTGTTGTTCATATAAATTGTTACGACTCTTGTTATACCATCAATACTCATGGAGCTTGTGAACACAATTAGGTCATGGACTCGGTACGGAAGGTGCACTAAGCATACTCACAGAGGCACAGGCCGACGCAGCGGTACTATCCTCACCGGCACCTTTCCGATCAATGGATTGAGGCATCAGTTCTCTTCGACTCAGGGGCCTCGCATACCTTTGTCTCTGCATCATTTGCGAGCAGGTTGGGGCTAGACGCTGATGAGCTACCCGACTTCACGGTTACGCTCCCGTCTAAGGAGAAGGTTCGTTGCACTCGCTACTACCGAGGAGCCACCATCAGAATTAAGGGGGAAGACTTCCCAGTCAGTTTCATTGAGTTCAGTAAGCTAGGATTTGATGTTATATTCGGGATGAACTGGTTGGAGCGGCACAAGGGACGTATCCTCTGCGCCGAGCATAGATTGCTGCTCAGGAGTCCGTCTGGGGTAACAATATCATACCGCCAGAGGCCCAGGGAGCCTTCGACTAAGATCATCACCGCCATGGCAATGTACAGAGAATTAAGGAGAAAGGAAGAAGTATACCTCTGCTATGTACAGGACATAGAGAGAGACCCTGAGTTCGACCCCGACTTACCGGTAGTGTCGGAGTTCCCCGACTTATTTCCACGGGAACTGCCCGGCATGCCACCCACTCGGGAGGTAGAGTTCACCATTGAGCTGCTACCTGGTACCGGACCGATAGCCAAAGCACCATACCGTATGGCTCCGGCAGAAATGACTGAGTTAAAAGAACAACTGAAAGATTTGTTGGATAAGGGATTCATTAGACCAAGTGTGTCACCATGGGGAGCGCCAGTCCTCTTCGTGAAGAAGAAGGATGGTAGTCTCCGCCTCTGCATCGACTACAGAGAGCTGAATGCAGTGACAGTGAAGAATAAGTACCCACTACCCCGCATTGACGATCTGTTCGATCAGTTGAAGGGAGCATCTGTGTTTTCCAAGATTGATCTCAGATCGGGGTATCATCAGATAGCCATTAAGGAGGGAGACATTGAGAAGACGGCATTCCGGACACGATACGGCCACTACGAGTTTACAGTGATGCCGTTCGGTTTGTCGAACACGCCAGCGAAGTTTATGGATCTGATGAACCGCTTGTTCCGGGAGCAGCTGGACAAGTCGGTGGTGGTTTTTATTGATGATATTTTGATATATTCAGAGTCTAAGGTTGAGCATGAGGAACATTTGAGAAGGGTGTTGGAAATATTAAGGGAGAACCAGCTATATGCTAAGTTCTCCAAGTGTGAGTTTTGGCTTGACCAGGTCTCTTTCCTAGGTCATGTCATCTCAGATGCTGGGATCGCAGTGGATCCAGCAAAGATTGATGCCGTACGTACCTGGCCAAGGCCGAAGACTGTTACCGACATCCGGAGCTTTCTCGGTCTGGCAGGTACTACAGGAGGTTTGTTAGAGATTTCAGCAAGGTCGCGAAGCCGATGACCAGTCTGATGAAGAAAGATGCACCATTTCTATGGACAGTCGACTGTGAGAGATCATTTCAGCGCTTAAGGACTCACTGACCACTGCACCGGTTCTGACCATTCCAGACGGTACAGAGGGCTTTGAGGTTTATTGTGATGCATCCGGCAGAGGGCTGGGTTGCGTGCTCATGCAACATGGCAAGGTGGTGGCATATGCCTCACGCCAGTTGAAGAAACATGAGGAGAACTACCCCACACATGATTTAGAGCTGGGAGCTGTAGTCTTCGCTTTGAAGATATGGCGCCACTACTTATACGGGGTTAGTGTCACGATCTACACCGATCATAAAAGTTTAAATACATATTCACTCAGAAGGAATTAAATCTTCGACAGAGGAGATGGTTAGAATTTCTGAAAGACTATGACATTGACCTCCAATACAAAGAAGGGAAGGCCAATGTTGTAGCAGATGCCCTGAGCCGTCGAGCACACTCACTCCATTCGCTAGTTTCTTTCTCCAGCTTGGTTGATGAGGTGCGAGAGGCTCAGAGGACTGATGAGTATATGAGAGAGGTCAGACAGAAGCTGACAGATGGTACCTTTGAGAGTCAGAAATACGACTTCAGACTTCATGATGATGATCTGATCAGACTTAAGGGCCGATTATGCATACCACGAGGTAACACGGATCTGAAAGACCGTATACTTAGAGAATCACACTGTTCTTCAGTTTCCATCCATCCGGGAGCCTCTAAAATGTATAAAGACATGAAGAGATACTTCTGGTGGTCGGGATGAAGACAGATGTTACCGAGTTCGTCTTGAGGTGTCTCACATGCCAGAAGGTGAAATTCGAGCACAGACGACCGGGCGGAATGGTACAGTCGATGCCAGTTCCGGAGTGGAAGTTCCATGATATCTCCATGGACTTCGTAGTTGGGCTTCCACCTGCTAGGGGAGGTCTCAACATGATATGGGTGGTGGTGGATCGCCTTACCAAAGTAGCCCGATTCATACCGATGAAGGATACTTGGAAGGTGACCAAATTAGCTGAGTTATTTGAGAAAGAAATCATGAGACATCATGGCATACCAAAGACCATAGTGTCAGATAGAGATACCAGATTCCTTTCGAGGTACTGGAGAGCTACCAGAGAAGCGTTGGTACAGAACTCAAACTGAGTACCGCGTTCCATCCTCAGACAGATGGTCAGACTGAGCGTACTATTCAGACACTCGAGGACATGCTGAGAGCATGTGCCTTAGACTTCCAGGGCAGTTGGATTGACAGATTGCATCTGATCGAGTTTTCATACAACAACAGCTATCACGCTTCGATCAAGATGGCACCTTTTCAAGCGTTGTACGGTAGACCATGTCGTACACCGCTCTGCTGGGATGAGTCGAGTGAGACGGTCATTATAGGACCAGAGTACTTAGAACAAGTTAAGGCTGAAGTTCAGCAAATCAGGGAGAACATGAAAGCTGCTCAAGATAGGCAGAAGTCGTATGCTGATGTTCGACGACGAGACCTGGAGTTCGCAGTGGGCGACCGGGTATTTCTGCGAGTATCACCGATGAAGGGTGTATTCAGGTTTGGGCAGAAGGGCAAGTTAAGCCCGAAATTTGTTGGTCCTTATGAGATTACGGAGCGGGTGGGCCCGGTTGCTTACAGGTTGAATTTACCTGCTGAGCTGGGTAAAGTGCATGATGTCTTTCATGTTTCACAGCTGAAGAAATACATGCACCACCCCTCCCATGTGTTAGAACCTGAGAGGTTGACCTTAAACCAAATGAGATCCGTGGAGACTCCTCAGAGAATCTTGGACAGAAAGACTAGGGACACTCGCCACAAGTCAGTGCGACTGGTGAAGGTTCTCTGGTCTAACCAGGATGTCGAAGAGGCCACGTGGGAATTAGAGGATAAGATGAGGGCGAAGTACCCTTCTTTATTTACTGACTAGATCGTCTGTATAGGGTACGGGGCGTACCCCTTTTTAAGGGGGGTAGAGCTTCCTCGCTTTTGAGTTAGGAAACGATCATGTTTGTCGTTTGTTTGGTTGTTTAAGATGTGATTTGGGTAAGTTGCTACACTTCGGTGTAAGTTTGAGTTTGAGTTATGTATGATACTTATGTATTGTATTTGAGATTGACCTTTGAGTCTTGAGATGTATGAATGTGAATATAAGATGTGGTATTAAGATTAAGAGAACTGTGTACCGTGAATGGTTAAACACATGTGTGAACTTTGAGGACAAAGTTCTTTTAAGGGGGGTAGATTGAAATACCCCAAACTTAGATATGGTGTTTAAATGATAAACCAAGATATAAGAAGGCTAAATAATGCCTTAGAAACATTAAGAAACATTTCTAATCAAAGAAAATATAAGGAAACACCAAAAAGAGCAGTTTAAGCAAAAACGTGCTCTAAGCTTGGAGAGACATGGGAGAGTACCCAAATATTGTTCTAAGACCTTAGTAATATCCTAATGGTCATTTTAAATCAATTACCAAAGAAAACCAAGCTTGAAAACAAGTTAAAACACAAAATGTGCTTTAAGGAGTCTTAAAGCACGTTTTTGAAAAATTGTCTTGTAAATGAGTTTTGAATGGCTAAATGTCCATCATTACTCTTTAATTAATATGTGTACTATATAGTATCACATTTGGAGGTCTATATCAATGGGAAATCAAAAATTTCACAACAATGTGCCTTGTTTTTGATGAATAGTGAATTTATTAAGCTAGTTTATAACATAAGTCTATATAAGTGAGACATTTGGTCAACAAAGACTAAACTACCCTCATTCACTAAAGGGGGCCGGTTTCTTTAAGTGTGACTCACCACACTTATCTAACTAAGTAAAGAGAAAGCAAATAAGTAAGTTATAAAGCATAAAACACTATTCACCTTTTAAGATAAATATCACTTTTGCTTACCTCTCTCCTCACTTCTTCATTTTCCCTTGTTGCCCACGATTTCTTGCTCTCTTTCTCTTCTCCATTCACGTAGAGCTCACCTCCATGAAAGCTCCACCTTCTCTTGCACACCACTTGCTCATTTAAGCTCCAAATCCAAAACAAAATACATATTCCTCTTAGTTAGCTCAAGCTCCTTCTTCCTATCTTTTCAAAACTTCAAGAGCTTCATTTTGGTGCCAAGTCAAACCACCATTAGAGGAGGAAATTCAAGTTTGGAGACTCCATTGGCATCTCCATTCTCTTAAGGTAAAGAAAGTGTAAGAAAATCTAGGTTTCCACCATTTTCTTCACTTGACCGAAAATATTACTCATGGGACTCCATGTTTATGCCTTGTTCTAGCTTGTTTCTACTCTTCAAAGGGAGAGGAGGTCCTTCTTGCTTCACATCCAAGTTGTCTTGAGAAACGAAACAAGGGGAAAACAATCAAATCACATTAATACCTTAAAACATATTTTAAACCTAGGGTTTGTTCCTTAGGGTTAATGTGTTATCTAGTACTCATTGGAGTCATTGGATATTGGTTAGAACATTGGCAAGGAGAATCACATTGGTGACCGAGATTGAACAAAGAAAACCTAAGGAGAAAAGCTTTTAAGCTTGTGAGAAAACAAGGTAAATGACTTACCTTAAGGTGTCTTGTTGTTTAAGGGAATGAGATGTGGGTATATGATGAGTTTAGTGTTTAGTTTTATTTGGAAGGTGCTATGAAACTTAGGAGAAACAATGACTATTATTGTGAACTTGTGACTAAGGAGCAAATGAGAAAAGAGATAGTTTAAGAATATAAAGATGAAGTACAAGAAGCATTTTATTTCAATGGGAGCCTTGTTGAGTGTATTCGCAGGTTGAAGGCAAATATATGCGGAAATTCAGTGGTTAAGATTATCGTCATTTAAGGGGCCTAAGTGCCAAGCATTTTAAGTTTAAGCATTTATGATGATGTGGTGAAGTTTAGTGTAAATTGGGTGTTAGTGTTGTGATGAGAATTTGTGTGGTATTGGTTGTTTGATGGAAAAAAACATTTGTTAGGAAGTACTATATACTAGAGAACCCATGGCAAAATTTAAGGAGAGTTTAAGTGTTAAGATATCCTAGAGGAATTTAATGACTAAGGATGTACTAGGAGTGCTCTATGAGTTGTCTTGATGAAAAAGGGTGAAGTTAAGTGTTTAATGAGTTATATAATTTAGGCATTACTATGAAGGATTAGAAGTCAAGGAGTATTTGAGTATTTAGGACTTAGGCAAATGTTGGTGCACAACTAAGAAGGAAATAAGGTTTGATGATGGAAGTTAAACGTTAAGGAACATTAAGTAATGCTTAAGAGAGTCTTGATAGTGGAAGATGCTTGGGAGATGATGTTATGGTGTGAAGAAAACATTTGGTATAGTGGCTGCAATAGGTATGAACCACCACCTAGAAACCAAGAGGAGAGCATTACAAGTGTTAGCAATATTACAAGGGAAAATGCATGAGGACTAAGGTGTATCTTGGTGAATGATTTAATGTGTTTTGAGGAGGGCTTAAGGTTATTTGAGGTGGCCCAAATGAGGTTATAGCATATTAGAATATATGAGGAGAAGTTTGAGATTGAAAGAGGCAATTTAAGAGGAAGGTCTGTAGAGGACCGACCCAGGGTCCGACCCAGTGTTGGGTCGGTCGGGCCATGTTGAGCCAGCCGGAATGCCTCTGGACTGGACCGACCAGGGGGTTTGGGTCGGTCGGCTTAGCTTTGGGTCGGTCGGCAAGGTTTAATATAGGAAAAATGAGTTCTGTAGGGACCGACCCAGAGGGTTTGGGTCGGTCGTCTAGCTCTGGGTCGGTCGGATGGGTTCCAAGAGACGGAAGAGTTTCTGTAATGGACCGACCCAGGGGTAGGGTCGGTCGGTGGGTCGGTCGACCCTTAACACTTAAAAAAAAAAAGAAAAGAAAAAGAAAATTTCAAATTCTAAGAATGGTGATGGGTAATGAGGTATGCCCTTGGTAGGGAAGTAAAGATTGGGACCCTAAGAACTTAAGGAATTAAATTAAGATTAAGTATAAGTTTTAATGTTTAAAGTTAAGGTTTAAGCTAAGTGGCAAAGACTTAAGAGGGTATTAAATGGGAATCTTTAGAGACTAGTGAGTTAAGAAGGTACAATAACTAATGACCTAAAAATGAATGAATGTTTTAGGTTTGTGAATTGGGACCCCGGAGAAGTTAAACAACGGCGACACGGTGAACGGTACAATCCTTTTCGTGACCTGCTTGCTAACGAGGTGTCCCTCGGCTTGTGTGCTATCTGTTTATTTGCTATGACTAAAACAAGATAAAGCATGCAACCGGTTATATTGCTCTCGTTGCGATTGTGTTACATTTACATAACCGCGAGGCTTGAGATTGTTACTAACCAAGGTTAGTACTTACTGAGTTAAGGTTGAGAAACTAAGTATCGGTGATTGTTGGTTTTACCCGTCAAGGTTTAACTAACAATTGGTAATTAAGGCTTTCACTAACCATAACTTGGGGTGGGAGTGAGGAATCCGGAATGGTACCGGCACATGTGTATTGGGGGAGGTCGGTATCTGAATCAGATCCGACTTCCAAATAAGACTGGTCATTAGACTCGTCGCCTAGGGTCAACAAATCGACCCGACCACCCGGGCTACTGTTCGAGGTGGGAGGCACATTAAGGAAGGCGTGGAGGGATCAAGCCTACATCCCTAATAAATATAGGAAGGTAGCTTATCGTCGGATAGTGCACTGCTACCGGCTAGGGTTAACCAAGCCCTACAAAGATAAGCAACCAATTAAGGGCTAACCAATCTAATAGTGGAGAGGTTGGCAATATAAGACTAAGATTGAGACTGAGATTAAGATTAAGATAAGGAGTTGAGATTAAGGAAATGAGGACTAAGGAGGGGGTTACTAACCCACTTGATAGGGAACGCTTGAGTCGTTCATTGCTTGTGGACTATATATGTTCATCTGTGGTTATGTTATTGCACTTCATATTATGTTCGTGTATGTAATCAATTTCCATGCTATCGACAATTAGTCGTCGTAGCCCCGTTAGCTTGGGGGCCATGAGAGGGTGTACCAGCATTCGTGCTGACCCCCTCGGGGGCTATTTTTACACTTGCAGGTAAGAGGCCCATGAGGACGCACTACGAGAGTAGGAGCGGTTAGACTTAGGTGGGGGACTTTTATTTTGAGTTCGGGTTGCGCCTGTGCACCCGACTGTTTATATTAAGCTGATGTAAGTTTGGGATTGTGTATAAGATACTAGTACTCGGTTGTTGTGGTATTGAGAATATTGATGTTTAGTTGGGTAAGTGTTTTTGGATAAGTATTGTAAGTATTTAAGCCGGTATATTCTATCGATCAGACCGTGGCAAGGTCCAGGTGTTGTTTATTTCCGCTGCGACGTATTCGATTAAGTGTTCAGATTGCGATAACCACGATAGGCTTTGGATGGGGTGTTACAGAATCAGGTAACTTCGTCTAGCTATAACTTCTTCGTTTCTCATCTAAATTTCGTGTTCCTTAGCTCGTTGTAAAGAGCTCTAATCCCTCTACAACTTTCATGTTGATGACCAAATCTAATTCTCAATAATATGGAAGATATAGGCGTCTAAAGTTCCGACCCCGATCTGGTCGCGTTTTGCCCAGAATTTTTCCAGAAACGAGAAGGTAAACTCGTGACTTTCGGGTTTGATTTCTTCTTGTGTGTTGTGAGTTAGAGTGAGTTCTTGTTATCAATGCGTAGAGCTAAGTTTCTTCTTTAGATTAAGCCCTTACACATAGCCTAACTCGATCTGTACTGCAAGATATAGATCCTCAAAGTCGGCCCCGTGAACTGCTCGAAAGTTCGAAACTTTCCAGATTTCCGAATTTGATTTGCTCCGTGTTGCAATTCCGGTAAGTTTCCTTTAAATTCCTTCAACCTTGCTAATCTACATTACATTTTCGGTCAAAAACATGTTTCAATTGCATCAATTACGCTTTAGATTGAGTGAATTTGGGAGAATCGAATTCGAAAACTCTTAAGAAACCTAACCTCGAAATCGAATTCGAAAACCATTGAATACTGCATTATAATTGGGGAAATTGGTATCATTAGAACCGTAATTGAATTTCGAAACCATAGAAACAAGAATCACTCAATTTGGTTCTGTAGATTGTGAGATAATGTCGATTTAGTACTCGAGTCGATTTGGGGGTGGATGAAGAACTCGAGTTTCAGCAGCCGTCCGATCGTAGTAATAAGAAACGGACGGCCGAGATTAGATCTGGGGAGTTTAAGTTGGTTATGAGTTTTAATATTTCCAGAATTAAACCCTAAATTGTTGAATTAATTTAAATACCTTCCCGAATGTATTTCGACTTGAAATTTTAACCATAGATTCCTTATTAAATCTAGTTTATGTTGATGTAAATTAATATGGTTTTGGAGTTTTTAAACATAAGTTAGGATTTTTGCAAGTTACGGGTTTTCTGGAATTATTTGGCCAAATTAAAAAGATATTTTTATGAAATAAAAATTTTATAATATGTCTAAAATGCTATAGTTACTGTATATTAAATTTGGGGAATTTTTGGGCAAAGGTAAAAGGTTTTAAAAATTGTGTTTATGAGTTTTTTCATAAGAATCTTATAATATATGGTTTTTAATGTAACCAAAATTAAAGTATGGTTTGTTAATTAACTTTTAAGCTGGGAAAATAAGGGAAACTAATTAAAATTTTATAACAGTAAGTTTATAAAATGTTTTAGGTATTAGTTTTTAATAGAAGTGAAATTATTTACATATATGTATACATCATATTTAAGTGGAAACTTATATAAATCAAGGAATATAGTTATTTTTACGTTTATTTATTATATTATATGGGAGTTAATATTCTTAAATAAAACCAAGGAATATATATATATCTATATATATATTTTTACACATATATGTAAAGAAATAAAATAGTGACTTAGGTTAAATCAAGGAGCTAAATTAATCTACACTTTATATTAATTATATAATATGGTAGTTATATACTTAACTGGAACTAGGGAAATACTTTATTTTATTAACCATATTTTGGATGTAGGTGTGTGTAAAAGTTAATATAATAATTAAATACAATAAAACTACATAAATATGTTTTGTATAAATCCTAGTATAATTAAATATATACACAGTAAACATAATAAAATTAAATACCTTATAGGAAATATAATACGAAGGAATTAATAAGTTAAACTAAACCTCTACATAATACAAATAGAAGAATATTATATGAGGTGGTATTAAATTATAGTAATGTATGGCTTAAAGAGTTACCTTTAAATTTCTAAGATTCATATAACAGTGTTAAAATACATGTATATATTTAGTCAATGACCACAATGTAAATCTATAATTGGGTTAAGAAATTAATAAGTTAAAATTTAGGAGTATTTGTAATTAGATTACATAAGTGTTACACAATAGATCTTATTATATATTAATAATAAAATGAATGAAATACTTTTACATTTAAATGTTCTTATTATATAACAATAATAAAAGAAATGAGTTACTTTTACATCCAAATGTGAAGGATTATTAGGCTAGATTTAATCATTTCTTGACATTTATAGTATTGAGTAATAACTTAATATTTTAAGATGAAATCATTAAAGGATTAGATATAAAACTATATTAAAATGTGATTAGGAATTTAATCTAAATAATGATCCTTAAGTTTCTTGGAATTAGATAAGACATATAAAATACATTTATAACATTAATTACCAATATTCAGAATGAGAGTTTTATAAATAGGTGATGTCTTTAATGGTTAGGACTTATAAAAGGTTTTGTAAATAGTAATTAGATAATTAGAACCTTTGAGCCTTTAGTTAGATGAAGCTAAGTTAAATAGGAATTATACTGATTTACCTTTTGACACTGGGAATATTAATATGTCACTTGGATATAAGATATGAGGATTTTTCAGAATACACGATCTTATTAAATAATTAACAATTTCACTTACGAACCCGAATTTGATTCTTTGATAAATTCTACTCTATGTAGATATTGTCCATCCTAAATACAACAAGGAAATTTATTTATTAGGTTATTCCTTTGAAACCTTAGGTTTTGTAAAACAATTTAAAACTATTTTCACTTAAGTTTATTGAAGTTTGGTACAAAAGGATTATACATAGTCTATAGAGTGAATGGGTGTAAAAAAATAAAATGTTTAGGAGATTAAAGGTAAGTAAGGATACGTAAAAGGTTATATTTAAACACCTTATTATATAAGTAATAATTAAGCAAATAATGTACCTTGTGAATACTAAATGTAACAGTTCGATAAGTCTAAGTTAACTATAATATAGTTGTTTCAAGATGAAAAGTAATTTAACATCTTATGTCAAGATTATTAGCTGGATGTAATAAAAAGTCTTTCTGGACTAAAGATAAGATAAATGAGCTAGTAACTCAATTAGGTTATGATATAATGCTCTACAACACTGTGGTTCCAATATACAAGAGTAGATCTTAATTAAGTTAAGGGGAAAACTTAATTCCAATGGATTATCTAGTAGATATTGATAAAATACAAAATCATTACATTGTGAATTAATAGTATAGTATTCTAATATTGATTGAATAACATATAATGCACTTTTAATGTGAGGATTGTGGTTAAATATGAATTAAGTGGATAGGAGTGGACAGTTAGCAGGTGTTAATAAAATACATTCCTTGATCCTACAACCTTGGGCTATACAACGTTCTCATAAACTCAAAGATTATACATAACATTTAAGTGAGGGCTTAAAAGATAATTGAGACTTTGAAATAGAGTAAGGAGTTTATTTAAGCGTAACATAGGCTACAGTGATTGATGATAGATTACCTTTAATATTCTTCAGAGTACTGTTGATTGTTTGCGCAAGTTGATTAGAACTGCTACAGCGTTACCCAGGTACGATTTCTCTACTCAGCGTGTTGTGTTTTGGACTCTTTGGAATGTTTTGTACGATTTCTCGTACTCCGATATTTTTGCTGATTGACTTGTGGAATGTTTTGGAAAACGCTAACTGACTTTAAGAGGTATTTCTAAAAAGGAATTGGTTGTGTGACTAACTCAGCTTGTGTGATTAATGAGCCTTGGATGCGAAACTCTCTTGGGTATTGGTTCCTTCTATTTGGTTGTTCCATTAGACATTGACTACTTAGGGTTTACGCTTCTGCACTCTGTAGGACTGAGTGTTTTGGTATTGCTCTGGGTAGTTGGTGGTCTAGTGGGAATTTGGAAAAGGTCAATCTTGGAATTCTTCTTTTGACTCTGGATATCGTTTCATCCATGAGCTGGTTCTGGAGGTTTCGACGTGCACGCGTCTTCAATGGTAACAGCAGGGGGCTGTATATCCCTCGCCCATAGGGGCATTGTTATTTAACAGCAGGGGGCTGTATATCCCTCGTCCATCAGGACATTTTTAATTTAACAGCAGGGGGCTGTATATCCCTCGCCCATAGGGGCATTGATATTTAACAGCAGGGGGCTGTATATCCCTCGTCCACCAGGACATTTAAATCTGACAGCAGGGGGCTGTATATCCCTCGTCCACCCGGACATTTAAATCTGACAGCAGGGGGCTGTATATCCCTCGTCCATACGGACATTTATATCTGGCGGTGGGGGCCATCTCTCCCAATTGGTATTATTCCATTCTTGAGTTATTGGTTCTTGGATCTATCTTATTATTCTTAGTCCTTTGTGACTATCTGAGTCTTTATACTCCGAACGGGAAATTGGTTCTAACATCAACAATGGATGCTACTAACTATGTGGTGTGACTACTTAAGTGGATGACTTGTTTTGGAAGTTCTTTATCTCTATCTTTGTCTTGTTTTCTTTTCTCTTTAACTTGATTGTTTTGAAGTGCTTTATCTCTGTTTTACTCTCAAGAGTTTAATTTCAAGTTACTGTTTATTTGGAGGAGTTATGTTTTAAAGATTGTTTTGGAGAATTGTACCAGTTCCATTCCAGGGAACTCACTCACCCCTCCCGGGGTGGGCTGCTTGGGTTCATCTTGCAGGTACAAATTGATTTACAGGTGGCCATGACGAGCATGAGTGATTGGGATGGGATTAGGTTTATGGAGAGCGAATGTGTTTTATTATTGTTATGTTTATGTCGAGTTTTCTCGAAGTTCAGACCGTAACGTAGTTAATTGTAATGGTTGTAATTGGTGAGGTTGGTACCGGGTGTTTGGAGCCCGAGGGTCTGTAGCACCTTTAGTTTATTTTCCGCTGTTGTTTTATTATTATAGGTGTGTTACAATTCAGTTCCAAAGCCAAAGATCGTAGTTCTCGAACAAGCAATCAAAAAGATTCTAGAGTGTCCTCGGGGTTAGGCAGTGTTCCTCCAATGATCATAGTACCAAGTACTTCCTGGTGAGCTCTAATATGATCCGATTTATAAATAAGCATCTCTTGTAAAATATGAGCAACGCCAAATCCTTCTAGAGCCCAAACTTCCATTTCTCCTACCCGTTGTCCACCTACGTTACTTCAAGCTTTTTTTTAGGTCGTGTAGAGGTTCTAGCCTCGAAAGCCTTTGGTACTTCGGTAGAGCGAGCAGCTCTTAGACGTCAAAAGATTTACAGTACCTTCCCCTATTTTTGCATTTCATTCTTTATTTGGCTCGCTTCAAACAAAATGAGAAAAGGGAGGCACGGTCAAAATATGGATTTTTAGGGTGGAATTTATGGCGTCAACCTATAGGATTTCTTGTTTTTTTATTTCTTCTCTAGCCGAATGTGAGAGATTACCTTTTTATTTACCAGAAGCAGAAGAAGAATTAGTAGCAGGTGTGGAGGGTGATTTTTCGGTATGAGGGGGGGTCTATCTAAATATGGTCTGACTGAGAAGCCTAGATCCTAAAATGCCATTCTGTGGAGGGTAAAAACCCGTTATTCTGGCATCCCTCAAATACCTACTACATCGTCCGTCTTTCCCAGAAAGCATAAGGGGAATGCTAGTGAGCATTACACCCGCTCTCAATAGGCTCCACGCGGACTTATGCCTCTATAAGGCGGAATTGACTAGAGTCGCCACCTAGTTTGACCTAAGATACTAGGAAGGAAGGGAAGGAGGGTTCTAAGAACCATTGGTTGACTCTGATTGTTGCGGATAGGATTTATCTGGTCATGTCAAAGATTCTATGTGGGTTCGCACTGGGTTACACCCTGCAGAGTGGATTTATCGTGAGTGATTAGAAGAGGTGTAGTTATTAAAGAGGGAAATTAATACTCAAAATCCGCGGGCTACAAATTAAAACCCTCGTCGTATAAGAAGACAGAAGCGGCCGGGTCAAACCGTGGGACTTATAGCGAGCTAAAATAGTTCCTAGCTGTCACAAAAGGGGGGAAGTTTTGACTTGTTTTTAGAGAATTAAAAGAGCAGATTAAATTACTGAGTGCAGATGAATTAAAATGGAACTCCGGGTTCAGGTTTTATATAATCTGATTAATTATGCTATCTCTACCGGTTTAATAAATTAGTTTGGCAAAATTCCTGTTATTATCCTAAGGACTAAGTCATAGACCCTTAAGAACTCATTTACCAGAAAATGCTCGGTCTACAAGGTTCGAGCATACTATGTAAACGGACGTTAAATTCGAGGAATTATAATTGCATCTGTAAATACTAACTTATTAAATCATAATAAGTTTTCTCCAGATTTACGGCTTAAATAACCTGTCTATTTATCACCTGGCTGATCAAATAGCTTAGGAAAGCATTTTAATAAATTCATGTAATTTATTAAAATGGTGAGAGAATCCTTTAACGTAACAAACTGTATTTATTAAAACCGGTAGAAATATTGATTACATAATTAAACAAACCATAATTAAAAACCTTGCCCGGAGCAAATCCTCCTTAGCCAGACATATTAACTGGTAATAAATCTGACAGAGGTTGGACGTAATAACAGCACGGAGACGTGATTAGTGATGGAGAAATGGAGAGGTCGAAGAGTGAACATGTACGTAGGCTATTATAAGTGAAGTGGGTGAATTAGAGAATTACTGGAGTGAAATGAAATACGGGAGTGAATTACTGGAATAGAATGAGATGAGGTGATGTGAGTGATTTTCAAGTTTTCTCCGTGCACTGGTATAAGGTTGCAGTGGATGGTTATTTATAAGAAAGGAAGACTACGTAGAAGACTTGCAGTTGATTGCCTCTGTTGATTTCTTCACTGATTGAAGCATTGATTGCTTCATTTAATGCAGGGGACAGGAGCTTGGGTACGCGTGAGCGAAATAAGGTAGCGACGGCGGGTAGATAGATAAGGCGAGTTGCAGAGTCGCGCGAGGAAGAAAACTATGTTCGGGCGCGATTTTAGTCTGTCCGCCTGTGGAAGACCGCCTGATAAGTGGCGGTTGGTGTGTGGTGTCCGCCTGGAGACCGCCTGATAGTAGGCGGTTTGGTGTGGTGGTGTCCGCCTGGCGTGTTGAGCATGGTGGTGTCCGCCAGTTAGTAGGCGTAGCAGCCCAGTCCCGTGGCCTATTTTCCTTCAACTTTGACCGGCTCTAGATTCTTTGTTTTGACTCTGTTTTCTGAGCCGTTTGCGTCTACGCGTTCGTCTCTTTGTCTACTTCCTCCCGGCTTGGTTTTCCTCATGTTAAACCAATAATTTTGTGAGATAAACAATAAAACATAAACTGAGGAAAACTAACCGAAGTGGAGAATGAGCAAGAAAGTGCTAATATTAAACATGAAATCACCTATAAAACATGCTCATTTTGACACTTATCACACCCCCCCACACTATCTTTTTGCTTGTCCTCAAGTAAAACCATGTACCTAAGCAAGTAGGAAATGCTCAATACTAACAAATATTATTATGAAGGGTAGGATAAAAAGTCAATAGTTTATGATCTCTAAAACTTATTGAGGAGTGTGAAAAATTATCTGCTGGTGCATAGGTGTCTCAGGGTAAAACAAAATATAGAGTTTCGGGGTATGATCTAAGGTACTTCAATGTTCTTTTGTTTAGGCGACTCCGAGAGCTTTTACCATGGCCAACTTCTCTCAAGAATGGGCATTGAGGAAAAAAAAAAGAAAGATTTATGCATTTGCTTCACTTTTGGCATGAGGGATGAGAAAATGTAGGCATAATGCCTTTGTATTCAAGAACACTCAACTCTCTTTTGTTGGTTACCAATGGTGTCTCGAAAGTCCCTTATTTTTTGTATTCTTCTTCTTTTTTTTTTAACAGAGAAATACCCCTTAGCAATCCCTAAGAGAGAAGACAGAAAGAAACCCTGAGTAATAAAATCCAACCATTTGCAGATTATTTGGTCACACCGCATATAAAAATGCTCCTCAAAAGTAATCAAATGAAATTTTTAATTTTGTACCCTTTATCCCACAATTCATAATAGTATTTGTTTTTAAAGAGAACAACCTACATTAGCAAGGTACATAATTCAATTTTTGAACAAATGCGAGGTAAGCAGAAGATAAGCAGAGAGACTTAACAATTTTAAGCATTTAATGTCCTGACAAGGCTCTTCCCCCACACTTAAGCTTTAAGCAATGCCCTCATTGCGTAGATGAACTAAAATTAATAAGGCATGCAATTAGTAAAGGAAAGAGTGTACTCCCCAGATTTCGTAGAGTGTGTAGAGCTCCCCCACACTTGAGTGTTGCTGTGGAATGTCATGAATTTTAACCTGTAAAGAATATTCTACACAGCGAGAAGAACTCAAGTGAAGCCTGCATTTTATTATAGCAAATAAAAGGGAAATATAGTACAAAAAAAAAACATATTAAATTAAAGGAAAGATAAAAGATAGATAGTGGGTTGCCTCCCACCGAGCTGCCCGGGTTTAACGTCTCTAGCTAGACGTATTTGACCAAGTTTTAGTTTGGAGAAGATTCTGAGGGCAAATTATCCCGCTGTTCTTGGACAAAATAAGTAGCAGATAGGTCAGTTGAAATATTGGAATGAGAATTATACCTTTTAAGACGTGCCCCGTTGACCTTGAAAGTTTCGCCTTGTTTGTTCTGGAGTTCAAAGGCACCGTACGGGGTCACACTAACAATTTGAAAAGGGCCGGCCCAATGTGACTTGAGCTTCCCAGGGAAAATCCTTAATCGCGAGTTATATAAGAGAACCCAATCACCAATTTCGAACTCCTTCTTGAGGATCATCCTGTCGTGGAACTTTTTGGTGCGCTCTTTATAGATCTTAGCATTCTGGTAAGCCTGATCTCGCAGCTCTTCTAATTCGGTAAGTTGGAATTTCCTCTTCTCTCCTGCAGAAGTCATGTCAAAGTTTAGGGCCTTGATTGCCCAATACGCTTTATGCACTCATTTCTACAGGAAGGTGGCATGCTTTTCCATAGACCAGCTTAAAAGGAGACATCCCGATGGGAGTCTTGAATGCAGTGCGGTAAGCCCAAAGCGCATCATCCAGTTTAAGTGCCCAATCCTTTCTCGATGAGTTAACCGTCTTCTGAAGGATCCATTTTAACTCTCGGTTGGAAACTTCTGCTTGACCGTTTGTCTGGGGGTGATAAGGTAAAGCTACCTTGTGACGTACCCCGTATTTGACCATAAGTGCTTCGAATAAACGGTTGCAGAAGTGTGTTCCTCCATCACTAATAATAATTCTGGGCACGCCGAAACGGGTAAAGATGTGCTTTTTGAGGAACCTGTTACTGTCTTTGCATCGGCATGATGACAGGGTATAGCCTCCACCCACTTTGACACATAATCAACTGCCACTAGAACATATTCGTGGCCCTGCGAGGAAGGGAACGGTCCCATGAAATCTGCCCCAACAATCAAAGAGCTCTACTTCTAGTATCCCTTGTTGCGGCATCTCATGTCTCCTGGATGTGTTACCCATTTTCTGACAATTATCACATTGTCTGCAGAATTGGTACACATCTTTATGAAGGGTTGGCCAATAAAAACCTGAGGCCAGGATCTTAGCAGCGGTCCTCGTGGGTCCATGGTGACCTCCGGCTTCCCGAGAATGACAAAAGTGAATGACGCTCGAAACCTCTTCTTCCGGGAGACATCGTCGAATCAACCCATCAGCACTAACTCGGAACAAGTACGGGTCCTCCCAGAAATAATGCCTTGAGTCAGAAAGAAATTTCTTCTTCTGGGAGTAGGAAAAATCGTAGGGTACTGTTCCTGAGACTAAATAATTGGCCAGGTCTGCGTACCATGGCTCCTGTACTTTGGTGATGGAGAAGACAGTCTCGTCGGGGAAGAATTCGTTGATGGGCACACTATCCGTAGGAGTCACCAACCTAGAGAGATGGTCGGCGACGACATTCAGTTTCCCGCTCTTATCTTTGACTTCGATGTCAAACTCTTGAAGTAGAAGAATCCAGCGCAGTAAGCGAGGCTTGGCTTCTTGTTTTGTGAATAAGTATTTGAGAGCGGAGTGGTCTGTATGCACGATGACTTTGCTTCCCCATAAGTAAGATCTGAACTTATCGAGGGAGAAAACTATAGCCAAAGTTCTTTTTCGGTGGTCGTATAGTTTTTCTGTGCGTCGTTCAGTGTTCTGCTAGCATAGGCGATCACTCTCAAGATTTTCTCTTTTTTCTGGCAAAGAGCTGCCCCCACGGCATAGTCACTTGCGTCACACATGAGCTCAAAAGGAAGAGACCAATCAGGTGGTATGACACAGGTGCTGACACCAATTTTTGTGTTATTTTGGAACAGCTGAACATTTTCATCAAAATGAAACGGGGCATCTTTCTGTAGCAGGTCGGTCAATGGTTTGCTGATTTTGGAGAAGTCCTGAATAAACCGCCGATAAATCCTGCATGCCCTAGAAATGCTCGTATATCTCGAACTGTAGTTGGTGCTGGTAACTTCTCATAACCTCTACCTTGGCTTTATCCACCTCTATCCCTTTTGCTGATATTTTATGTCCAAGGACGATCCCGTCCTTGACCATAAAATGACACTCTCCCAGTTTAAAACGAGATTCGTATCCTCACACCGTCTCAGGATCAAATCTAGTTGTGCCAAGCATTTGTCGAAACTAGAGCCGTAGACTGAGAAGTCGTCCATAAAGACTTCTATGCTCTGCTCGATGAAGTCAGCAAATATTGCTTGCATACATCTCTGGAAGGTAGCAGGGGCGTTGCATAGACCGAAAGGCATTCGTCGGTATGCAAAGGTACCGTAAGGACAAGTGAAGGTTGTCTTGTCCTGGTCCTCAGGTGCGATTGGTATTTGAAAATAACCCGAGAACCCATCTAGAAAACAGTAGTACTCTTGCCCTGCAAGTCGTTCCAACATCTGGTCGATGAAGGGGAGAGGGAAATGATCCTTCCTGGTGCCAAGTTCAAACGCCGATAGTCAATACACATGCGCCATCCTGTATCTTTCTTTGAGGGATAGTCTCTCCCTTTTCATTAATAACAGCTTCGATGCCCCCCTTCTTAGGGACAACTTGAACAGGACTGACCCATGGACTGTCAGAAATTGGATAGATGATGTCTGCGTCAAGGAGTTTCAGAACCTCCTTTCGAACTACCTCCTTGAGGTTAGGGTTTAGCCGGCGTTGAGGTTGTCGGATAGGCTTGAAGTTTTCCTCCATGTAAATATGGTGCGTGCAATAGGAGGGATCAATTCCTTTGATATCAGCGATAGTCCACCCTATTGCTGTCTTGTGCTTTTTCAATACCTCAAGTAGCTTCGTTTCCTCTCCGGAATTCAGAGAAGAGGAAATAATGACAGGCAAATGGTCATTTTCAGCTAGGAAAGCATACTTGAGGTTAGAGGGTATTTCTTTAAGCTCGAGTTCAGGTGGTTGTTCTACTGATGGAATTGATTTTTGAGGTTTTCTGTCGAGTTCTTCGATTGGTGGCCGGAACGATTGATAACCAGCCCTTCCTTTTTCTACGTACGCCAAAATGGTGTTAACTTCTGGATCCTCCATCTTTTCTTCTAGAGGAGTAAATAATACTCGCTCTAGGGGTTCAGTTTCAGCTTCCTGGATGGAAGATGGAAAATACGTGTCCTCCTCTGTAGCAAAATCGCCTTCCTCCTCCTCGTCATCTGTGAATCCCACCGTCTTAGCATGAGGAGAAAAGTTTGAGCTTTTCTTCATCATTTTCTGCATGTCGAATTCAATCGTCTCATCTTCGTACCGAAGAGTGATTTTCCCGTCGTGGACGTCAATGATAGCTTTGGCGGTACTTAGAAACGGTCGACCTAGAATCAGGGGAACCTCGACATCGTCATCCATTTCTAGAATGACGAAATCAGCTGGAAAGATGAAGCGAGACACTCCAACTACCAAATCTCGGACTATGCCCATGGGCTTGATCTCTGATCTGTCTGCTAGTTGGAGTTTAAAAGGAACCGGTTGCATTTCTCCTCCTTTAACTTTCAAGAAGGTGGCGTATGGCATGATATTAATGCTGGCTCCTAGGTCGCATAGACCACTTCCACAGTCCACCCCACCTATAAAGCACGGGATCACGGGATTTCCCGGATCTGTTTGTTTAGGAGGGAGTGCTCGAAGAAGGGCTGCAGAACATCCTCTGTCAGGTGCACTGTCTCTTTTCCAGGTTTCTTTTTCTTCTTTGTCAAGAGATCCTTGAGGAATTTTGCGTAGTTAGGCATCTCTTGCAAGCATCGATCAGAGGTATGTCGAGGGTCAGTTTCTTGAAAATACTCAAGAACTTGGAAATTGTCAGATGTTTCTTTTTCATTCTGTTCGGAAATGGGAGTTCATTGTTTTTATGAGTGGAGGTTGGGATGTCGATGGTAATCGAGATGGAGGTGGAGTAACAGGAGTAGGAATTGGGATTTCTGAGGGAGGTAAAGTTGGTTTGGTGGTTTCATCAACATTGATGTAGGAATCTTCAAGATTTTCTTTTTCTTTTCCTTTGTTGGTGGCAAGTTCCCTTCCACTCCTTAAAGAGACTGCACACAAGTTTGTTGATTGTAATGTGCCATCGTCTATAAGGACTGAATTTGCTTGTTCCTTCGGATTGGGATTAGTCTGTGAAGGGAATTGACCAGGTGGTCTTTGTTGAGTGAGTAGCTGTTGGATTTGAGATTGCAAGGCTTTTTGGTCTTTGCGCAGAGCTGCGACCTCTTCTTGCGTATCTCGTGATTTACCCATCATCGCCTTAAACATTCCTGCATCTGAGACATATCAGACTCAGGATTCGAAGGAGGTGAGTGGTCGGCTCGATGAAGCTTCATTGCCATAAGGCTGTTGTTGATATTGCCTTGGGCCTCCTTGGAAATTGGATGAGGTCTGTAATTTTGGGATGTTTGTAGGGTATGTGGGTTTGGATATTTCCGGTGTTTGAGTAGCTAAGGTTGGATTGCATGTTACGTTGCCATGGTTGTCTGTATCCTGAATTGTTGGTGATGTAATTTGCTTCCTCCGCTGCTTTCATTTCTTGTAGTTGGGGGCATTGATCGTAATCATGAGGCCCGCAACATTGCGTACAAGAAATTGTTGGTGACGTTGAGATTGAGGAGCATAGCCTGGAGGGGTAGTAGGTGGTCGGGAAATCATGACTTAGCTTGCTGAGGGAAGGAATTCATAGCCATCTGTTCGACCACTTTCTGTAGAGTGCTCACTTTTGTTGCTTGCTGAGCATTGCTTTCCATGAGTTGCTCATGGCTTTTCATTAATTGATCGAACTTGTTATCACTTTCCCCAACATGATATAATCCTGGAGTACCGCTCCTTGATCCACCGGAGGCCCAGTCTCTAATTTCCTCACAGAGAGACTCCATGCTGTTCAGAAATTGTGCTCCCGGCTTTTTCAGAACGTCAGCCCCTAACGAAGATAACACCATTGTTCGCACGGACCGATCAAGCCCTTGTAAAAACAATTGTGATACTTGTTCCTTCGTCAGACCGTGGTGAGGACAAGTGAGTAGTAGACCTTTGAAACGGTCCAAGTTTCACAAATATTCTCCGACCCTGGTTGCTTGAAATTATAAATTTCAGCAATCATCTCCAAAGTTCGGCTCGGAGGTAGGAATTTATCATAGAACTTGGTGGCCATGTCGTCCCAGGTACCAATGGTACTCGTGTTAAGCTATGATACACTTGCTCGCGTTTTCCCTCAGGCTGTGTGGGAATAATGACAATCTTGCATATTGAAATACTGCGTCGGTTGCAGTAAGCTATTGCATGTTGTAAGAATTTGTAACATGTAAACAGGGCTTCGTCTGAACTGGTGCCATCAAACATGCCCAACTCCTTCACACATCGAATCTGATGATATGGCTTCAGCTTCTGCCACTCATCGTATTCGGATGGGCTAAGTTGAGGAAGGACGATGGCAGACTGTTGTCCTTGGTTAGACGGCCTTTGATATTTCGAACCGTTGCGGTTAGCTGCCATGTTAGCTTCCAGGTCAGAATCTATCACTGTGGTGGTTATGTTCTGTGAGTTCGGTCTCTGCCTTAATATTCTCTGGGAGGCTCTGTGACCTGGTGAAAGGCATACACCACTCAAAACAGAGAAAAGAACTGGTTATACGTTAGAATAATAAAATGTTAGGAATTAGTAGACAGAAATTTAAAGTTAGTTAGTTAGTATACAATGGAAAGAAATGACAATGGAACGAAATAAAATGGAACGAAATGACTGGAAATTTTAAGTTAGTAGTTAGAGACAATGGAACGAAATGACAATGGACGAAATGACAGAAATAAATGACAATATATTAACATTAGTATCAGATGTCCAAGTCAGATCAGAAGTTAGATGTCCAATGTCCAAGTCAGATGTCCGAGGTTATATGTCCAAAATTGGATTAACAGTTTTTTTTATATTTTTTTTTAGTAGATTAACAGATTATTGTAATTAAAACAGGTGAATTAACCGGGGCTTAGGGACTAGATTAAATCAAGTCCCGGCAACGGACAGGGCCATTTTTGGAGAGTGATTTATCGTGAGTGATTAGAAGAGGTTAGTTATTAAAGAGAGAAATTAATACTCAAAATATCCGTCGGGCTGCAAATTAAAACCCGGTCGTAGTAGTAAAGAAGACAGAAGCGGTCGGGGTCAAACCGTGGGACTTAGCGAGCTAAAATAGTTCCTAAGCTTGTCACAAAAGGGGGGAAGTTAATTGACTTGTTTTTAGAGAATTAAAAGAGCAGATTAAATTACTGAGTGCAGATGAATTAAATGGACTCCGGGTTCAGGTTTTATATAATCTGATTAATTATGCTATCTCTACCGCTGGTTTAATAAATTAGTTTGGCAAATTCCTGTTATTATCCTAAGGACTAAGTCATAGACCCTTAAGAACTCATTTACCAGAAAATGCTCGGTCTAATCAAGGTTTCGAGCAATACTATGTAAACGGACGTTAAATTCGAGGAATTATAATTGCATCTGTAAATACTAACTTATTAAATCATAATAAGTTTTCTCCAGATTACGGCTTAAATAACCTGTCTATTTATCACCTGGTCTGATCAAAATAGACTTAGGAAAGCATTTTAATAAATTCATGTAATTTATTAAAATGGTGAGAGAAATCCTTTAAACGTAACAAACTGTATTTATTAAAACCGGTAGAAATATTGATTACATAATTAAACAAACCATAATTAAAAACCTTGCCCGGAGCAAATCCTCCTTAGCCAGACATATTAACTGGTAATAAATCTGACAGAGGTTGGACGTAATAACAGCACGGAGACGTGATTAGTGAATGGAGAAATGGAGAGGTCGAAGAGTGAAACATGTACGTAGGCTATTATAAGTGAAGTGGGTGAATTAGAGAATTAATGGAGTGAAATGAAATACGGGAGTGAATTACTGGAATAGAATGAGATGAGGTGAGTGTGAGTGATTTTCAAGTTTTCTCCGTGCACTGGTATAAGGTTGCAGTGGATGGTTATTTATAGAAGAAAGGAAGACTACGTAGAAGACTTGCAGTTGATTGCCTCTGTTGATTTCTTCACTGATTGAAGCATTGATTGCTTCATTTAATGCAGGGGACAGGAGCTGGGTACGCGTGAGCGAAATAAGGTAGGCGACGGCGGGGTAGATAGATAAGGCGAGTTGCAGAGTCGCGCGAGGAAGAAAACTATGTTCGGGCGCGATTTTAGTCTTGTCCGCCTATGGAAGACCGCCTGATAAGTGGCGGTTGGTGGTGTGGTGTCCGCCTGGGAGACCGCCTGATAGTAGGCGGTTGGTGTGGTGGTGTCCGCCTGGCGGTTGAGCATGGTGGTGTCCGCCAGTTAGTAGGCGGTAGCAGCCCAGTCTCGTGGCCTATTTTCCTTCAAACTTTGACCGGCTCTAGATTCTTTGTTTTGACTCTGTTTTCTGAGCCGTTTGCGTCTACGCGTTCGTCTCTTTGTCTACTTCACTCCCGGCTTGGTTTTCCTCATGTTAAACCAATAATTTTGTGAGATAAACAATAAAACATAAACTAGAGGAAAACTAACCGAAGTGGAGAAATGAGCAAGAAAAGTGCTAATATTAAACATGAAATACACCTATAAAACATGCTCATTTTGACACTTATCACACCCCTTGGAAGTGGCGATGACCACAACCTTGGATTGGTGCCCGAGGAAACCTCGGTCTCCAATTGTCGGGATTACCTTCTTTCAAAACCTTTTTAGAGAGATTCAATTAAAGCCAAAGGATCGGACTGAGTGTGGATTGAGGAATAGATCATTTTGAAGAGTTTGAAGAAATGAGCTGATCTTGAAGTATTGGTTCAAGGGAATGGTCAAAAGGTTGAGAGATTTTGATTATTTTCGAGGGAATTAAGTTTGTCTCGGCTTTTGTGGGGCTAAGGGCATTTTGGTCATTCTTGTGGAGTTAAGGGATGTTTGGATCATTTGTTAGAGTTGAAGAGTTTCCCGGGTTTGTTAGGTTCATCTTTTAGAAAGGTCGAATTTTTGAGGTGCTTGAGAAATCGAATGGGTTGAAGAGGAATTCGGGTTTTAAGGATGATTGAGTATGGAAGAGGATATTTGGTTTGCAAGTATTCGGGTTTTGAAGATGTTTCAGGTTTCTGGGAGTTTTCAAGAATTGGAAATCCTATGTGACTTAGAGTTGGTTCAGAGGAGGGTTGAGAAGTGTTTATGGGTCCTAGAGCTCCAATGGAAATGTTGGATTGGTTTATTCAGAATTGTCTCTCTTAAGGTTTTTTTTAAAACCGAAAAATCATTTTTTGTTGTAAAAGGGCGGATAATCCCCAAGGGATTACCCTATGTACCCCCTCGAACGCGACACTTAATTAATGGTAAGTGCCGAGGCTCGAAAGATGGGGCAAAGGGTTGGTGGTGATTCGAGGAAGGACGGAGATTCCGAAGAAGATGAAGAATGTTTCTGAGTTTTTCGTTTGAGTTTGAACACGGGGAATCGCAAATCAAAATCGGGAATCAGACAGACCAAAGGAATAAGAATGTTGGGGATTACCACTTGCCAGTAAAACGTGGGTGACTGTAGGGTTTGGAAGATTGTTTTTATAATGGAGAGATGTTTCCAGATGTCTATTTTGGGTTTCTTTTAGAAGGTTGTGGGCCTTAGCAAGGAAAACAAAACAAAAAAAATCGGACCCAAAACAGGGCCTGGGCCGCGAGCCTACTACTGAAGAAAGAAAGGAAAAAAAAATGAGAGTTAGCATACAAAAAATACGCCTCCGCCGAGTTTCGAACTCGGTACCATCAGCTTCCTCCCTGAATACCCTTACCAACCGAGCTGTGATTACATTCGGTAAACAGATGCGAGGAAATTAGACAAATCTTATGTTACGAGCCAGGGCAAAACAAGGGAAATGTCTTCTATTCTCGCTAAGATTCAAAACCGTGGAGTGTTTTTTTAAAACAAAAGCAAAACAAGAAATGTATACAAGATGAAACAGGCTAAGACGGATTACGATAAAAGGCTCGTGCTCCCTTTCCCATAGGAATGTGAGATTTAAAGGTTGGGAAAAAGAAATTCCTTTAGTCGAAAACGGGGACGACCGCCTTGTTTCTGAAAGCATGCTCATTTTTGTATTTTTGTTTCAATATAAAACGGGTGAGAATTTTTGGTGTCTACAGCAGGATATCAAACAGAATATTCAGGTATAAAATTTGGTTTATTTTATGTTGCTTCCTATCTAAATCTCCTAGTTTCTTCATGATTTATAACAGTTCTTTACTTGGGCGGGTGGAATTTATCTATTCTGTTCCTTCAGGTTTTTGAACTAAATGATAGGGACGGAGTCTTTGGAACAACAATTGGTATTTTCATTACACTAGCAAAAACTTTTTTTTCTTGTTCATTGCAATCACGACAAGATGGACTTTACCTAGGATGAGAATGGACCAACTATTAAATCTTGGATGGAAATTTCTTTTACCTATTTCTTTAGGTAATTTTTTATTAACAACGTCTTCTCAACTCCTTTCACTATAAGCGAAATAGGAAAATTTTCTATTCTCTATTAACTCAATTGATAACGCCTTCATTGCTGCTCCTCAAGTAGATATTGCTGGTGCCATTATTCCTACTTCCGCAGCTATTGGTTTGCACTTTTATCCGATATGGGAAGTTGCATACGTTGATGAATGGTTATACAATGGCGGTCCTTATGAGCTAATTGTTCTACACTTCTTACTTGGTGTAGCTTGTTACATGGGTCGTGAGTGGGAACTTAGTTTCCGTCTGGGTATGCGACCTTGGATTGCTGTTGCGTATTCAGCTCCTGTTGCGGCTGCTACCGCTGTTTTCTTGATTTACCCAATTGGTCAAGGAAGCTTTTCTGATGGTATGCCTCTAGGAATCTCTGGTACTTTCAACTTTATGATTGTATTCCAGGCTGAGTATAACATCCTTATGCATCCATTCCACGTGTTAGGTGTAGCTGGTGTATTTGGTGGCTCCCTATTCAGTGCTATGCATGGTTCTTTGGTCACCTCTAGTTTGATCAAAGAAACCACAGAAAATGAATCTGCTAATGAAAGTTACAGATTAGGACAAGAAGAGAAAACCTACAATATTGTAGCTGCTCATGGTTATTTTGGCCGATTAATCTTTCAATATGCTAGTTTCGACAATTCTCGTTCTTTACATTTCTTTTTAGCCGCTTGGCCTGTAATAGGTATTTGGTTTACCGCTTTAGGTATTAGTACTATGGCGTTTAACCTAAATGGTTTCAACTTCAACCAATCCATAGTTGATAGTCAAGGCCGTGTAATTAATACCTGGGTTGATATCATTAACCGCACTAACCTTGGTATGGAAGTTATTCATGAGCGTAATGCATCTCTTTGAACACCCCTGATTCCCCCATCATAGCGTGGGTACGACCATCACTTTGAAATCGGTTTGAATACAGGGAAGAGTAAAAACAAGAAAGAAAGGTTGATCGTTAAATTCAAACCCAAAAGGAAAAAGTCGCACAGAATCTAGTGGGTTTACTAACATGCAGAAGAGTAAGGAGAAGAAATTAGGGTTGGTTAAATTCGAACCCAGAAGAAAACATCACAGAGAATGATCAAAGTCTTACCAAAAACTACAATTTTAATAATCGGTTTCAGATCTATCTATTCCAGCCCTTCTTCAATATGGTGTGCGACATACAAACTTCCAATGATTTTTCACTCCAGAGGCATGAGCACAAGAAAATATTGAATCAAGGATTGTTTGGTATTTTGTCCCCCAAACCTCCGTTCAACTTTCAACTGACCAACGAACCATTAATCTCGGCTTTTTCCTCACAAATTAATGTACAGCAAGTACCGCTCACGAACCAACAGCACCATCCCAAAATAGAATGGTATTCGAGGTGGTTGCAACAGCCTGAAAAAAAAAGTTATTGATTAAAGCATCCATGTGAAGTCGTTGGATCAGAGGTAGAAAAGCGTAGTTTGGGTGTAAAAACTGTACATCCCCCCTTGGATCAGAAGGAGCAAAGTGTGTCGTTTTGGTGTGGAAACTGTACATCCCGTCCTTACACATCAAAAATGGGAAGGAGGCAAATAAGAGAAGAACGGGGAGGAGTTTATATACAAACATAAAAAAAGACTATGTGCTATAAGCTAATCATTAGCGACTTGAGTGATTCCGGGTCTTCCTGAAGAAACTGAATGTCTTCCCAAGCCTCCTACTAGTAGAACTCGACTTTACAAGGGGCTTCGGGTCCGGGTCAGACTCAGACTCGTTCAGTAAAGGAAGGATACTCATCTTCTCCACGGCATTCTCAATTGAATCCTGCTGGATCACTTGCGGAGGAGATTGATCCCGGTGCCTCTGTTCCCTGAACAGCGTCAGAAGCTTCTGGGACTTTTCCCGACCTCTGGGAGTCCCGTTAACAGAAAGGCAAACAAGCGACGGGATGACCCCTTCTTGCAGGGCCATTTCAATGCACCTGTCACTCCCACTGCACAGGATCAACAGGCATGAAGCCGCTTGCTCTTGCTCAGCAGCCTCCCCCAAGTCCAGAATGGCTGCCAACTCGCATATGATTCCTTCAGCGGATGCAATGGCTTCTCTCCCAACATCACTTGCCCCCAAGTTGCCGATAACAGCGATGGATTTCTCCGTCCAAACTAGTTGCCGAGGCTCTCTCAAAAGACTGTGTAAAGCCGTGATTATACCAGATTCAAGGAGGAATGGGATATTTGATGGGCAAGTGGAGAGATTGAAGAGGGAGTGTAGGGAGTCTTGCTTGCATTGTGGGTTCAAGGAGGCGCGCAGAAGGAGCTTTACAAGGAAAGGTACGGCCTTGCTTGGACCCAAGATGGGTTTAGCTTCATCAAGGCAGGAGAGGTTCAGGTATAGAGCGGCAGCTAATTCATGAGAATCCGGGTTGAGGATCATATCCTCCAACAGGGGTATCACACCAGCTGATAGCATCAAATCCTTGTTTCTGAACAAATGAGTAAAAAGCAAAAGATATATTAATCATACGGACCAATTATTTCAGAAGCAGGGAGCAATTATCAACGATTCTATCAAATCTTACAGTGACCAACTACAGAGAATATTAAGCAGACGACTAGACGAGGGTTGGTTAGTGCAACCATTTAAAGTATTATCACATTTCCCACGAGAACCTCAAACTCAATCTCCCACCTCAATGTATCAAAAGGAAAAGAGAATAACAGACTGACCGACCTGTCATTGTTAACAGCGACATTAAACAAAGCCATGGCTCCATCTTCCTGTGCAGCCTGATTCTTCTCTTGAACAGCTAACTGTAAGAACTTTACTAGTGCTTCAATAAAACCCATACCACCCATACTCACTCTTGCTTCCTCATCATCCTTTAGCATCATTCTAATCTTTTCAACCACAATGCGTTTGTTCATTAAGCTTTCTTCAGAATTCAAAACATCCAAAAACTTCTCATATCGCTCGCATTCTTCTTCTAGCTCATCCTCCCTTGTTGCAGGATCACTTTCTGCTTCATCACTGTTAATATCCACCCGAACCTCTTGAGCAGCATCACTCTGCTCCATAGGAACCATCACTTTGACCCCTTCCCATCTGGAGGAGTTCCGGTTCTCCGATGACAGTGAATTGGCAGATTCACTATCAAACAGAGCAAGCCTCCAATAGTTAAGATCAAGAGACTCTGGAGGGGAATCAGGGACCGGAAAACCATGCTGTTCACACCAGCTAGCAATGAGACCCTTGACACAATAATTAGGAGTCAAGCCTAGATGAGAAAGCTGTTGTAAGGATTTTGGACAGGTATTATGTCCATCACTAAACCACTTCTCAATACAAACCCTCTCATAAGTCTGTCCTGAAGCTATGATTACAGGATCATACATAAGCTGCAATGAAATTGGACACTTCAACTCTTCAGGTGGAATGGGAAGCTGTCCTGATCTTTTTTCATTTGGCTTAAATGTGAGAGAAGGCTTAAAATTAAAGGAGCTAAGCCTCACAAAACATTGACCACTATCAGCAGATCCCAAGGAGCCTTGAACAGTGGGAGAACAGGGTGTTGACCCCTGAGAATCATTATCCTCTGTTGTTAGATCACTTCTAAAGAGCTTTGAATACTTCCTCATCAAATGGAGGAGATAAGCCACAATCGCCTCTTTCCTCTTATCTTCCTCACCACGAGCTCTTTCTATGAGCTTCTTGAGAGCTCTTCTTTCAGCCAGAGCAGCTCTGGACGAGTTGATGCCAAGCTTGCTAGCAGCCTGATGAAAGCATTCAAGTTCTTCATTGTCGTAGCTGCTATTTTCATCGAAACTTCTTCCTTGCTGGAGCAAAGTGATCATCTCTTCGCCCACCTGCTTCTCAGATGGATCAAGAGCAATGACAATACTGTCTAGCTCATTTACAATCTCCAAGACCTGCGTTGGCAAACCAACCAACTTCATTTCCACATCAAAACGCCATAGAAGCCATCTATTGCATGATTTAGTAGAAATATTCACGTAGATAAGATTAAAAAGGTTATTTTGAGAGCAATATTAAAATTTCAGCTTTCTTGTCTCCAGCAGCCAGTAAAGCGTCAAGGTGAATAATGATTACCTGACAACCTATAGATTCTGGAACAATGTCTTCAACGCGCTTGAGGCTGTCAATGAGAGAACATTTCGCCCTCTCGAACTTTAAAAGGATAGAATCTCCAGTAATCGCCTATTAGAATGAAAACAAATTAAAAATCACTTATAATTGAACCACAGACGCTTGTATGTATAAGCATGAGCTTTGATTCAAATTCATTTCAAGCAAGAGATGAAACAAACACTCCCGATTGATGTGGTAGGTCGCCTATGAAATCAAAAAATTCTTACCAGGTAAAGTTTACTGCACTCCGAGCAATGCTGCAAGAGATTTTTTGCCTTTTCAAGCGCTATATGCAGCGAACATAGGGCTTGGATCCCAGACCTGCTCCTAGGCCGTGCTGCTTCCAAAGCAGGAAATATGTTCAACACTCTGCAGTATACACTAGATAAGCTCTTGCACATTTCTCCATGTAACTGCACAACCACAATCTTCTCTTGTAAGGGAGTCCCGGTAAATAGAAGAAAGCAACCAGATAAAATAGTACAGATGGTGGGCTATGTATAACCTAACATCTTGTAGCTAAAAAACAAATGAACTCGGTGGAAAAGAAGAAAAACAGAAAACCAGAAGTACCTTGGCGTCGCTTACAGCAAACAGACTTTCTTCCACCTCTGCTATATCCATAACGTCAATATTTCTTTCCAACTCAATTTTGGGGCTTTGTATCTACAATCTGAAAATTCAACAAGAAAAGAAGAGAACCTATATAAGCACGGAAATAAATTAATTTCAGAACAAGGAGCACTATGAGAAACCCGGGAGAACAAAAGAGGCCCTTGTCTATGATATCAAATTTAAAGTAACGATGTAGTAAACATATGAAACGGTTGCCAGTAAAAAAGCCATGAATAACATGACTCAGAGGAAAAGCAGGGCGGAATAATAATAATTGAATGCTAACATCATCAGATATGATGTTCTAATCCAGCTAAAAATCATTATGATTGATAAAATGCAGGAAGATAACTAACGAAATAAATTTTACAAAAAGAAAATGGAAAAGAAGAAATCCAGATGAATTCGTTTAAAGCATAAGCATAGACATTGACACAGAAGCATTTAATCACTCGCCAAAAAATCCAGAAAGGCAGAGACCTCAAATATATTTTCCTTCTCCTTCCGGTCGAAGAACTCGGGAGACCCTCAGCCGGAGTCCTCCATTTTCCGGCACAACCGAAAAAAGAAAAAGGAGGACGACCAAAAACCAAAGCCATTATATTTCCTATTGAAGTTGACGGTAGACAGATTGTCATTAAGTCATCTCCCCCATAAACGGATAACTAACTATATTTTAAATTCCCGAATAGAAAAAGAAAAGTATAGAAAACCTTCAAGAGACGGCAAATAAATGTCCGTTCCAATTTGACCACAAAAGGATATACAGAGCGAAATATTAGGGTTCTTAGGACGCGTACCGATCAAGGATCCAACAACCAGGGAGGCTTCATAGAACGAGAAGTAACAGAACAATGAAATGAATTCAAACGACAACGGGAGATCGAATCACACACAGATACGAATATACTACAAAAACAGAAATGGTGGGTTGTTTTTTTTTTTTGAACAAAGGAGAATATTTATATATATTAGAAAATGAGAAATGGTGGGTTGTTTTGTTTTGCAAATATTATTCATAGAACAGGAAGCACCAAACTGTTAAAAAATGAAAGGTATATTATATTGTATTGTTTTATTATTAAATTTCTAAAGATTAATTAGTATTACCTCTGTCCTACTTTGATCTTATGTTTGTTTTTTGGTATATTTTTTCATTTAAATATTAAATATATAAAATAAAATAATTCTATAAAACAAATTTCTTCAAATGTTATATCCAAATAGTAAATGAAAAGTTCAAATAGGGACGGAGGGACTATTACATTTCTGATGGTTAACTAGTATCAAATGTGTAAACAACTTATAAACAATAGTTGAACATATGGTTTTAAAAATTGAACAAATACTTTAAAATTTCTAAACATGAACGAGAACTTAAAAAATGCCAATATGAAGTATATTTTGAATAAAGTGTTTTCAAAGTTGAACAACTAGTACCGCGTATCTGAACGCAAACTTGAAAGTTTTAAAAACGGCAGTCCAATTTTAAAATGGAATATTATGTTAACATTCTTTTATGATATAATTTTTCATGAACAATTTGTTTTGAATTTGAACCTTAACAAAATTTAGGAACAATATGAAATAGTTTTGAACAAAAGATTTTAAATTTTGAACAACGAGTAACACTTATACGAATACGAACATGATGTTTATAAACAGTAAACCAAGAAAAATGGTATATTATATTCATGATGTTAAATTGATCAATTAATTTTAAATTACTAAACATGAATGTGAGCTTTCAAAACTTGAACATCTAGTGAAATACCCCGAACTTAAATATGGGGATTAGAATATTTTAATATATTATTTAAGGGCCTAATAGTGCCTAAGTAATTTTGGTAAGGAAAATAAATCCAAAAGAAATGAGAAAAACGCTTAGAAAGCGGAAAAGCGTAAAACAAGCGTTAAATAACCATAGGAGGTACGAGACCTCGGTTATAGTATCGTAAGGATTCCTAAGGCTTATTAATGCCTAATTAGTATATGGGAATGATTCCCGAAGAAAACGGAACCAAATAATGTATTAAAACGCTAATATAGCTTTAGCGCGCGTTTTTCGAAAAACGTGAAAATGTAATTTTAAGTGGTCAACGAACCCGTAAAAATTATAAAATCATTAAATAACTATTATTAAGCATTAATGGAAGCTTAATGACCAATTAAAATTAAAGAACGAGAAAATTCCGGAAAATGGGCTCCGGTAAGTGAATAGTACAAAAACAAGAACTTGGGGGGTGTTAATGTAATAAAAACCAAAATGACATCCCTCACTTGCAATTAAAAATCAGAAAAAACCCATGTGAGAGAAAGGGTGGGTCACGATTCCCTCCTTCTCTTATTTGTTACTACTCACTAGAAGACAAATAATAAGTAAAAAAGTAACATAAAGCAAAAAGCAAATATACACCTCACTCCTCCTCTCTCTCTTCTACTTTTCTGATTTTCCCATTCCCTTCCTTCTCTTTCCACGGTGAACTCTCCTCTCTCTTCTATATTAGCGATTTGAAGCTCTCAAATAAGCTCCCATGGCTTTCCTCTTCTTGCATGCTCAAGCCATATTAAAGCTCCAAATGAGAAAATAAGTACATATTCTTCTCTCACCAAGATCTACCTTTCTCTCTTTTCAAAATCCAAAAACAATGAACTTCATCTCCATGGGTTTTGCCCATTCAAGAGAAAATGGTACCAAATCGAAGCTTGGAGTCCTCTCTCCCTTAAGGTAAAAATTTCCATGAAAAACTCATGTTTCCTCCAATTCTTAGTGTGGTCGATTTTAGCCTCTAATGGAGCTCTATTTTTCTCTCTCTTTGGGCATTATTCCAACCTTCCAAGGTGGTGGGATCACCTTCTTGACTCAAGGGTTAAAACCCCTCTTTAAAACTTCAAAGGTAAACCCTAACTTATGGTAATTTAAGTCTTTCATTGAAATAATGTTATTCCAAAGGCTTAGAAATGTAATCATACCCTTTTTGTGTAATTTGGGTGTTGGAATGGAGTTTGACAACTCCATTTCCCATTTGGTCGATTTTGAGCAAGAGGGAGAGAAGAAGGAGATTGGAAAAGAAAAGAAGAATTTGTGAGCTTAAGGTAAGAACACTTCTTAATGCTAAATTTTAATGCATTAGGTTAATGGGAATGGGTAAACCAATTTAAAGAAACCAAATAATGTAGTAGAATTGTAAGTGTGAAGTTTGGGTATTGAGAACAAGTATGTGGATTGTAGGCCTTAGAGCCAAGGAATTGTGATGTGTATTGATATTGTGTTTTGAGGAATTAATGATGTATTAAGATTGCTTGTATGCTGGTAGGACCCTTGCAAGGGTGTGGCAGAATAGGAATGATTTTGGTGATAATGGGTATGTGGGGATATGTGAGAATGTAGGTGAACTATGGCAAAATTTGGTAGGAATATGTACATTTGTGGATGACTTGGTGAATGGGAGAACCAAGGTATGTATTGGGGATAATGGAGATGTTTAATGACCATAATTAGTGGTTGTAATATAAGAAGGAAAGGATATAAAATCTGTAGCAAGAGAGGTATCAAAATGCATTATAGAAACTAAGAAGGAATAGTGTGCAGGATTTTGTAAAAAGAGTGTTGGAAACTTGGTGTAGGTAGTGTAATGGCTAGGGAATGAATTTGCATGGTAAGGAGAGGTATTTAGGATGCTTAGGATGGCAATGATGAGGAGGTATTGGATGGGAGAATTGAATGGTAAAAATGTAGCATAAGTGTAACAAAAACTGTTACATGTGTTGAAGAAGAAGTAAGGAAATTGTGTAAGTAGTTTGATGGATTAGTAATGGATTGGTGGGTGAATTAAGGTGATTTAGAGGATTTAGGAGGATTTAATAGTGTTTAAACATGTAGGAAACATGTGGAAATGGCTAGGAAAAGATTGGGTGAGAATTGAGGTGAATTTAGAATTCAAAGTAGATAATTAAAAGGGGTTCTGCAGTCGACCCACCCAGGCGACCTACCCTAGCCTGGGTCGGTCGGACTAAATTCGGTAACCCGGGTGCTCTCTGCAGGACGACCTACCCAGAGTGGGTCGGTCGGCCTTTGAAATACCCCAGGATCTAAAATGGCGATTAATTACTCTAATATGATTATAAAAAGGCCTAATGGTGCCTAAAGAGTATTGGTAAAAAGAATAAAACCAAAAGAAAAGAGAAAACGCTTGAAAAGCGAAAAACGCTAAAATGCGCGTTAAATGAGTATAAGAGATATATAATCTCGTAAGGGTCCGAGATGGATTCCTAAGGCTTAGTTAGGCCTAATTAGTATACGGGAATGATTCCCGAAGAAAACGGATCCAAATAATGGATTAAAACGCTAATTAAGCATAAAAGCACGTTTTTCGAGAAAACCCGAAAACGTGACTTTAAGTGGTCAAATGGACCCGTAAAAATTATAGTTGATTAAATAACTATAATTAAGTATTAATGGAAGCTTAATAGCCATTAAAAATAAAGAAACAAGAAAAATCCGAAAAACGGGCCCGGTTGGTGAATAGTGCTAAACCGGGTAAATTATCGAGCGTTTCCTGTAAAAAAATGAAAAACGCTACCAGTTAGTATTTTGTGTGGGGCCGGTTTTAATTGGTACTCATACATACCTTTAAATAAACAAGCTAGTTTATTTAGTCACAAAAGGACAAAATAATAAAGTAAGGGAGTGAATAGTTAAATGGGGCTTTAATACCCTCACTCCCCTATTCTCTTCTAACACTCACGGTAATTTCTTTCCCCACCAGAGCCTTCTTCTTCCTCCTCTGTCGATCGACGATTTCACAAGTGAGCACACAGCCCTCCTTCTTCCTCCATTAACTCACTCATCTCTTCACCAAACCTCACAAAAATACTACCGTTAGATTCGTATCGACGAGGGCTACGTTTTCCACCCTTCAAAAGCTTGAAACATTCATCTTCATCTCCATGGAAGTAGGCCATTTTAGAGCTTAAAGAAGTGTTTTTGAGTCTCCAACATCTTCTTGATACTCAAAGGTAAAAAGAAAGTCAAAAGCTCTTCATTTCTAGCTAGTTCTTCCAATTTTGGGAAATTCCCTCACGTTGAAATTTTTCCCCATGTCCAGCCGGTTCTTCTTGTTTTGAGGAGTGCTGGAACTTCACCATTTCGATTGCCTAGGCCCTTCACTTGGACACTCTAAGGTAATGTCAAAGTTAAGCCTTAAAAACTAGCTCTTAAATACTAGTTTTGTAAGGAGGGTTTGAATTAATAAGTTTGATATATGTGTATGGGGATATGATTGTAGTTGGTGTATGGGGATATGATTGTAGTTGGCAATCTATGCCCCTTTGTTTTGATGTGGAAACATGAAGAGAAAGAGGGAACAAGAGAAAGAGGAAGAAGAGGGAGAAAACCGAAAAGGAGCAAGGTAAAAAGCTTACCTTGAGCTAGTTTTTATGTGACTTGTGAGTTAAATGATAGGTTGAATTAAGGACCTTGAACTTGAGTAGTAATGATACTACAATATTGTTAGTTGAATGAGATTGTTTTAATGTGGTTTAAGTGTGCAAACAAACCTAGGAAACTAAGCTAGTCATATGTGAGAACCATGGGAATGTTATGTGTTTATTGGTGCCTAAACAAAACAGGGGTGAAGATTGTGTTGTGAGTACATTAATGTGGTGAAAATGCTAGGGAAAGCAAGTAAGTGCTGTCAAAATTTACCTAGGAATGGAAAGTTTGAGTGTTTTATGATGAGGAAGAGATTAGGTGTGCTTAAGAGGTTTAAGTGAGTAGTAATGGTTTGCAAAATCAAGCTAAGGAGAAAGGTGTATTAGGAGTAAAAATAATGTCATTTGAGTGCCAAGAATGACATTGGTGAGGGAAGTTTGAATGGTATAATGATGCAACCAAAATCTGTTACAAGAAGTGAAGAAGACAAGAGAACTAGTTATGAAAGTGTAAGTGATTTTGAGTAAGAATTTGGGTAAGGGTTTCACCCATGAATTGATGAGTTTTAGAGCATGTTTTAAGGTGATTAAACATGTAGAAATATTGTGGAAAGATTAGGGAAAGGTTGGAGGTGGATTAAGGATTGAAATGGGGTTGAAAAACAATGTGAGTTGCAGGTTTTAGCAGGGTCCGGGACCTAGTCCATGGACAAGGACCCGGACCACCCCCTAAAATAAGGCCGAGACTGAACAATCAAGCTGGTCCGGGACTTGGGATAGGGACAAGGTCCCGGACCATATATAAATTTCACCCGAGAGTTTAGTTTGCAATTGGTCCGGGACTTAGGGTAAGTACCAAGTCCCGGACCACCCCGAGAAACCTACAGAGAGTGTTTTAAAGGGTTTAAATGATGGGGGTTTAAGTGTTAATGATGTTATAAGACGTTAAGGCCTTGTTTGGTGATATGTAAAGGCCCTAAGAAGTGTTAGAAAGTGTTAGAAGTGATTGAGAAGTGAGAACTCAAATTAACAAGAATAAAACCGAGATAACGGGATAACGGGGTAAGTACGGGAGTAGCATTTTATTATGTACCGTATGAGCTTAGTATTAATAATAATGTTTGAAACATTATCAGAGAATCGTGCGTGACCCGAGCATGGTGAGATGACACGGTAAAAGTAAAAACCCCGGTGAAAGGTATGATTTTCTCATGCCCCGTATGCTAACCGAGTTACTCTGATTTGTGTGTTTGTGTGCCGGCTTAATCAAGATTAAAGCATGAAAATAATCCCTTGTTTGATTATGCATGCATTGTTGTATGTTGTATGAGCTAACATACTTGTATGCCGGTGTGGTCTAACGTAGTGCATAGACCGACTCTTAGTGAGTATTGATTGACTAGAAACCCGTTGAACGGGTAGTCACATAACCAATGGTAATATGCAAACACACACAAACTATCGATTAAAGTAAAACGGTATCGTAAACATATGAACTCCCTAGAATGTGAGGAGATGTACGGGTTGAGTAAATACCCGATAACGGTTAGGAAACCTTATTGCAACAATCCACGAAATAAATATGAGTGGAGGGATAAACGAACCTCCATCGAGAGGATCGAAGTCAGTCCAATAATGTAAACATATAAGAAGGGTAAAAGAGACCTAAGGGACTATGTGACTCCCTTGAGATACGGTCGACCTCTTATATGAGGATTTTACCCGGTATAAGAAAATATCCGAATGTACAAGCATATGATTGTGAGGGTAACCCTTAAACCTAAGATTACCCGAAATTAAGTAAAGTTTCCAAAGTCATTAGAAACATCGAGAATGATGCTTCTAGACTAATATACATGATATTATTATAACTCCGAGAGAGGAGTGTATGGGAACGAGAGTAGTCCGAGAGTAGTCGGACCTAAGTAAAAGAGATAGGAACTAAGAGAGAGTTCCGTGAGCTAGTTGAACCTTCCCACCATGCTAGACCCAGAGTAGGGTCGAAACCGGGGAAGTAAGACTATGCTAGAGAGCCATGAGTTTTGGCTTAAGTATGTAAAGAGAGTAACAAGCGTGACGTAGGAGACCTGTAGTGTCTCGAGAATCTACAAGAGCTTGAGTATGAATAACCCAAGAGTGTGGGTGAGATAATGAATAAATAACCCGAGAGAAAGGGGTGAGTATATGTACGAGTATCCCGAGAGAATGGGTAAGTATAAGAATGAGTAGCCCAAGAGAATGGGTGTGTATACGAATAAGTAACCCGAGAGAGCGGGTGAGGTATTGAATAAGTAAACAAGGCATAGTGAGGAATAACCCTCAATGCCTAAGAGTAACCAGTTACCACTAACAACATTGTTATGTTAGTTAGGAATCGTGTTCCGTGATTGGATGTAGATTCCTTGTGTGATATACATTTATATTGTATTGCCATGATGCATGTTGTTTGATTAAAATGAACTCCATGTATATCCGACCCAAAGTAGTCGGCGTACCGCGGTTAGCACGCGGTATGTGCGAATTTCATGCGCAGCGTAAGCTGACCCCCTAGGGGGAACGTTTTTAGTGTGCAGGTACTTGAAGCTGACCACCGTTCGAGAGAGTAGGACGGGGACTGCTGTGAGCATGGGTAGTTAGACTGTAATTACTTATGCGTTTGCATGAGGTGTAAGTCCGAGATGTTATCGCATCCGTATATTGTAGACTCGGTATAGTAGAGGTATGAATTGAGTATTGTATTTGTATGAAGTACTCGGTTGTTCCAGTTCATCAGACCGTTACGGTATGTAAGAAAGGCCTGGTTAGCCACATGGGTGGCTAACGGCGTTGTTTCACCCCTCGTTGTAATTAGAGTTCCGCTGCGTGAGTAGGAGTAATTAGTAACAGTTAAGAGGTAATGACGAGATTAACGGTTGGGGTGTTACAAAAATGGTATCAGAGCGAAGTATCGCTCTGATGACTGGAAATACCGAGCTTAGGAAATACCGAGTTAGGATATAGAGACTTAGGGCTAAGGGTTGAGTGGTAGCGTGAGAGATGCGCTAGATAGGAACTTCCAGTATGTTCTGGATACCTACAATACCAAACCCGCCCTCCACAACCCCCGTATTGAAAGCTTGGGGAAGAACGCCAGAGAGACGGGGAAACCCAAACTGGCAGTTATTTAATATTTCAATATGAACTAGAACCTGTCATGCGGTAGATCCCGAGAACCGAGAATCCCGGAGACGGATCCCGCTGGAACGATAATAACCGCACTTAATGGCGGGAGATCGAGAAATCCTAATCCAAGGAGACTGGAATCTGTGGCAGCTTGGGGCGACATGCTTAGCAGTCGCGAGAACCTGGCTAGCCGAGCAGTAGCAAGAAGAAAGCACTAACCGTGCAAGAAGGCGGATTAATGAGACGCAATGATAGTAACAAAAACCGAGACACATGTCTACGGACCGCCATAACTAAATAATACCATCAACGGTACACTAATCGACTAAGAATCTAGTCAGGAGTAGATACACCCACCCTGCCACACCCGAAGAGGTTGCAATACCTAAAGGGCACAACTTAGACAGCTATGAGCATAGCTACGGGATATACCCGAGTAGGACTACAGAAGTAGTACCTAAATAAGTTAAACCTCGGTAACCACAGTAAAGACGTGGGAACGAGCAACGAGGTAAAGCATAGAATTAAAGTAATTAAGGAACTCCGAGAGTGGAGGAGCCCCTAAATGAATGACAGTCATGTCGAGAGGAATGAGAAGCAGCTCTAAGGAGCATTTATCCAATTAAAGGATCAAGGAAGAGCCAACAAGGCTATCAAATACAATGTAAACAATACCGTGACCGGTATGAGTTAACCCAAAAACCGCCTGTACCGCGCACTTGCCTCGGCAAGTGCAGTAATAACGGGACCGTTAGGAAGAATCCTAACAAGTGACAAGTACTTAACAAGTACCAAGGTGGCAAGAGAAGCCAATATAGCACCACAAACCCTAAGAATTGTGAAACGAAACCTTGAAAAGGCATAACGGCCTGATCATTATTAAAGAACATACCAGTCAGCGAGAAGCTGGACTCGGTAAGGAACAGCCGGCATTGAAATGCCATGAAGAACTTACTTTTAAAAACTTGAACTTCCTTTCAGAACATAAAATTCTCCAAAAACCCCCAAAATTTTAAAACCAACCAGTGAACCACGATAAGTTATTATAGGACCATATAAGAGGAGTTGGCAACAGAATACTTCACTTAGGCGTGACCGACACTACAAGTGTACACAAACGAGACATGGAACGACCGCACTCCAAAGGAGCTTGCGGGCCTGACAGACCAGTTATGAGTTAGTCGGGTAAGTGGTAACGTATCAATAAGATACTCCATGTATGTATACAAGTAGAGTACGGTACACGGGAAGTAGCCCACTCCCTACTACGGACGAAAGAGCCAATTCAAACCAAGACAGTTGGACACCTCGAATGATCGAAGAACACAAGGAAGCTTACCAATATAAGGGAGTCAAGAAACCAATAAGGTGACGGACCTAAGGATGTAGCGTTAATAAGCGTGAGAAGCACAGAGTATTAAGCACAGACATTGGATATGTCTCAGGAAATACATAATAACTGGAATAAACATCAGCGTAAGCAATACGGCGAATGCCTAATATGAACATATTAATGTTCGATGAACGGGATAGAATTCCCATAGTGTACTTCACTAAGAGAAAGAACCAATGATCTACCCAATAACGGGAGATGTTACAACCCAAAGGGAATATTTCAAAATATACATAACCGCAAGGCGGAGTAAGAATCTGAATATACCCATGAATTCAGGCCAGATGAGATGGCAAAAACTCAGTAACACCCAGGAGCAATCCGAGAAGGGTGCCGGAATCAACAGTAGTTGAACGAGATATCGTGCTAAGAACACAAGCGTTAAAGAGAACACTCGGGTAGAACCCGAAGGGATCCCTCGTAACACGGGATACCCTAGATTGCTAGAGGGCATGAATTAATACCTAGTAGAAAAGGGCCTTCCAAGTACGGAAGAGTGGTGAGACAACCATGTCAAAGAGCCCAGAAAAACCTCCTAACCGTCTAATGGCATACGGAGAAGATGAAACCTATATAAACAGCCCGCATGGAGCATGGCGAGGCAATGTGGCTTATAAGCCGGTAAACTAACTGCAACTTGTAGATCTAAACGTTGTAAACCTATGCACAAAAGCATAAGAGGAACAGTGGAGAATGAACCACTACCTTAGAGTGGGGATACCACTTGTTATTATGGGGCCTATGGAGCGGCATTTGCGTGAATCCTCCAGAGAAAGGCTACCACCTAGGTATGAAATGTGAAACCGCTAGTGCGGTGTAGTAAAACTTGAGCATGTGTATATTGCCAATGAGTATATGAACAATAGTAGAGTATAAAGAGGAACCTCGATAGCAGCAGTTCGAACCGAAGAGTAATCGGTTGAGTAGTAAACACTGTAAGTGTGCAATATGAACTGCAGAGCAAGCAGCGCGCAAGTGCGCAGAGAGATTTAAAAAAAATAATAATAGCGTATAATGTTGAGCCAAGTGAATGGCAAGCCATAGTGTAAATGGCGAGAACACATGAGCGGAAGCTAAAGTAGTAGCGGATGCCATATAAGCGAATGTTGTAACGAGTAGAACAAGGTACGCAGTAAGCGACCATTGTAAGAGTATATTCGGATAGTGATTAGAGTTGATGAAGAAATGTGGTATAGGAGACATGTTCATCCCTATCTCATGAGAGATTTACTGTCAAGGGTTTACGCTTCTGCACTCTGTATGACTGAGTGTTTTGGTATTGCACTTGTGCGGTAATGATCAAGTGGGAGAGCCAGGAATTGAGAAATGTCAACGAAGCCTGTTGAGTGAGAATTTAGAGAGATAACCGTGCGGCCGTTGGCCAAAGATGCACGAGGAACGTGAGCAGTAACCCACAGGGCCCAGGATCGATGAATGGTAAATGCAGAGTAGTATGAATGAAGAACTCTGGTACAGAACCAAGAAACAAACATAATCCATGAGCCACTATTAAACGAGGAAGCACTACATGCTAAGTAGTAGCTTGACCTCAACCGACAACAAGTCGGGAAGAGAAAAAAAAAATAAGTGAATAATCACAAAGGTATACAGTGTTATACGAAGTAGATTTCCAGAGAACTGGAGAGACAATCTAAAATTCATCGAATTCGCATACGGTAAGAGATACCAAGCGACGATTGAAATACATGGAGAATACCAAAGAGCGAATTAAGCCCTAGTTATCAGGTCACGCAGCAGAAGCTTGTGGACCGTGATTCAGGGTTAAGTATATCTATATCATAAACCCCTTGAAGCCTTAGAGGCTAAAACCGAACCCGGTTATGAGTTAATTAACCGTACTGAAGTTTAAACACTTCATAATACTCAAATTAATGAACCAATGTTCAGTGATAACATATGGTTGGTTACGCGGGCGTAACCCCTTTTAAGGGGGGTAGGGCGAGAAACCGCTTAGAGTATAAGTATTGTGCATGAGAGATGCAAGTAACGAGTATGTAATATTTATGAAAAGAGGAGTAGAGAGACTCCTAGGGAATGAGAATCCCTATAGTATATGTCTAGTGAGATTAGACATGAGTTATGATGAGTATGAATCGGCATGAAACCGATGTGTAACCTAAGAGGGAGTGAGTTCCCTAGGTGATTTTATTTGAGAATGATATGGAGTGAGTTCCATCCTTTGGAGTTGTATGTTATGTTTTAAATTGAGCAACAATTTGAGTAAATGAGGCCACAAGTATGGAATGCCTAGGCAAGGTAAGTGAAACAAATAGAGAATAATGGATGACTTAAGCTCTATGATAAAGATAAATTGAAACAGATTGTTTTATGAATACGACTAGAAAGAGTAAAAGATAGAAAACGAAAATGTTTGACTATCTGATTGTTTGAAACTGACGTGGGAGGTGGAACTTGATCTGCTAGCGATCAAGGGAAACCGAACACAAATTGGGGTGAAGGATAGTTCAACACTGATGCTGATCACATCAGGGTTGGATGATTCTTGAAGCTCCCTAAGTGGTCACAAGTAATCACGCTAAGAAAGGATACAACTACCATAACCGGATTTTGGAGTTGTGTGATGTTTTAAAAAGAATTTTCAAACAGATTTTGAAAAAGAATTTTCTTCAAGTATGAAGATGGAAATGAAAACTGGTTTTGAAACCGCTATCACCCGCCGATGGCTGAGCCTTAAGTCTTGATGACCGGTAGAACGGTGGGCGTGTATTAGTTTTGAAACCATTGCACCGTACGTGCGGCGGTCCTAAGTGACCGGTTGGGGCGGTGTTAGGTGTGATTTTTCCAAAGGCAGCGGGACGGGGAGAGTACCCTGAGATGTTCCTGTGTTGAGTGAGTCAACCAGAGTGCCTGAGGATATGTATATGTGTAATGTTTTGATCAGAACCGAAGGGACCGTGGGCCAGAGAGAGTAAGTGCCCATTTGTCATGAAACGGCCGTGAACCAGAAAGAGTAAGTGTTCAACGTGACCGGTACCTGAGGGATCAGTAGTATATCACTCAACATGGATTCGAGGACTGTAGTGCCTTCTTGTCTTCGGACCGATTCCATGGAGAGAGTAAAAAGAGTATTTTTGATTGCTATACATGCTGTGATATGTGTGTGGTATGTGTAGTATGAAATGAGACTGACTTGTGGAGTCAGTAGGGTTATACATGTACTATAACCTTGGCATTGAATGCCATGAGAGTAACCACCTAGATTCATCAACTTTGAGGACAAAGTTCCTAAGGGGGGTAGATTGAAATACCCCGGATCTAAAAATGGCGATTAAATTACTCTAATATGATTATAAAAGGCCTAATGGTGCCTAAAGAGTATTGGTAAAAAGAATAAAACCAAAAGAAAAGAGAAAACGCTTGAAAAGCGAAAAACGCTAAATGCGCGTTAAATGAGTATAAGAGATATATAATCTCGTAAGGGTCCGAGATGGATTCCTAAGGCTTAGTTAGGCCTAATTAGTATACGGAATGATTCCCGAAGAAAACGGATCCAAATAATGGATTAAAACGCTAATTAAGCATAAAAGCACGTTTTTCGAGAAAACCCGAAAACGTGACTTTAAGTGGTCAAATGGACCCGTAAAAATTATAGTTGATTAAATAACTATAATTAAGTATTAATGGAAGCTTAATAGCCATTAAAAATAAAGAAACAAGAAAAATCTGAAAAACGGGCCCGGTTGGTGAATAGTGCTAAACCGGGTAAATTATCGAGCGTTTCCTGTAAAAAAATGAAAAACGCTACCAGTTAGTATTTTGTGTGGGGCCGGTTTTAATTGGTACTCATACATACCTTTAAATAAACAAGCTAGTTTATTTAGTCACAAAAGGACAAAAAAAAAGTAAGGGAGTGAAGATAGTTAAAGTGGGGCTTTAATACCCTCACTCCCCTATTCTCTTCTAACACTCACGGTAATTTCTTTCCCCACCAGAGCCTTCTTCCTCCTCTGTCGATCGACGATTTCACAAGTGAGCACACAGCCCTCCTTCTTCCTCCATTAACTCACTCATCTCTTCACCAAACCTCACAAAAATACTACCGTTAGATTCGTATCGACGAGGGCTACGTTTTCCACCCTTCAAAAGCTTGAAACATTCATCTTCATCTCCATGGAAGTAGGCCATTTTAGAGCTTAAAGAAGTGTTTTTGAGTCTCCAACATCTTCTTGATACTCAAAGGTAAAAAGAAAGTCAAAAGCTCTTCATTTCTAGCTAGTTCTTCCAATTTTGGGAAATTCCCTCACGTTGAAATTTTTCCCCATGTCCAGCCGGTTCTTCTTGTTTTGAGGAGTGCTGGAACTTCACCATTTCGATTGCCTAGGCCCTTCACTTGGACACTCTAAGGTAATGTCAAAGTTAAGCCTTAAAAACTAGCTCTTAAATACTAGTTTTGTAAGGAGGGTTTGAATTAATAAGTTTGATATATGTGTATGGGGATATGATTGTAGTTGGCAATCTATGCCCCTTTGTTTTGATGTGGAAACATGAAGAGAAAGAGGGAACAAGAGAAAGAGGAAGAAGAGGGAGAAAACCGAAAAGGAGCAAGGTAAAAAGCTTACCTTGAGCTAGTTTTTATGTGACTTGTGAGTTAAATGATAGGTTGAATTAAGGACCTTGAACTTGAGTAGTAATGATACTACAATATTGTTAGTTGAATGAGATTGTTTTAATGTGGTTTAAGTGTGCAAACAAACCTAGGAAACTAAGCTAGTCATATGTGAGAACCATGGGAATGTTATGTGTTTATTGGTGCCTAAACAAAACAGGGGTGAAGATTGTGTTGTGAGTACATTAATGTGGTGAAAATGCTAGGGAAAGCAAGTAAGTGCTGTCAAAATTTACCTAGGAATGGAAAGTCTTGAGTGTTTTATGATGAGGAAGAGATTAGGTGTGCTTAAGAGGTTTAAGTGAGTAGTAATAAGGTTTGCAAAATCAAGCTAAGGAGAAAGGTGTATTAGGAGTAAAAATAATGTCATTTGAGTGCCAAGAATGACATTGGTGAGGGAAGTTTGAATGGTATAATGATGCAACCAAAATCTGTTACAAGAAGTGAAGAAGACAAGAGAACTAGTTATGAAAGTGTAAGTGATTTTGAGTAAGAATTTGGGTAAGGGTTTCACCCATGAATTGATGAGTTTTAGAGCATGTTTTAAGGTGATTAAACATGTAGAAATATTGTGGAAAGATTAGGGAAAGGTTGGAGGTGGATTAAGGATTGAAATGGGGTTGAAAAAATGTGAGTTGCAGGTGTTGTTTTAGCAGGGTCCGGGACCTAGTCCATGGACAAGGACCCGGACCACCCCCTAAAATAAGGCCGAGACTGAACAATCAAGCTGGTCCGGGACTTGGGATAGGGACAAGGTCCCGGACCATATATAAATTTCACCCGAGAGTTTAGTTTGCAATTGGTCCGGGACTTAGGGTAAGTACCAAGTCCCGGACCACCCCGAGAAACCTACAGAGAGTGTTTTAAAGGGTTTAAATGATGGGGGTTTAAGTGTTAATGATGTTATAAGACGTTAAGGCCTTGTTTGGTGATATGTAAAGGCCCTAAGAAGTGTTAGAAAGTGTTAGAAGTGATTGAGAAGTGAGAACTCAAATTAACAAGAATAAAACCGAGATAACGGGATAACGGGGTACGGGAGTAGCATTTTATTATGTACCGTATGAGCTTAGTATTAATAATAATGTTTGAAACATTATCAGAGAATCGTGCGTGACCCGAGCATGGTGAGATGACACGGTAAAAGTAAAAACCCCGGTGAAAGGTATGATTTTCTCATGCCCCGTATGCTAACCGAGTTACTCTGATTTGTGTGTTTGTGTGCCGGCTTAATCAAGATTAAAGCATGAAAATAATCCCTTGTTTGATTATGCATGCATTGTTGTATGTTGTATGAGCTAACATACTTGTATGCCGGTGTGGTCTAACGTAGTGCATAGACCGACTCTTAGTGAGTATTGATTGACTAGAAACCCGTTGAACGGGTAGTCACATAACCAATGGTAATATGCAAACACACACAACTATCGATTAAAGTAAAACGTATCGTAAACATATGAACTCCCTAGAATGTGAGGAGATGTACGGGTTGAGTAAATACCCGATAACGGTTAGGAAACCTTATTGCAAACAATCCACGAAATAAATATGAGTGGAGGGATAAACGAACCTCCATCGAGAGGATCGAAGTCAGTCCAATAATGTAAACATATAAGAAGGTAAAAGAGACCTAAGGGACTATGTGACTCCCTTGAGATACGGTCGACCTCTTATATGAGGATTTTACCCGGTATAAGAAAATATCCGAATGTACAAGCATATGATTGTGAGGGTAACCCTTAAACCTAAGATTACCCGAATTAAGTAAAGTTCCAAAGTCATTAGAAACATCGAGAATGATGCTTCTAGACTAATATACATGATATTATTATAACTCCGAGAGAGGAGTGTATGGGAACGAGAGTAGTCCGAGAGTAGTCGGACCTAAGTAAAAGAGATAGGAACTAAGAGAGAGTTCCGTGAGCTAGTTGAACCTTCCCACCATGCTAGACCCAGAGTAGGGTCGAAACCGGGGAAGTAAGACTATGCTAGAGAGCCATGAGTTTTGGCTTAAGTATGTAAAGAGAGTAACAAGCGTGACGTAGGAGACCTGTAGTGTCTCGAGAATCTACAAGAGCTTGAGTATGAATAACCCAAGAGTGTGGGTGAGATAATGAATATAAATAACCCGAGAGAAAGGGGTGAGTATATGTACGAGTATCCCGAGAGAATGGGTAAGTATAAGAATGAGTAGCCCAAGAGAATGGGTGTGTATACGAATAAGTAACCCGAGAGAGCGGGTGAGGTATTGAATAAGTAAACAAGGCATAGTGAGGAATAACCCTCAATGCCTAAGAGTAACCAGTTACCACTAACAACATTGTTATGTTAGTTAGGAATCGTGTTCCGTGATTGGATGTAGATTCCTTGTGTGATATACATTTATATTGTATTGCCATGATGCATGTTGTTTGATTAAAATGAACTCCATGTATATCCGACCCAAAGTAGTCGGCGTACCGCGGTTAGCACGCGGTATGTGCGAATTTCATGCGCAGCGTAAGCTGACCCCCTAGGGGGAACGTTTTTAGTGTGCAGGTACTTGAAGCTGACCACCGTTCGAGAGAGTAGGACGGGGACTGCTGTGAGCATGGGTAGTTAGACTGTAATTACTTATGCGTTTGCATGAGGTGTAAGTCCGAGTATGTTATCGGCATCCGTATATTGTAGACTCGGTATAGTAGAGGTATGAATTGAGTATTGTATTTGTATGAAGTACTCGGTTGTTCCAGTTCATCAGACCGTTACGGTATGTAAGAAAGGTCTGGTTAGCCACATGGGTGGCTAACGGCGTTGTTTCACCCCTCGTTGTAATTAGAGTTCCGCTGCGTGAGTAGGAGTAATTAGTAACAGTTAAGAGGTAATGACGAGATTAACGGTTGGGGTGTTACAGCCTTTATAAAAAAAAATTAAAAATCAAATTAAATATATATATATATATACATACATGCATATATATAAATATATATATATATACTTATACCCATACATACATATATATACATACACGTATATATATGTATATACATACACACATATATATATGAGTATAAGTAAGGCATTAGTGCTAGAATAATGAAGGAAAGAAAGTTAAGCACACAAGAGAAAAACTAAGAATAACGGGACAACGGGGTAAGTACGGGAGTAGTAATTATTTGTGTATCGTATGAACATAGTATTAATAACAATGTTGGAAACATTATCAGTGGAACAAGTGTGAACCGAGGAACAAGGGAACACACGGTAAAGCTAACCCCGGTGAAAGGTATGATTTCCTCATGCCCCGCATGCTAACCGAGTTACGTTGATTTGTGTGCTGTATGCCGGCTAATCAAGACTAAAGCATGAAAACGGTTTATTGCCTTTCATTATATGTCTTGCTGTATGTTGTGTGAGCTAACCCTTCTTGATTGATTGTGTAGCTTCATTTGGTGCGTAGTACGACTCCTAGATGAGTCTTGTTGTGTGGTGGCTCGTAGTAAGAGTCAGGTTGTGAATTAATGGAACCATAGCATCGCGCTAAACTAACGAATCAACAAACGAAACGCAACCCAACGAAACTCACAAGAATGAGAGAGAGTGTACGGGAGTAATACCCTCCCGATAACGGTTGGAGAATTGAAATGAATAATCCACAAATAATGAGTAGTGGAAGTATATCAGTAACCTCTATTAGAGGAATTAATCTTGGTGCAAGACATGAACCATGAGAGTAGTAAAGAATGATGAGGGATCTCCAAACCCCTTAGCAATTAGTCGACCCATTATGAGAGGACCCGACTGATGTAAGTATATCCCGAACCTGAGAGTATTCGATATGTTGGGGAAACCCTTAAATCTGAGGATACTAGTCGGTAGTAATTCCCTAAGCTGGTGGAGGTTATCAAGAGAGATACTTCTAGGCTAATCCATGAGATTGTATTGTGCTCTGAGAGAAGAGTGTTGGGAATTTGAGTAGTCCGGTAAGAACGGACATTGAGTATTTGAGGAGCTAAGTGTATAGCCCTTGTATTGTAGGTCCGGTGGTGAAGTCTTGTGTATGACTCCGCCCAGAGACCAAAGTAATGAGTAATGAGTATTGCGTATGTATGAGTAAAGTAATGAGTATCGAGTAAGAAGTAAGTATGAGTATGTAATGAGTACCGAGTATTGAGTACGTATGAGTAAGTATCGAGTATTGAGTATGTAAGAGTAAGTATGGAGAATTGAGTAGTGAGTATGCACTAGTATAGTAACGAGTACAGAGTAAGGATCGTGTACGAGTAAGGTATTGAACATGGAGTGATGAGTATGCAAGAGTAAGGAGTAAATATGAGTAGAGTAACGAATATCGAACACAGTACGAAGAGTAATGAATGTATAACAAATACGAATGGTTGACTATTGAATTGTCTTCCTTAGTAAGTATTGAACTTGTGTATTTATGTATGTATCTTTGATTGTATTGTTGTAGTATGAGTATGTATGTATGCATGTAAAATGAACTCCATGTATATCCGACCCAAAGTAGTCGGCGTACCGCGGTTAGCACGCGGTATATGCGGATTTCATATGCAGCGTAAGCTGACCCCCTAGGGGGACCGTTTTTAGTGTGCAGGTACCCGAAGCTGATCACCGTTCGAGAGAGTAGGACGGGGACTGCTACGTAAGCATGGGTAGCTGTATAGTAGGGATTGGTACTTGTATTGTGATGCGAATTTGGAAGTTTAAAATGTATCGGTAATGTAAGGATTGTAGTATACTCGGTATAGTATTGTATTGGAGTTGTATTTGAATCATGGTAGAGTATGCAAGGGAAAGTGATGTATTGTGTAGAGCACTCGGTATGTTCATATTCATCAGACCGATAGTATGTAGGATTGTAACTCGCCTTGTTAGTCACGTGGGTGACTAACGGCATTGTACCCCCACCGTTGAGTATGTAAAGTCCGCTGCGAAGGTAAGTATTGTACAGTAATAACGGTATTAGCGGTAGGGGTGTTACATCTAGTATCGTGTATCTAAACGCAAATTTGAATTAAAAATGGCCATCCACTTAAACCATAATAAAATATATTAACATTCTTTTATAATATAATTATCCATGAACAAATAATGTCGAACTTGAACCTTGACCAAATTTAGGAACAATATTAAATAAATTTTGAAAAAAGGGTTTTGAAAGTTGAACAAAAAGTATTGCTTAAATATACACGAACTTGATGTTTAAAAAACGACGAACCAATAAAAATTATACTCCCTCCGTTCAATAATATTTGTCATTCTAGAAAGTTGCACACTTATTAAGAAAAGTAGAAAAGTGATGCATGTACCCCTACTTTTTACCTTCATCTAAATAATAATTACTTTTGTGTTGAATAGTAGGGTTAAAAGTGGAAAAAGATGTGTCAAAAAGCTAGAATGATAGATATTTTTGAACATAAATCACTACCTAAAACGACAGATATTAATTAACGGAGGGAGTATATTATATTGACATTGTTTTATAATAAAATAGTTAATGAACAACTAGTGTTAAATTTGTGAACAATTAATGAACAATAGTTGAACTTATGGTCCAAAAAATTGAACAACTAGTTTTATATTTCTAAACGTGAACATGAACATGAACTTGAATTGTAACACCCCAACTCTAAATGTAACACCCCTACCCTAATCGGCTCCTAACTATCTTACTTAACATTATAATCGCAGCGGTAATCTCAACAATTGTACTACTGGTGTCACCGTTCTTACTCACCCATACGAGTAATAACGTGCTTACTGATATATTCTTAAATATGAAACAATTTCCCACAGTGACGACGAGAGATAGGTCTAACCTTCCCAAACCAATATAAAATACATTCACAGTGAGCATTCTAAGTATCCCAATCCTATACACGTTTCTAGGTTTGTATCGAAATGCAACAGTGCATATTAAAACAACTGTGATTAAACTACCCAGCACGTCCCTCTCTTTGCCGACACCGGAAGCTGCATACCTGCAAAAATGGTTGTTTGTGGTATGGAATCAGCCCCTACTGAGTATGTTACTACATGACTGGCATGCCCCCTCGGACCCTCAGTTAATTGGTCGAGAGCATGCAATTCATTTTCATACAAGTAGTTTAATGTTAAAACTGTAAAGCAACAATATACATTGCAGTAAACTCAAATAACAAACAAGCCCCGACTTCACACATCGCATCGTAATAAACCACTGAAAGCGTTACAACACTTATATGAGTACAGAGACTCCATTCCAACAAACACTTAATAGTTCATAATTGAGTACGGCGACTCACTCGACCAAACAATCCACCATAATCTACACATGAGTACTGCGACTCGACTCAACCAGTTCACAACACACAATATGAGCACAATGGCTCGTTCAAACAAATCCACCAACATACCACACATAATTACAAAGCATAACCACTGAGCAACAAGGCGAAACAACGAGAGTTATAAATAGGTATAATTACTCGTCTTTGGCGTACGAGCCCAAATAATGTTCGTCTAATGTACGAGCTAGTATAGTCATTCGTAATTGTTCAGTCATGTCTAATGACACCGTCTCGTTAGAACGACGTGTCTCTAAGTTACCCATCTCTTATGGCGGGTCACCCACGGTAATAGCCACTCTAGCGGTAGAGTCTCCGACCTACGAACAATCTGTAGTTCGTTGGGAATTTATCCAGATACTTACGGTTACCACACGGTATCCTAGTATCGTTAATGGATCACAGTTCACAGCAAGAGCCACATCCTCTTGATAAACTTATCTAAACCATCGCATCGTTTTACCTTTTTTTTTCTAACACAGCAGACTAAGGTCGTAGTCCAATCCTGAGTATGTCGACTCGGGATCCAGTGCTAGATACGAGAGCGGCGTTAAAGAGGCCAATGCTTCGTGTATAAGTCTCAGATATTTTATATATCTTATTATCCTAATGCTACAACGTTTTACTTACGTTCCTTATATTACACATAAAAGATAGCATCATTGCCGCTAGTTCTGAAATACCCCGTAATTAAAAACAGTGATTAATTAGGCTAATTATATTTTTAAAGGCTTAATTACACTAAAATAAATATGAGGGAATAAATCCCGAAGAAAACGGACCTTTAAAATGGGTTAAAAGCATAAACGAACCTTAAGGCGCGTTTTTCGAGGAAACCGGGAAAACGTGACTTTAAGCGGGTCAAATAGACTCGTAACAATTTTGGTCAACCAACTAATCATTAATAAATATTAATGAAGCTTTAGAACCAAGGAAATTAATTAAACGAGAAAATTCCGGAAAACGGGTACCGGTTAGTGAAAACTGTAACAACCGGTAAGTGTGGGGTGAGGATGCAAATAAAAAACTTAGTGTTGTCCACTTTGCAAATAAAAAAAATAAAATGTGTGTGTGTGTGGGTGTGGGATCCGATTTCTCCCCTCTCTCACTCTTTATTTTCTTATGTGCTAAAAGACAAGCAAAGTAAATAAAAGAGCAAAAATTTTACTCTCTCTCCTCACTCCCTTCTTCCCCTCACGTACAACCCCTCTATATTCTCTCTTTTCTCTATTCTTCCCCTACCTTGCGACAGCCATGGAGAAAAGAGGGAGCTCACTCAACTTCCACCTTTCTCATCTTGTTAACCCACTAATCTTGCTCCAAAAACATTACAAAATTAGTACCATTAATCCCCTTGCAAAGGAGAACATTTCCCTCCTTTCAAAAATCCAAAAACTCTACTTTCGTTTTCGAGGGTGTTCACCATTTGGAGATTTGAAGCACCCATTAGAAGCATTCACCTCTCTTCATCTTGAGGTAAAAGAATTCCGAAAATTCATTGTTTCTAGCTCTCATTAGCATTTTAAGAATTTCAATGTTTTGAACTCTTGGCCCTTTGTTGCTTCAGCCGATTTTGGCTCCTCCTTGGGCTAGAAACATTGTTCTCTTGCTAGTCAAGAACTATTACCGTTGAGAGGTAATATTTTCCTAAACCTAAACATTGAATTCTAGGTTAGAATAAAAATGAATGCTAAATGGGTAGTGGTATTGGTATGGTGGTGTAGTATCGAGTATTGTGTGAAGAAGGACAAAGGAAGAAGAAAAGGAGAAGGAAAGGAAGAAGAAAGAAAACTAAAGAACAAGGTAAAATCTCTTACCTTGAGCTAGTTTGTATTGTGTATTGTAACAGTTTTTAAGTAAGTAAAATGAGTAATGAATTGAGTAATGAGTAGTAAGTGTATTGTAGTATAATGAAGAATGGTATCGTAACAGTTTGAAGTTTTTAAATGAGTTTTAAAAGCTTGGGGAAAAATTGGGTAGTAAGTGTGTATGTGCGGAATTTTGTGTTGTTGTAATAGTGTTGAAGTGTGTGAAGTGTATTGGATAAACAGATATGAGAATGGGAATTATGTGAGCAGAAATAATGTGGGAGAATGCTAAAAATATAGGGGAGGCTATGTCAAAATTCATCTAGGAATTTGAGGACTTAGGCACATTTGTAACAGATTTTTGAAGAGTTTAAAAATGGGGGTGGTTTTGTAGTTGTAACAGATTTTGAAACGAAGTATGTAAGGGGGTGAAACTCGGTGGTGAGTAATTGTATTCGAGATGCTAAGAGTAGCATAAGTTGAGGGAGTGTTGGAGATAAGAGTTGAGTAAAAATCTGTAGCATAAGAAGAGGAAACAAAAATCTGTAGCATTAGTGTAAGGAAACTAGTAAAGTGGTTGAAATAGAATTAGGAAAAATGGGTAAGTGAATGCAAGGATTGAGTAGTAAGTTTGGTGGATGAACCAAGGTGATTTAGAGTGTTTCATTAGTGCTAAATCATGTGGGGAAGAATGGTAAAAGATTGGGGAAGCAATGGGTAAGAGTGCAATTGAAAACAGATTTTAAACTGAAGTACTGGGCCGACCGGATTGCGACCGGCCTTGCAAGTCGGGTCGAGCAGAAAATTTTCCCGTCGATGTTATCCTGGAATCGACCGGACTTGCGACCGGACTTGCAAGTCCGGTCGAGCAGAGAAAATTTCCCCGGCAAAATGTACTGGAAGCGACCGGACTGCGACCGGACTTGCAAGTCCGGTCGGAAAAAAAAATTCTCCGATGAAACCTACTGGAATGGACCGGACTTGCGACCGGACATGCAAGTCCGGTCGGCCAGAAAAATTCCCGTAATGCAAGCTACTGAGCTTGGACCGGACTTGCGACCGGACTTGCAAGTCGGTCGAGTGCTTCAAAAAAAAAAAAGAGTATTTTATAATATGATTATAGCAATCATAGGGACATGTATATATACTATATGCCTATATACACATATGCATGTATATGAGTAGTACATAATAAATGAAATAGTAAAGGTAAGAAAGTAAAGATAAGAGTAATGAGAAAAGAATGGTGTTATAACCAAGTAGGAAAGTAATAAAGTAGCAAGTATACATTGAAAGTAACAATGAAGGAGTAAGTTAGATCAATAATAGATCATTGATCATACTACTTCATGTATGTATAGGAATCAAATAGTTGATCTCCAAAGGAAACCAGTAGTACGTATTCGACGGTGTACGGTATGATTTCTTCATGCCCTGTATCCTAACTTGGTTACCCGATTTGTGTGCTTATGTGAATCACCAACAAGATAAATGCATGAATCGGATTTATATTGCACATAAATGTGTTTGAACTATATTGTTCTTGTTGTATTCTTCTTGAACGAATAGTTTGTATAATTCATGAAATGTATGTATGAGAATGAAGTGTATGTGTAAGTATGAGTACATGTGGGTATTGTAAGTATGTATGGAAAGTAAGTATGGACTTCTACTAATTCCTAAAATCTAACTCCTGACATGAGTAATGAGTAATGGAATGAGTAGATGCCCGATATAGTTTCGGCCACGCGTGAGGATAGGAACCACAAGAGGTTGGAACGTAAATGGCTATGATCTTTTCCTTGGACTAATTCCCTTTGTATGGGTAGCATCCTGGATTAGTGTGCCATCTCAAAGCCCGGTGGTGGGAGATAGTACTCCCTGCCCGGAGGTCATACCGACTTAACTGGAAGTAAAGTATGTAAGAAGTAAGTATTGTATTGTATTGGTCTTGACTATTGTAAGTCATTGACCCGGAGTAAAAGTATTGAACACCCGATTAACCCGGGTGTGTAATAAGGCTAACAAGACCTTGTATGTATTGGAGAATTGTATCTCCGTGATGCGGTGAGTATGGTAATTATGAATGAATGACTTGTATTGTATTCCTTGTATGCATTGTATGTATGATGCGTGATAAAATGAATGTATTGTATTGTATTGTATGAAGCATGTATGTATGAATGAAACGAACCGCATGTACTCGACCAAATAGTTGGCGTACCCTCGCTAGTACGCGGGGTATGCGGTTATCATATGCAGCGTAAGCTGACCCCCTAGGGGGAATGTTTTTACTCCACAGGTACCCGCGAGGCGTGAAGGTAGAGTAAGGGCCGCATATAATTCTTTTGGAGTAGTTAGTAGGAATTGGAATAGTGTACCGAGTTGTACACGGCTAGAGCTTTTGGGTAGCCGGTGTACCATGTGGTACACCTTTTTGGGATATTGAATTCTTGATTGGTTGTGAAGGAGTAGTTGTATAAACTCATCATTTTTGGGAAGTAGACATGAATGTAATTCATATATTCGGTATACTCGGTAATCAAATGTAAGCTAAGTATTTGGTGTTGTAAAGTATGTAGTATGTATGTATTCATTCTAATCGTCAGACCGATACGGTAAGTAGTAGTAGCCTTGTTAACCTTGGATGGTTAATGGCATTGTATCACCCGCCGGGAGTAGGTAAGTATTCCGCTGCGAGTAAGGTAATTATGGGAAGGATTAGAGGATAATGGAAGGATTAGCGGTTGGGGTGTTACAAAAAGTGGTATCAGAGCGAAGTATCGCTCTGATGATTAGACTCTTAAGTGTAGTGATTACCGAGTTAGGATTTCAACCGTCATAAGACGGATATTTAGAAACCTAACTAGGAACTACCGTTGTTAACAACGGATACCCTTAACGTCTGCAAGGACGATACCATTGCTTGAATGAAGACCATGAGGTCATAGTATCACAACATCTAATGTAATCCACACTTGTTCAGATGTCAGGACGAGGTCGAGGCCGACCTAGAGGAGAGACATCTGATGGACCGGGCGCGCAGACGATAGCTGAGATCGTCGCCGCCACGGTAGCGCAGATGCTACCGCAAGTAATCACGGCTGTACAGCAAACACAGCAAACACAGCAGCAGCAGCAGCAGCAGCAACCCGACCCACCTCATCCCCGAGAAACGAATTGGGTGAAAGCTGTCGCCGACCTTCGACCTGCTTGTTTTAGAGGCGAGAGCGACCCCGCCAAGCTCGAGGCCTACCTCTCCGAGATGGAGACGGCCTTCGAGACACTTGAGACTCCCGCTGGAGTTCGAGTGAGGATAGCTGCGTACTACCTCAAAGACGCGGCTATGGATTGGTGGAAGCTCGTTAAGGCCGAGCACATAGCTGACCCTGCTTTCGGATGGGAAGCATTCACCTCTCTTCTCCGAACTAAGTACTACCCCGAGCATGTCAAGACCAAGAAAAGGCTTGAGCTCGATGCACTAAAAATGACTGAGAAGATGACGGTTGATGAGTATTACCGCACCTTCACCTCTCTTCTCCACTTCTACCCGACCTTGGGTATACCGGCCAAGTCTTGGTCGACCGCTTCTACGGCGGATTGAGCCATCGACTCCGGTATGGCATGGGCTTCACTCGGTTTACCTCCCTCCAGGTAAACAAGTTGAACCCTTAAAAAGCCATGAGTAATGTGAATTAGTATTCCCGTATGTAACTGTAACCTAATGCCTAAGTAATTCAGGAGTGTTACCACGCTGCATCTCGAGTTGAGATCACCTGCCAGCTGAGAGATGAGGAACAAGCGCTGAAGCGCAAGGTGAGCGGCAAGGGTAACCCCTCCGATGAACAAAACCAATCCAAACCCTGGAAGAAAAGGAAGGGGAAGCACTCCCACCAGCAGAAAAATACATCCGGAGACGGCGGTGCCCATGCTGAGAAGGGCAAGGCAACTGAGCCTTTACAGATTGCCTACACCGCACCAGTGGCAGCTAAGCCACTGAGGTCTCAGCCCTACAGGGGTAAGAAACCGAAACCGAATTAGTACACTTGTGAAATTGTAAGTATATAGAGTATTGTAAGTATACCAAACCTTGCTAACTTGAAAGCTATAGGTTCTGGATTTGGCCAAGGAAAGAACCAATCTGATGGCCGCAGCTACATCTGCCGTAACTGCAACAAGGATCATCCCGGCACAGATTGCCAAGGAAGGGAGATCCGCTGCTTCAATTGTCAGAAACCGGGCCACCGTGCCAATGCATGCCCGGAGAACTCTAAGCCCAAGGGCAACTACCAGGGCTACAAGCAGCGTGAAGGCAAGGAGGTTGCATCTGGCGATGCTCATGCCCAGCACACCTCACAGGGACAGGGATCCCGGGGTCCGCAGAAGGGCGCACCGCAGAGGCAGCCGGCCTTACACATCATAGACCGTGACGGGTCCGGGACTAAGTCCGGCCCAGGTAACTACCGTAACCTTTAATCCTTGAAGAGCATGACTAAGTATTAAAGTAATTGTATGAATGACAGCATGAATGCGTAAGTACTTGAAGTATGAAATTGAGCATGAGTAAGTAACGTGGAAGTATGTATTGAGCATGAAATGAATTAGTAAGCCTAGAACTTATTCTAGATGAATTTACCACCTTAGGGAAATTCCATATCTGTTACCCAATACCTTCAAACTCACCTCATGAAGAGACCGACATCGCCAACCACCACTTCAACAACGAACAGTGTCAGGTCATCCGCCCAGGTATGATCTTATTAAAAGGATACCTGACACCCGAAGCACAAATTTCAATCATCCGACGATGCAACGAGTTAGGAACGGGTCCAGGAGGATTTTATACACCCGAATTCCCCGGTGGAGCTACAATGAAGCTGAAAATGATGTGCTTGGGAAAGGACTGGAACCCTTATACCAAGACATACCAAACAACGCGAGCAGGAGACGGAGCAACACCTCCAGCAATACCCCCAGAATTCCAAACGCTTGTCACACAAGCTGTGGAAATTGCACAACAATGTGAAGATGAACCAATCCCTGCACTTGAAGCAGATCTGTGTATCGTCAACTTCTATGAGAAAGAAGGACGACTTGGCTTACACCAAGACAAGGACGAGACAGCGGAATCTCTTGAACTAGGAGTGCCCGTAGTGTCTTGGTCCATTGGTGATGACGCCGTATTTTTGTATAGCGAGCGGAAGCGTGTGGACCTCGCAGAAAAATTGGTATTGAGATCAGGAGATGTTCTAATCATGGGTGGAAAATCAAGGTTGCTGTATCACGGGATCCAGAAGATCAAGTTGAATACGGCACCACCGGCAATAATCAATGCCACACACATGATACCAGGACGCCTGAACCTTACCTTTAGAAAGTATTAATTTTGTAGTAGCATGTAATCCAGTAGTAACGTGTATTAGAGACACAGTATGTATGATGGTTGGTTATTCAATAAAAGCAGTGTTGGTTATTAAATTCCACTTGCGTTCCACCATCTTTACTTATAATCTCATGAATCAATAGGTTGTGGACTCGGTACCGAAGGTAACCTGAGTATCCTCACCGAAGAACAAGCCGGCAAGAGCGGCACCATTCTAACGGGAACCTTCCCAGTAAACGGCATCGAAGCCTCAGTATTATTCGACTCCGGCGCCTCTCACACCTTCATATCGCCATCTCTTGCGAAGAAGTTGGGGCTAGATGCGGATGAGCTACCGAACTTCTTGGTTACTCTCCCATCGAAGGAGCGGGTACAATGTACCAAGTATTACAAATCAGCCACCATTCAAATCAAAGGTGAAGCGTTTCCCATTTCCTTCATCGAATTCAACGGATTGGGATTCGACTTAATTATTGGAATGGTTGGTTGGAGCGGCACAAGGGGAGAATCCTATGCGCCGAGCACCGATTGCTGCTCAAGAGTCCATCTGGGGTCACTGTTTCATACCGCCAGAGACCGAAGAGCCTTCACTACAGTCATCTCCGCCATGGCAATGTATCGGGAGCTCAGAAAAGGCATGAAGTGTATTTATGTCACGTGCAAGACCTGGAGAGAGATCCAGAGTTCAGTGACGAGGTAGCAGTAGTCTCAGAATTCCCCGATGTATTTCCGAAAGAGCTACCTGGTATGCCACCACAGAGGGCGGTAGAATTTGAAATCGATCTTGTACCGGGTACTGGTCCCATCGCTAGGGCACCATACCGTATGGCACCGGCAGAAATGGCAGAACTTAAGGAACAGTTACATGATCTTCTCGACAAAGGGTTTATACGCCCGAGCGTATCACCCTGGGGAGCACCGGTCCTCTTCGTGAAGAAGAAGGACGGTAGTCTCCGCCTCTGCATCGACTACCGCGAATTGAATGCGGTCACCGTAAAGAACAAGTACCCATTGCCACGCATCGACGACCTGTTCGATCAGTTGAAGGGAGCATCCGTCTTTTCTAAGATTGATCTCCGATCCGGATACCACCAAATTGCTATCAAAGAGCAAGACATTCAGAAAACAGCATTCCGAACAAGATATGGCCACTACGAATTCACGGTGATGCCATTCGGTTTGTCTAATGCACCAGCCAAGTTCATGGACCTAATGAATCGGTTATTCAGTGATCAGCTGGACACTTCGGTAGTAGTATTCATTGACGACATTCTTGTGTATTCGAAGTCACCAGAAGAGCATGAAAATCACTTGAGGAAAGTACTTGAGACACTGCGCGAGAACCAGCTGTATGCGAAGTTCTCCAAATGCGAGTTTTGGCTAGATCAGGTATCATTCCTCGGTCATGTCATCTCGAGCGCGGGCATTTCAGTAGATCCATCCAAAATTGAAGCAGTGCGATCATGGCCTAGACCTAAGACTGTTACCGACATCCGGAGCTTTCTTGGTTTAGCCGGTTATTACCGGAGGTTTGTAAAGGACTTCTCGAAAGTCGCTAAGCCCATGACGGCATTGATGAAGAAAGATGCACCCTTTGTATGGACAGAGGAGTGCGAGCTATCATTTCAGAAACTGAAAGACTCACTGACCTCAGCGCCCGTCCTTACTCTTCCAGAGGGCACAGAGGGATTTGAGGTGTACTGTGATGCATCAGGCAAGGGTATGGGATGCGTACTCATGCAGCATGGCAAGGTAGTAGCCTATGCTTCTCGCCAGCTGAAGAAGCATGAGGAGAATTACCCGACACATGATCTAGAGTTGGGAGCCATTGTCTTCGCCTTGAAGATATGGCGACACTATCTCTATGGGGTAAGCATCACCATCTATTCCGACCACAAAAGTCTACAGTACGTATTCACCCAGAAAGAATTGAACCTAAGGCAGAGGAGGTGGATGGAGTTCCTCTCGGATTACGACATCAACCTCAGTATAAAGAAGGGAAGGCAAACGTAGTAGCCGACGCCCTGAGTCGTCGAGCACACTCGCTCCATTCGCTACTCGCTTCTTCTAGCTTGGTTGACGAGGTGCGAGACGCTCAGTTGAGCGACCCTTACTTCACAGAGATCAGACAGAAAATTACAGATGGTACCTTCGAGCGCCGAAAGTACGACTTCAAACTGCATGAAGATGGTCTGATCCGTTTGAATGGCAGATTATGCGTCCCCCGAAGCAATGCTGAGCTAAGGGATCGCATTCTGCGTGAGTCACATTGTTCGACATTGCATGTCCATCCGGGAGCCTCTAAAATGTACAAAGACATGAAGAGGTACTTCTGGTGGTCAGGAATGAAATCAGACGTGACTGAGTATGTTCTGAGGTGTCTCACATGCCAGAAGGTGAAGTTTGAGCACCGAAGACCGGGAGGAATGGTGCAATCCATGCCCATTCCGGAGTGGAAATTCCATGACATCTCCATGGATTTTGTTGTTGGACTCCCACCTGCTAGGGGAGGACTCAACATGATCTGGGTAATAGTCGATCGCCTCACCAAGGTTGCCCGATTCATACCGATGAAGGACACCTGGAAGGTGGCGAAGCTCGCAGAGCTATTCGACAAGGAGATCATCCGACACCACGGAGTCCCAAAAACCATTGTATCTGACCGCGATACCAGATTCTTTCGAGATACTGGAGAGCGACACGGGAAGCGCTTGGTACTGAGTTGAAGCTTAGCACCGCCTTCCATCCACAGACCGACGGTCAGACAGAAAGGACCATCCAAACACTAGAGGATATGCTAAGGGCATGTGCCTTAGACTTCCAGGGGAGCTGGATTGAGAAGCTTCATCTTATCGAGTTTTCGTATAACAATAGCTACCATGCTTCGATTAAGATGTCGCCATTCCAAGCCTTGTATGGTAGACCTTGCCGTACCCCGTTGTGTTGGGATGAGTCAAGCGAAGCGGTCATCATAGGACCGGAGTATTTGGAACAAGTACAAGCTGAGGTACAACAAATCCGAGCCAATATGAAGGCAGCCCAAGATAGACAGAAATCCTATGCGGATGTGCGACGACGCGACCTTGAGTTCGCGCGTGGGCGACCAAGTGTTCTTGCGTGTCTCACCTATGAAGGGTGTCTTCCGATTTGGCCAGAAGGGCAAACTGAGCCCGAAATTTGTAGGCCCGTATGCCATTACCGAGAGGGTTGGAGCCGTAGCTTATAGGCTAGCATTGCCCGAAGAATTGGGGCGTGTTCATGATGTCTTTCATGTATCACAACTCAAGAAATACATAGCCGATCCCTCTCATGTATTAGAACCCGAACATCTATCCCTAGAGCCGACCATGAGATATGTCGAGACTCCACTGCGAATCCTTGATACCAAGACAAGAGACACTCGCCATAAATCTGTACGAATGGTGAAGGTCTTGTGGTCTAACCACGATGTCGAGGAAGCGACTTGGGAATTAGAGGACGCCATGAAGGCGAAGTACCCGAATTTATTTGTAGACTAGATGTCTAGTATCCGTATAGCACGGAGGGTACGGGGCGTACCCCTTTTAAGGGGGGTAGAGCCTTTTTGCTTTTGCATTGCTTCGGGTTAGCATTGCGTAGTATGTATGTATTGTAATTGTATTGTGGTTGGCACATGTAGTGCTAATTGTATTTTATTGGCACAAAGTAGTGCTAGTAGTATTTGGTATGTAGTACGATGTGTATGGTATGTATGTAATGAGCAATGCATTTGTGTTGTACGGTATATGACACGAATGACATTGTGAAGTGTATTGTGGAATGTATGAACTGAATGGAGTATTGTGTATGGTAATTGAATTGTGGATGCTGTAGTGTAAAGATTGTGAACACCTTGTAAAGGTGGTAGTAGGATGCATTGGTGGCACTATGATTTCCAAATGAGTAGAAATGGTAAACGGTAACCTTGAGCAACTTTGAGGGCAAAGTTTCTTAAGGGGGGTTAGATATTGAAAACCCCGTAATTAAAAACAGTGATTAATAGGCTAATTATATTTTTAAAGGCTTAATTACACTAAATAATATGAGGGAATAAATCCCGAAGAAAACGACCTTTAAATGGGGTTAAAAGCATAAACGAACCTTAAAGCCGTTTTTCGAGGAAACGTAGAAACGTGACTTTAAGCGGGTCAAATAGACTCGTAACAATTTTGGGTCACCAACTAATCACTAATAAATATTAGTGAAGCTTTAGAACCAATAAATTAATTAAACGAGAAAATTCCGGAAAACGGGTACCGGTTAGTGAAAACTGTAACAACCGGTAAGTTGTGGGGTGAGATGCAAATAAAGAAACTTAGTGTGTCCACTTTGCAAATAAAAAAAATAAAATCTGTGTGTGTGTGGGTGGTGGGCCGATTTCTCCCCTCTCTCCTCTTTATTTCTCTTATTGCTAAAAGACAAAGTAAATAAAAGCAAAAATTACTCTCTCTCCTCACTCCCTCTTCCCTCACGTCACACCCCTCTCTATCTCTCTTTTCTCTCTCTTCTTCCTACCTGCGACAGCCATGGAGAAAAAGAGCTCACTCAACTTCCACTTCTCTCTCTTGTTAACCACTAATCTTCTCCAAAAATTACAAAATTATACCATTGGAATCCCCTTGCAAAGGAGAACATTTCCCTCCTTTCAAAAATCCAAAACTCTATTTCGTTTTTGAGGGTGTTCACCATTTGGAGATTTGAAGCCACCATTAGAAGCACCTTCACCTCCTCTCATCTTGAGGTAAAAAGAATTCCGAAAATCATTGTTTCTAGCTCTCATTGCATTTTAAGAATTTCCATGTTTTAACTCTTGGCCCTTTGTTGCTTCAGCCGATTTTGGCTCCTCCTTGGGCTAGAAACATTGTTCTCTTGCTAGTCAAGAACTCTATTCATCCATTGAGGTAATATCTTCCTAAACCCTAAAAACATTGAATTCTAGGGTTAGATAAAAAGAATGCTAAATGGTAGTGTGTATTGGTATGGTGGTGTAGTATCGAGTATTGTGTGAAGAAGAACAAAGGAAGAAGAAAAGAGGAGAAGGAAAGGAAAGAAAGAAAACTAGAAAGAACAAGGTAAATCTCTTACCTTGAGCTAGTTGTATTGTGTATTGTAACAGTTTTTAAGTAATAAATGAGTAATGAATTGAGTATGAGTAGTAAGTGTATTGTAGTATAATGAAGAATGGTATTGTAACAGTTTTGAAGTTTTTAAATGAGTTTTAAAAGCTTGGGAAAACATTGGGTAGTAAGTGTGTATGTGCAGGAATTTTGTGTTGTTGTATAGTGTTGAAGTGTGTGATGTATTGGTAAACAGATGAGAATGGGAATTATGTGAGCTGAAATAATGTGTGGAGAATGTAAAAATATAGGGGAGGCTATGTCAAAATTCATCTAGGAATTTGAGGACTTAGGCACATTTGTAACAGATTTTGAAGAGTTTAAAATGGGTGGTTTTGTAGTTTGTAACAGATTTTGAAAGAAGTATGTTAAGGGGTGAAACTCGGTGGTGAGTAATGTATTCGAGATGCTAAGAGTAGCATAAGTTGAGGGAGTGTTGGAGTATAAGAGTTGAGTAAAAATCTGTAGCATAAGAAGAGGAAACAAAACTGTAGCATTAGTGTAAGGAAACTAGTATAAGTGTTGAAATAGAATTAGGAAAAATGGTAAGTGAATGTAAGGATTGAGTAGTAAGTTTGGTGGATGAACCAAGGTGATTTAGAGTGTTTATTAGTGCTAAATCATGTGGGGAAGTATGGTAAAGATTGGGGAAGCAATGGGTAAAGAGTGCAATTGAAAACAGATTTTAAACTGAAGTACTGGGGCCGACCGGACTTGCGACCGGCCTTGCAAGTCCGGTCGAGCAGAAAATTTTCCCGTCAGAATGTTACTGGAATCGACCGGACTTGCGACCGGACTTGCAAGTCCGGTCGAGCAGAAAATTTCCCCGGCAAAATGCTACTGGAAGCGACCGGACTTGCAAGTCCGGTCGGACCAAAAAATTCCCCGATGAAACCTACTGGAATGGACCGGACTTGCGACCGGACATGCAAGTCCGGTCGGCCAGAAAAATTCCCGTAATGCAAGCTACTGACTTGGACCGGACTTGCGACCGGACTTGCAAGTCCGGTCGAGTCTTCAAAAAAAAAAAAAAAGAGTATTTTTATAATATGATTATAGCAATCATAGTACATGTATTATACATATATATGCCTATATACACATATGCATGTATATGTAGTACATAATAAATGAAATAGTAAAGGTAAGAAAGTAAAATAAGAGTAATGAGAAAAGAATGGTGTTATAACCAAGTAGGAAAGTAATAAAGTAGCAAGTATACATTGAAAGTAACAATGAAGGAGTAAGTTAGATCAATAATAGATCATTGATCATACTACTTCATGTATGTATAGGAATCAAATAGTTGATCTCCAAAGGAACCAGTAGTACGTATTCGACGGTGTACGGTATGATTTCTTCATGCCCTGTATCCTAACTTGGTTACCCCGATTTGTGTGCTTATGTGATCACCAACAAGATAAATGCATGAATCGGATTTATATTGCACATAAATGTGTTTGAACTATATTGTTCTTGTTGTATTCTTCTTGAACGAATAGTTTGTATAATTCATGAAATGTATGTATGAGAATGAAGTGTATGTGTAAGTATGAGTACATGTGTATTGTAAGTATGTATGGAAAGTAAGTATGGACTTCTACTAATTCCTAACAATCTAACTCCTGACATGAGTAATGAGTAATGGAATGAGTAGAAGCCCGATATAGTTTCGGCCACGCGTGAGGATAAGGAACCACAAGAGGTTGGAACCGAATCCTGGCTATGATCTTTTCCTTGGACTAATTCCCTTTGTATGGGTAGCATCCTGGATTAGTGTGCCATCTCAAAGCCCGGTGGTGGGAGATAGTACTCCCTGCCCGGAGGTCATACCGACTTAACTGGAAGTAAAGTATGTAAGAACGTAAGTATTGTATTGTATTGGTCTTGACTATTGTAAGTCATTGACCGGAGTAAAAAGTATTGAACACCCGATTAACCCGGGTGTGTAATAAGGCTAACAAGACCTTGTATGTATTGGAGAATTGTATCTCCGTGATGCGGTGAGTATGGTAATATGAATGAATGACTTGTATTGTATTCCTTGTATGCATTGTATGTATGAATGCGTGATAAAGAATGTATTGTATTGTATTGTATGAAGCATGTGTATGTATGAATGAAACGAACCGCATGTACTCGACCAAATAGTTGGCGTACCCTCGCTAGTACGCGGGGTATGCGGTTATCATATGCAGCGTAAGCTGACCCCCTAGGGGGAATGTTTTTACTCACAGGTACCCGCGAGGCGTGAAGGTAGAGTAAGGGCCATAATTCTTTTGGAGTAGTTAGTAGGAATTGGAATAGTGTACCGAGTTGTACACGGCTAGAGCTTTTGGGTAGCCGGTGTACCATGTGGTACACCTTTTTGGGATATTGAATTCTTGATTGTTGTGAAGGAGTAGCTGTATAAACTCATCATTTTTGGGAAGTAGACATGAATGTAATTTATATTCGGTATACTCGGTAATCAAATGTAAGCTAAGTATTTGGTGTTGTAAAGTATGTAGTATGTATGTATTCATTCTATCGTCAGACCGATACGGTAAGTAGTAGTAGCCTGTTAACCTTGGATGGTTAATGGCATTGTATCACCCGCCGGGAGTAGGCAAGTATTCCGCTGCGAGTAAGGTAATTATGGGAAGGATTAGAGGATAATGGGAGGATTAGCGGTTGGGGTGTTACAAGTTCGTTTTATAATATGTTCATATATACGAACGGTACTGTTATCGTACAACAGTAATAATAAAGCAGCATTAATACACAACTCAAGCATATTAATTCACACAAGCAGACAGTTCAATCTTATCACAGATTTTCACACAATGTCTGAACTGAGGAAATCCTCAGAGACAATCAAGCCACATAAATAACATACCGTTCACCCTGAAAGTATTACGGTGGAGTATGATTCAGCTAGATCCGATGCTCCTCGTGTCGTCTCTAGTAGTCTAACAATACATAACGCTATTGATTAGAATCCCGTATAACAACTTAACTCTACGGTACCCCGTATCGTCGCTACTACCTCCCGGTTAATCCCCGTTATTAACTGTCAACGTTGTCGGGTTTTCGACTTAACTCGGAATTTGGAGAAACGTCATATTTCATGCGTGATTACGTCGAGTATATTAATATACTTAACTTTAAATGTTTATTATCGCATGTAACTTAATATACCCTTGTATATTATATAGTTTGTTTCTATATTCGCATGTATAATCCTTAATCATATATCATACATTTTACCTTAGTATTATTTCCTAAGGTTAGTTTTTCCCCATTTAATGTAGTATAATTCATCTGAAAAAATACTTTGAACTATATACATCCTCATATACATTTTTCTTGTGTACGTATATATTTACCACATAGGTAAGTTCCATGAGTTATAAACTCTTATATTATATGTTACATTTTTATCATCTTTTATTAGATGATTATTCCCCTTTAGTTGTACTATATTATACAACTTACATTAAGATTGCTATCCTAATATTATGTAACATTTTATGTTGTATCTTTACACTCCCAAGGTTTAATCAACAAATACCTTAGTTTATAATCCTATTTATTTATAGTTTATCACATTACTTAATGTGAATATCCTTACTTATTTTAATTCCATTAAAACCCCCTTTATACATATAATTGTTATAACATTTATAACATAGTAGACCATAGTCTAAAATCATTTTCCAACTCTTATTAATATTCGGTACAACCCTTGAATTATTTAAATTCTATTTTGACCACATGACATTATGTAATGTTATACCATATACTAATATCATATATTATGATATTTTTATTCCCTTTAATTCATAACCTATAGTTTTATACAAAACTATTATATATTGCCGCATAGGCACATATATTAAACCTTATTCTTTTCTATAAACCATAGTTTCCTTATTTACAAAATCACCCCATTTTTACCATGTTATATATACCATTAATATAACATTTCTAACTTATAAAAGGGTATAACCTATGGTAATATTTTGTAAAATTCCGAACGGCCCATATATGTTCTATAATTGCCATTGGCCCAATTTATAACATATAGTTTAATAATTCATTAAAATTATATATTATACATATATCTCAATAAATACCTATATATTCTAAAAATCACCAAATTTTACCAAAGGGTTATAATTACCTTATTAACCTATATACTTTCGGTATTTACTATACCACCACATATATTTCTCCAAAGTGTCATAATGACATAATAACTATATATTATACATATATAGTTTATTTTAATTCCAAAAAAAATCAACCCAATAAATTCCTAAAATTCCTAATAGCCCATGGGGTTTTATAAACATTATACACCCTTTATTTTCGGTAATAACATATACCACATATGTTATAAAGTTGTTACAATTAAGTACATAACTTATTATAAAACCTTAAATAAGTTATCTAGTTTATTTAATTTGGTCAAAACCTACCATATGGTCAAGGTTGACCACCTTAATACTTCCTTGACCATTAATCCCCATATATTATGGTTATACCCATATCTTTCAGAAATTACCATTTAACCCCAAAACTTTATATAATCTTATAATTTTTATATAAAGTTATTTAAACCTCTAATTTTCGGCTTTATTAATATATAGCCCCCCAATTTAATTTATTTACACTATAACCCCAATAATTTGCGATAATGCATATTTAGCACCTAAACTTAATTAAAGGCTTATAAATGCATAAATAAAATGGCCTAAAGTACATGGCCTTATTACAAACATTGGCTTATAAAATAAATTACACAAATAAATGCCCAAATACTATAAACTCTCGGCCCTTACCATATATTTCTTTATTCACCAATTTTCCACATAATGTCTTAAATTTGACAATTATGCTTATTAATTAGTTATATAAATTTATTAAACCATTCAACACCTAAGGTCAAAATAAGACCTTAATTAACCATTCACTCACGGCACAATATATATACATATGTATAAACATATTAATATACCAAGTGAAGGTTTAAGTGATTTATACCTGTTTTTTGCCTAGTTTAAGCCTTGTTTGGCCACGCCCAGCTTAGGATTAAAATTTCCAAAGCATTATTTCATGTTTTCAAACAGAAATTAAGGCATGATTAGTCTCCAAGCAAGATCTAACCATAAGTAGTGTTTAATGTCAATTTTCAGGTAAAATTTACCTCAAAATGCCAAGGTAAATAAGGTTGGTCACGACCTGTTTTACAGTAGGCAAAGAGTGTTAAAAGAGCTACTAAAACCAAGCTTTAAACTGGTATAACTCAGATTAGAAGATGGCTAATCTTTACCTTGTTTAAAATGCCTAAAATGGTGTTTTAGGCTTGGATCTGGTTATACTTCGAAGCTCTTGATGTTACCACTGAATAAGTATGTTAAGAATATATTATAAGCTTAGAAACAAAGTTTCACAGCCGAATTTGAAGGGGAATCGAAAGATATGTGCTTAAAGCACATTTTTACCTTAAGGATTATTTTTGTGTTCTTAGCTCCAAGAACCCTTACCAACGAATTTGAACTCTTACTCTAACATCCACACACTGAGATTGAGCCATGGGAAGAGTATAGAAGTTAGCTCATAAGATAGCCCTGAAGAAAGGAAGAAAATGAGCTATTTTATGCCTTAAACCATTACCTTAGGTGAATTAGGTTGGTTTCCTTGCTAGATAGCTTCAAAGCTCAACAATGGAGGTTGGGAGCATGTGAGCTCGGCTGGGACAGAAGGAAGGAGCAAGGAGTCGTTGGAGACAAGAGATAAGGGAGGGATAATGAAGAAAATAAGGAAAAGGTAGTTAAAGTATTAATTTCTTATTAAATGGAAAAGTAACACTCCACTAAGTCTCCTTTTGTCAATAATTCAGTTCAATCAGGCTCCCCTGCCTTGTGGCTGCCGACTCAATGGAATCCAAGGGTCACCTTTGACCTCTTGAACCATTCTGGTCAACGTTGACTCAAACGGCCCCCTTTAGGGTTTATAATATTTTAATATTAATTTGTAAAATTTGCAAATTTCTGGAATTAAATTCCTAATATGTTATGATATGATATATTAGCATATTTATAGGTAATTATAACCTTTAAGCCCATTTAAAAGCCAATTTAGAAGGCAATTACACAAAAACGTGCTTTAAGGAATTTTAGTGCACATTTTGAGTCACAGGGTGTTTCTAAGCTCTGTTTTCTTTGAGAATTGTTTTGTTGTGTTCCTTACATGATATTTGATCATGGTATCCAATTTTATATTATTTAGAGGTCATTAGACCTTTAAGGTTCCCTTAGAGCACATATTTGCCCTACTTGACCTTGAAGCATGAAAATGCTTGTTCTTTGTGTTGGAGTGTTGTCCAACAATTGTAATATGTTTAGTAATGTGTTAATAAGTTTAGGACAAATTTTTAGGTCCTAAGTAGTTCATTTGGGTATTTATTTACCCTAAACAGTCAAAGGGTGCAAAGTCTTGCTTTGTGTTGATCACTGTTGTTCTCAGTTGACTTTTAAGGCACTTTTAGGCCTTAGTCAATGTGATTAGATGTTTAATCCATCTTAGATCATTAGTAGATCATTTAATTAAGTTTTTAAGGTTAGGGGTATTTCACTAAATCCCATAATTAACATTTAATAGTCCCCAACATGAACAACAACCCGCGGTGGATATAACTTAAACAAAACGGTGTTACCGCCGCCAGCCACCCCCGTGACTGACAAGGCCTTCCATCCAAGATTTTACGGTCCGAATGACTTGAAATACATTACCAATCTCTTTAAAATACATACCGAGTCACTAAGTCTGAATTAATACAATACAAGCCTAATGATGTCTTAACCAAATCAACATAACCCAAACGTCGTCTACCCACTACGCTCCGCTTGAAGCTCTCCAGCTAAGTACCTGAAAACAGCAACAACACTGGTATGATAACGTGTAGCCCACAAGCTACCGGGCTACACTCAACTAATTGGTCAGATGAACACGCGATTAATTTATTAACAGGCATGCATACATAGTGAAATACTGTAAACACTCAGCATGTTAATCACATAACAAGCAATTAACCAACCAATAATCCAGGGATCAATTCATTATACAAGAGTTAGTATTCCTTCCATCCTTAATCTTTAGATTAAGTTAGTTCCTCAAGTCCTTCCATATAATTGTTATCCTCTTAACCTTGCAATTCGCTTTTTGGAATTGTTCAGGTTCAATCAATTTACCATCACAATCCACACAATGGGATTGTTATTAATTCTCTTATTGTTTCTCAAACAGCCACAGGTTAATGACTGTATAAAATTACTTGGGGCAGTGGCCCGTATGCGGTGAGTGCTATACTCACGAAGCTATAATAATATGCGCCAATGGTGGCGTGCCTTCCTTCCCCCGTCCGTGATCATGCGCCAAAGACGTCGAGCCAATCGCTTATACTCTAGGGAGATGCAGTCCATCGACGCATCTATCATGAGGTTGGATCTGATGCAGATACCACCCTCCCAATCCAATAAACACACGTGCCCGGTCTACCCGGATCCTTTCAACCCCCAATAATTAGATATTATTTGATTTTCCATAACTTGTTGTGTTAGTCACTTGACGTCGTTATAAAATCTCATAGGTAGTTAGTGAGGAGGTTCTTGTTAGTCCTCTCAATGGAGTAAGTTCATTCCCTTAATCTCTGGAAACTTCCATCCATAATTTAATCATTCCTTGTGTGTGTTTCAATTGATCTACCGTTTGGTTAGTCATACATCAAGTAATAGATCAAGTCAGACAACACACAATCACAACATGAGAATAATAGTCCATATTACATGCTTTAATCTTGTAGTCGTTTTTCAAACAAGCAACTAGCACACAAGCCGAGTATGACTCTGCAGCAAGCAGGCTACAAGAAACCATACCTTGGCCTAATAGACGTCCGCCTAACCACGTCTAGCACTCCCAGCTATCCAATACGAATCCCGCCTATAATTTATTAACCGAATGTGTCAATAGTTTATCCGGTTATTAGTTTACTCTTGTGAAATGTTTTCATGTGTTCTAATCCTTACGTGCTTGTGTATGCACTCCATGCATTTACGTACTAATTCCAAAACCGTGTTATAATGTGATCATCGTTCATTAATATTTCTTTCATCCCATAACTTTATTCGTATTTACGGTATCGTTTATTTATCAGGTAGTCTCTATTTATGAGGCTTATATTAGTATGGTAATTTCCTTTTTAATTACCTTCATGATTCATGTGTAACACGTTATTTTATTTCCCTTTGATTTATTTTAAGGAATTCTTAAATGTATATACATGTATTATTTAAATCATTTATTTGTAATTGTCTAAATGACTTAACAACTTTACTAATTCCTTAGTAATATTTATAGGTCACATACAGACACAAATATTTTATATCTTTCATTATTTACAATCTATCTCCAAATAATACTTTAATGTTTACACATTAATTCCTTTTACTTATATAACCCATAGTTTTAATTTCATAATTCCTTAAGTCAAGATTCCTTTTATAATTCCTCCAAATATTCCCATAGGACCTATTAAGATTTTAATTCCAATAAAGGCACTACATTTTTGGTGATTTACATTATATCCCAACAATTTCATAAACTTTATGAAATGGGGGTTGCTATTTGCAGTACAAAATTACTAATCACAGCAGTACAAATTTTTTTTGAATCATATTGACGTTGTAAACATGTAATGATGTGTCCCTGTGTTTTTTTTTTTACAAAAAATGATATCTGAAAGTAATTTAACCCAAGAAGTTTGTAGTTGATTAGTAGCGAATTTTGCTAGTTACTTTTTTGTTGTAATCAATAGTGGAATCTTTTTTTTAAGTGTTGGATTACATTTTTATGTGTTTACACTATTAATATGATTTAAAATTAATTTGTACTGCGAATAGCAAAAAACTTTACTATTTACAGTACAATTTGTTTTTCACCAAACTTAGTTGAATAAGTTGGAATGTTGCGGGGAGACACTTTTTTCTGAAATAAAAGAGAATTGAATGACCAAATTTCAGTCAATATGATTAAAACAACTAAGTTAAAGAAAAACTAAGTCACAACAACTAAGTTAAAGAAAAACTAAGTTACAATAACGAAGTTAAAGAAAAAACTAAGTTACAACAACGAAGTTAAAGAAAAACTAAGTTACAACAACTTAGTTAAAGATAAACTAAGTTACAACGTTGTTCCATCTATCTAACCTAGATTGTATGTGATGAATCCAAGGTCCAACAGTGTTTGGATCTCTATAATAGAACCGCTGCGGATAGACAGGGGGGAGTGGGGAGTCATCAACCATACAAAATCTTACAAAATGACCCTGGGGGCAAACTCCTATGTGGATCTCTCCTCTTGATCTATCACGATTGGTATAATTTTCGATTGGAAGGTATGTGGCACTTGTCATACCCCCCATATAGTAGAGTAGAAAACTACTATCGAAGTGTACTTTGTCGGGATCACTGTCCCCATTTCTATGGTCATCCATTTCTCTGGAGGTGTTACCCCATCCCCATTCCAATGAAGCGCTCTTAACATTTCGTTGTACGGTGCTTCGTTGAATATGTCCTTGTATACATGCCTCACCGTTTCTGTATTCATCATGTGATGGTACAATCCTTTACGGACATCTTTCCACCTCTCTTCGTTTGAATACAGGTAATCAACTTTCACCCTGAACCCACAATTACCATCTCCACGAACATCAATATACCCAGTGATATATTGATATAGGTTGGATGGGAAATACTGGTAGTATGGGAAGTTGTTTATGGGCATGAATCGATTCGGATCTAATGATCCTCTATTAAGTGATCTTCTATTTGATGGTGCTCCTTCGGACTGGCTCGCCCTTGGTCGGTTACGCTCCCAAGATGAAGGTTCCCGTCGGTTTGGTCTTGAGGTCCCGGTAGGTCTGCCAATCCCAAACTGTTCTAATGGTTCTCCTAATTGGTATACCATATCTGGATAAAGGAAGTTCTGGATTTGACTGTAACATTTGGCCATCAGAGTCGGATCGTCTAATTGTGCTACCTCAGAAGCAATATCACACCATCTGTTTTGTTCTGCCTCCTTGTAGGATAGCATATCAACTGTTGATTCATGATTCTTCTAGCTTGGGGTATACCAGAAACGATGTATATCCCTCTTTGAGCACAAGATACCACTATCCAACATGTAGATTAATTTACATGTACATGGTAATCCATGAGAGGTTACCTTGTCACATCCACAGATTGAGCTATCCATTTGAACATAATCCGTCCTACCAAGCTCCTTTACTAGCTCATCCAAGAATAGGATACTAACCTTCCTGTTCAGGTCAGTAATTGGAACCCTCATGTGCTCTCTTCTGTGTTTTGTCCTTGCCGACTCGAAGTCCTTTTTTAGTTCCCTGATGCTAGTATTCACGTGATCATCAATTTTTAGAAAGATTACATCCAAAGTGTGTCTAGCACTCCTTAATCTCGCCTTTAGAGCAGAATGTGCGCTCTCCACCCTGTCAAATGTTTAAGTAAGTTTTATAGATCTATAACAATGACTGTATTATCTTACAAATTACAAGACTAACAATCATACCTATTTGTCGTCGTGTTGCCGAAGTGCCATACATTCTTGACCCAAGCCTCCACAAATCTTTCCTTGTGTTTCTCCCAGACTGATGCAACATACGTAATGAAACGTGGATAGCTTTTGTATGTGTTCTTGAATACTTGGAGACTCTCGTTGTACTGCTGCTCTGTTCTTGAGTAGACAACTAAATTCCACATTCGGACTACAGCTTCCGCCCTTCCTCTATTACCCATATACGTCTCTGCCTTCCCCTGAATGTTCCTACTTATGTGCCACCGACATAGAAGATGATGAGATTCAGGAAATACCTGTTGTAAGGCATTCATCAGGACCAGACATCTGTCGGTGATAAATGTTGAGGTTTTAGTCCAACCAAGGAGTTCCCTTAATTGTTCAAGTGCCCACACATACATGTCTGTTGATTCTGATACAAGAAAGGCGAAGGCAATGCTGAAGTTCTTGCCTATACTCGTCACTTCGATAAACTGAACCAAAGGCATTTTTGCGATGTTCGTTTTGTAGGTAGCATCAATGCCTATGACGTATGGAAAAGCGTGCAGCAGTAATCTAGAGATAGGGTGTGCAAAGAAGATGGACCCCAGTCATGTTTGATCCCCTAAATTGTGAAAGTATCCAAAATCATGTTATCTATCAAATTAATATGAAACCTAAAAGATTACAGTTATTTGATACATCCTAAGTTGACTTACTTGGTTCTCCCCCAAAATCAAGACACTCAGCCATTACTTCCTTCAGCTCAGGGGTGGATGACTGCCCTAGCAATGGACGATCAACGATGGGGAATTGCAGTATCATCCACACATCGTGCAGGGTAATCGTCATCTCACCGAATGGCATATGGAATGAGTTTGTATCAGGATGCCACCTCTCCACAAAAGCACTGATGAGAGACATATTGTTGTGTGGCATTTTAATATCCTGTAGATGTTGTATACTAGAATCCTTAATCATGTTCCTTGCTGTTTTGCTAGAAACTTGATCTTTTGGCCAGCTAGTAAGCATCACCTTGCGGGATTTGAAACTCAAAACCCCACGATCCTAGATAATGACCAATATTTAGCACTTACAAAACGTAGTATGATTTACATGATCAAATACAGGAGAAGATAGAGAACATACCTGAGTTGAGGACCATAAGTCAAGCACTACATGACCCCCGAAGCTAGTGATAACACTAATGAGTAGTGGACCGCTAGGAACTGGCACCTCTGTCAACTTCCAAGAGGTAGGAATCACTGGAACCATTGCTAGCGCTGCTTCCTCATCAGTGTCATCCTCCTGATCCATGACATCATCATCTTCATCATCCTCTTCCTCATCCACGTCGGGTGAGTCATCATCATCAGCACCACCACCATCGTCATCAACACGTGGAGAACACTCGATCATCACATGGTCCTCATCAGCATGTGCGTGTGATGGGCGTGGTAGACGTGATGAACTACCACCGCCTGACGTCTGAGCTTCAATCTGGTGGCTTCATTCGCCCGAGATGTTGTAGCTAGCACTGTGCAGTGGTTCTTCAAACCAAGACAACACTGGCATGCGTCTCTTCGGTATATGATCGTACATCGCCGAGACATCCACCGCTTCCCTTGGTAGTGCAAGTATCTGAAACGCCGGGTCGTTGAAAGATTGACCCGGATGGAACGATGAGTGGCGTGGTGCTTCCATGAGGGGGGGGGGGCATGATTACTCGGCCCTTCACCAGGAGCACGTGTACGACGATACGAGGCCGTCATAGGCTGCTCCATAGTCCGGTCTTTCTTCTTCTTCGTGTATACATGTTGCACTACTTTTTTCAGTCTATCCATCACTGCATATGAATATCACACAGTTATAATTCATTCATAATATTGAAATTCAACATAAAAATATTAAAAAATAAACAAAAAATATAGGGTAAAGCCCTATTGTTGGGCTCTAGTCTACAATTCAAAAAAAAAAAAAACAGGGGCGAGCCGCGCAGGGGCTCTAATCCTGCCAGGGAGAGCCACGCAAGGGCTCTACTACAGCCCAGGTGAGCCGCGCAGGGGCTCTACCTTTGTACCCTCGAGCCGCCTAGCTGCTCCCTCCATTCCAGGTAGAGCCGCGGCAGGGCTCTCCTTAGCCCAGGTCGAGCCGCGGCAGTGCTCTACCCCCATTGTTAATTTTTTTTCAAACTTTTCATGTTAATTCCAAATTTTCATGTTAATTCAAAATTTTCCATGCTATATCTAGCTTAATTGATGTTAAATTTCAAAAAACTAACAGCAAATCCATACTCAGGACACCCAAATCTATAAGTTTGAATTTTTTTTGAAAAACTCACCGGAAAAATTTTCTGGCGGTGGTGCTGCGGTGGTCCGGCTGGTGGTCGTGGCGGCTCCGGCGGTGGTGCTGGTCTGCAGAGGGGAGAGTAGGAGGAAGATAGATGGATGTAATGTGAGAAATGAAATAATCTAACTTGTTTCGACTATATATAGTACGAGCGTTTTTTACCTAAAATTGGCGTTTTCAACTACGATTCAGTACGACGTTTCTGAAAGTGTAACAATGTTAGTAATTTAATAAAACGTAAAGTAAAATGTTGTTTACTAATATGGAGTCACAATTATAACATTATATTAACGCAATAATAACGGGTTTAACTTCTTTTATTACAACGAGTGCGTTTTTTACGGTTTACGCTAATGAAATGATTTTTTCGAAAAACAAAATTTACAACACGATAACATTACATGTTTAGAACATTAATATGATTTAAAAAAAAATTGTACTGCGGTGATTAGTAATTTTGTACTGCGAATAGCAACCCAATTCCCTGAACTTAAGTAGGGTGATTAAATTACTCTAATACGATATTTGAGGGATATTAGTGCCTAATGAACCTTGGTAAAGAAAATAAATCCAAACGAAAAGAGAAAACGCTTAAAAAGAGAAAAACGCTAAAATGAGCGTTAAGTGACCGTAGGAGGAATAGGACCTCGACAAGGGTCTTAGATGAATTTAAAAGGATTAATAAGGCCTAATTAATGTATGGGAACAATTCTTGAAGAAAACGGATTCAAATAATGTGTTAAAACGCTAATAAAGCTTTAGCGCACGTTTTTCAAGAAAACCCGAAAATGTGACTTTGAGTGGTCAAATGAACCCGTAAAAATTATAGTTCATTAAATAACTATAAATAAACATTAATGGGAGCTTAAATTCATCTAAGACCCCTGTCGAGGTCGTATTAACGAGCGTTTTTGGTAAAAGACAAAAAAACGGGCCCGGTTAGTGAATAGTGCTAAAACCGGGTAAATTAACGAGCGTTTTCGGTAAAAGATGAAAAAACACTCCAGATTGCATATTTAAATGGGGCCGGTTTTAATAGATGAGTCAGCCCTCACACACACTAAATAAGTAAAGAAAAGAAGAAAAAAAAAGAAAGAAAGAAAAAAGGTAGAAAAGGTAACTACCCTCTCTCTCCTCCCTCACTTTTCTCCTTTCCTTTTCTCTTTCCTCTCTTTCTTCTTCCCCACCGTCACCTTCCTCCTCCCTCTGCAATTTCTGGCAATTTTCATCCCTCCATGGCAGCCCACCTTCTCAAGCTTGCCCAAGCCACACCAAGGCTCCAAATTAAGAAAAAACCACATATTCTTATTCTCCTCCTCAAGCTCTACACTTCCCTCTTTTCAAAATCTGAAAATGGTGAACTTCATCTCCATGGGTTTTCCCCATTTGAAGAGAAAATGACATCAAATGGAAGCTTGAAGTCTCCTCTTTCAAACAAGGTAAAAATCTCCAAGAAAATCTCATTTTTCTCCACCCATTTGTGCTGGCCGATTTTGCCCTCTCTTATACCTTGTTTCTTCTTGTTTTTTAGCTTCATTTAAACCCTCCAATGGTGGTGGAACCCTCCTTTTGATTCATGGGTGAAAACCCCTCCTAAAACTCCAAAGGTAAAACCTAACTCTTGTGCTTTAAGCCCTTTCATTGGATTAGAATTTTCCTAAGGGTTTAGAGGTTTAATTATGTTAATTTTTGCGTTCTTGAATGTTGGGAATGGAGTTTGGTAACTCCATTGCCACTTAACCAAATTGGAGAAGAGGAGAGCAATAGGAGACTTGAAATAAGAACGTGGGAGATTAAGGTAAGTTTAATACCCTGGATCTAGAAATCGTGATTAAATTACTCTAATATGATTATTAAAGGCCTAATGGTGCCTAAAGAGTATTGGTAAAGAGAATAAAACCAAAAGAAAAGAGCAAACGCTTGAAAAGCGAAAAACGCTAAAATGCGCGTTAAATGAGTATAAGAGATATATGATCTCGAGAGGGTCCGAGATGGATTCCTAAGGCTTAGTTAGTCCTAATTAGTATACGGGAGTGATTCCCGAAGAAAACGGATCCAAATAATGGATTAAAACGCTAACGGAGTTTTAAAGCACGTTTTTCGAGAAAACCCAAAAACGTGACTTTAGGTGGTCAAACGGACCCGTAAAAATTATAGTTGATTAAATAACTATAAATAAGTATTAATGGAAGCTTAATAACCATTAAAAATAAAGAAACGAGAAAAATCCGAAAAACGGGCCCGGTTAGGGAATAGTGCCAAACCGGGTAAAATAACGAGCGTTTTCTGTTAAAAAACCGAAAAACGCTCTAGCTCACACATATAAGTGGGGCCGGTTTTTAATTGGTACACACACACACCAAAATTTACTAGCTATTTTATATAAGTCACAAAAGGACAAAGTAATAAAGTAGAAGAGGGAATAGTTAAAAGTGGTATTAGTACTCTCTCTCCCCCCTCTTTTCTTTTCATTCACGATTTCTTTTCCCCCTCCAAACCGAGCTCCTTCTTCTTCATCCTCTGTGAATGGCGATTTCACAAGTGAGCAAGCAGCTCCATCTTCTTCCTCCTATATCTTACTCATTTCTTCACCAAATCACACAAAAACACCACCATTAGATTTGTATCGGCAAGGGCTACGCTTTCCACCCTTCAAAAGCTTGAAACCTCCATCTTCACCTCCATGGCATTTTGGCCTTTTGAAGATTGAAGGGGTTCTCTTGACTCTCCATCATCTCCTTAATGCTTTAAGGTAAAAATATAAGCAAGAGTTCATCATTCCTAGCTTGTTCTTGCTAAATTGGAATTTTTGCCCACGTTGGAATTTTTCTCCATTTCAGCTGATTGCTCTATGCCTTTGTGGGGTGTTGGAAATTCCTTCAATTGATTGCCAAGCTACCCATTTGGTCATTCTAAGGTGATACTTAAGTTAGAGCCTTAAAACTAGCTCCTTAAATTACTAGTTTTGTGAGGAAAGCTTGAACTAAATTGACTTGTTTTGTGTGGTGTGGGGATATGATTGTAGTTATCAATCTATGCCCCTCGGTTTGGTGTGGAAACAAGAAGAGAAAGAAGGAACAAGAGAAAGAGGAAGAAGAGAAAGAAAACCGAAAACTAACAAGGTAATAAGCTCACCTTGAGTTAGTTTTGTTTGGCTTACAAAACAGATTTTTAATGTAGAATTAAGGATCTTGTTTTAGTGTAGTTGAGATACTACAATTTGATGATGAATGAAGCTGTTTTAATGTTGCTTAAGTGTGGGAAATAAGCTTGAGTCTAAACCAGTTTTTTATGTGCGAATAAATGGGAATTTGATGTGGTTTTTGATGTCTAAACCAAACAGGGGAGAAGAAGTGTTTGTGAGCATATTTGGTGTGGTGAGAATGCATAGAAAGTAGCCAAGTGCTGTCAAAATTTGTTTAGGAGAGTGTGGACTTGAGTGTTTCATTTAATGGAAGAAACTAGGTGTGTTTAAGAGGTGTTTGGTGAGTGATTAATGGTTGAAAACTAAACTAAGAAGAAGAGTGTGTTAAGTGTAAAAATAATATCATATGAGTGCTGGGAATGGCATCATTGTGTGGAGTATTGAATGGTAAGAGATAATACCAAAATCTGTTACAAGAGGTAACAAGAACTAGGAAACTAGTTATGAAAGTATAAGTGTATTTGAGTGAAATAATCAAGAGATAGTGAGAGGACTTGGTGGTTGGATTAAGGTGATTTAAAGGGTAATTAAGTGCTAAAACATGTAGATTATAAGTGGGAAAGATTGGAGAATTAATGGTGAAAGAATGAGGTGGTAACATATTTGGAAAATGCCAAATCTGTCAAAATTGTTGCAAGGTCCGGGACTAGGTCTAGGACCATGTTCCGGACCACCCCTAAAATACCCCCGAGAGTTTTCCAGTTTGTTAGGTCCAGGACTTAGGTCCCTGCCCATGTCCCGGACCACCCCTTAAATAATAGCCGAGGATAGAAGTCTGCACCTTGTCCGGGACTAGAGATATGGACAAGGTCCCGGACCATATTGAAATTCATGCCGAGAGTTCTAGTGCAGGTTTGGTCCGGGACTTAAGAGATGTATAAGGTCCCGGACCACTTCAAAAATAAGGCCGAGAGTTAAGACCAGCATTGGTCCGGGACTTAAGGTAGGGACCAAGTCCCGGACCACCCCCAGAATCCTACAGAAAGTGTTTTAAAGGTTTCTAATGATGGGGGTTTGAATGTTAATGATGTTATAAGATGTTAAGGCCTTGTTTGGTGACATGTAAAGGCCCTAGGAAGTGTAAGAAAGTGTTAGAAGTGATTGAGAAGTGAGAACTCAAATTAACAAGAGTAAACCGAGATAACGGGATAACGGGGAAGTACGGGAGTAGCATTTTATTATGTACCGTATGAGCCTAGTATTAATAATAATGTTTGAAACATTACCAGAGAATCGTGCGTGACCCGAGCATGGTGAGATACACGGTAAAGTAAAAACCCCGGTGAAAGGTATGATTTTCTCATACTCCACGTGCTAACCGAGTTACGTTGATTTGTGTGTTTGTGTGCCGGCTTAATCAAGATTTAAGCATGAAAATAATCCATTGTTTGATTATGTATGTCTTGTTGTATGTTGAATGAGCTAACATACTTGTATGTCAGTGTGGTCTGACATAGAGTAGAGACCGACTCATAGTGAGTAACGTTTGGCTAGAGACCATAGATTGGGTCGATGCTTATGATAACGAAAACGTGCAACACACAAACTATCCGTTAAAGTATAACGATAACACAAACATATGAACTCCCTAGAATGTGAGGAGAAGTACGGGTTGAGTAAATACCCAATAACGGTTAGAAAACCATATTGAAACAAACCACGAAACAAATGAGAGTGGAAAGATAAGTGAACTTACTGCAAGAAGACTAAAGATAGTTCGGAGATGTGAACTAGTAAGAAGGTAAAAGAGACCTAAAGGATTAGTAGCTCCCTTGTGCCATGGTCGACCTCCTATATGAGGATTTTACCCGGTATAAGAAAATAACCGAAAGTATGAGTAAATGAAATGCATGGGTAACTCTTAAAACCTAAGATTAGCCGAACTTCAGTAATGTTCCCAAAGTCATTAGAAACATCGAGTGTGATGCTTCTAGACTAATATACATAATATTATTATAACTCCAAGAGAGGAGTGTATGGGAATGTAAGTAGCCCGAGAGTAGTCGGACCTAAGTAAAAAGAGTTAGGAACTAAGAGAGAGTTCTGTGAGCTAGTTGAACCTTTCCACCATGCTAGACCCAGAGTGGGGTCGAAACCGGGGAAGTAAGACTATGCTTGAGAGCCATGAGTTTTGGCCTAAGTATGTATTAAGAGTAACAAGCGTGACGTAGGAGACCTGTAGTGTCTCGAGAATCTACAAGAGCTTGAGTATAAATAACCCAAGAGCGTGGGTGAGAAAATGAGTATAAGTAACCTGAGAGAATGGGTGAGTATAAAATGAGTAGCCCAAGAGAATGGGTGTGTATATGAATAAGTAACCCGAGAGAGTCGGGTGAGATACTGAATAAGTAAACAAGGCATAGTGAGGTATAACCCTCAAGGCCTAAGAGTAAACAGATACAACTAACAACCTTGTTATGTTAGTTAGGAATTGTGTTCCGTGATTGGATGTAGATTCCTGGAGTAATACACATATATAATGTGTTGCTATGATGCATGCTGTTTGACTAAAATGAACTCCATGTATATCCGACAATGTAGTCGGTGTACCCCGGTTAGCGCTCGGGGTATGCAAATTTCATATGCAGCGTTAAGCTGAGCCCCTAGGGACAACGTTATTATTTTGCAGGTACACCGAAGATGTTACCGTTCGAGAGTAGGACGGGGTCGGTGGGTTGCATGGGTAGTTAGATTTAATTACTTATGTATTGAAAGAGGTGTAAGACCGAATGTGTTGTCGGCATCCATATATTGTAGACTCGGTGTAGTAAAGAGGTGTTTCAAGTATTGTATTGGTATTGTGTACTCGGTTGTTCCAGTTCATCAGACCGTTACGATATGTAAGTTAAGCCTGGTTAGCCACATGGGTGGCTAACGGCGTTGTTTCACCCCTCGTTGTAACTTGAGTTCCGCTGCGTGAGTAAGAGAAATTAGTAATGGTTTATGAGGTAATGACGAGATTAGCGGTTGGGGTGTTACAAAAATGGTATCAGAGCGAAGTATCGCTCTGATGACTTGAAATACCGAGCTTAGGTAATACCGAGTTAGGAATTAGAGACTTAGTGAAATAACCCAAACTTATTGAACATGGATTAAATATCTAATCACATTAATTAAGGCCTAAACACGCCTTAAAAGTCAACTGAGAACAACAGTGGTCAACACAAAACAAGATGTTGCACCTTTGACTGTTAAGGGTAAATAAATACCCAAATGAACTATGTAGGACCCAAAATTTGTCCTAAGCATATTAACACATTACTAAACATATTATAATTGTTGGGCAACACTCCAACACAAAGAACAAGCACTTTCATGCTTCGAGGTCAAAAGAGCAAAAATGTGCTCTAAGAAACCTTAAAGGTCTAATGACCTCTAAATGATATAAAATTGAGTTACATGATCAAATATCATGTAAGGAACACAACAAGACCGTTGTCAAAGAAAATAGAGCTCAGAAACGACAGGCAACACAAAATGTGCGCTAAAACTCCTTAAAGCACATTTTTGTGAAATTGTCTTTTAAATTGGTTTTAAATGGGCTAAAAGGTTATAATTACCTTTAAATATAATAAAATATCATATTATATGATATTAGGAATTTAATTCCAGAAATTTACGAATTTTTACAAATTTAATATTAAAATATTAATAAAACCCTAAAGTGGGGCCCGCATGAGTCAATATTGATCAAGCATGGTCAATGGTCAATTAATTGACTCATTTGGACTATGGAGATCGGCTGCAATAAGAGAGGAGACATCATACAATGATTTTGGGGACAATTACTACCTAACCTCCAATTAGAATAGTAACCTTTACTTTTTACATCATTTCCTACCTTTCCCACCTTCTCCTTCCTTCCTTGTCCGATTCTCTTCTGCCCAGCCGAGCTTTCCCCTTCCTAAGAAGCTCTCAAGTCTGTTCTTGAGCATGGAAGGCAAACCTAGCTCCTAAGCTCTTAATGTAAGTGTTTTAATGTCATTTTTAGCTCTTTTTCTTCATCTCTTCACTACCAACACCTAGATTTCGTGGCTCATCAATTCCTGTGGCTTATTCTCAGTGTTCTAAGGTTATAACAAGAGCTAAACTCGGTTGAGACCAGTAGAGGGACCAAGGTCGTCCAAATCTACATTTTAAGGTAAAAATGTGCTTTAAGCTCATAACTTTTGATTCCCTTCAATTTCGGCTGTGAAACTTTGGTCATAGCCTCATATTCTTCTCCTTTTCATGTGGAATCTGTTGGTTAGCCATTTGGAGCAAGGATGGCCGAGATCCAAAGGAAATACCCTCTTTTAAGGCATTTTTCCAAGGTAAAACCTAACAACAAGGTAGCATTTCGAGATCTAACTATTTCCTATGTCAATATGGTGGATCTAACACCTTGTGGTGTGTTTGGTTCAGGTCGAAACCACTTAGAACTTCCCTTGCATTTTTAAGGTGATTTTTGCCTTAAATCTTACATTAAATTACTTCTTATGGTTAGATCTTTCTTGGAGACTAACTAGGCCTTGTTTGCTGTTTGAAAACATGCAAGAGAAGCTTTGGAAATTTTATCCAAGGCTGGCCGAATTCAAACAAGGAATTATTCAAGCAAATCAAGGTATAAACACCTTAAATCTATGATTTTTATGATTTCTAAGCTTATGTATAAATATGGCCGAGAGTGAAATGATAAATATGGGTTATATTGACCTAGAAATGGAAAAAAATGACTAAGATATATTAAGCTAGTCATTTAAGAGATTTAATTAACATAATTGTCAAATTTAAGACATTATGTGGAAGTTTGGTAATTAAATGGAAAGTGTGTGGTGAGGCCGAGAATTATAAGTGTTTTTGGGACATTTATGTGTAATTTACTTTGCAAGCCAATGTTTGTAATAAGGCCATGTATTTTAGGCCATTTTATTTATGCATTTACAAGTTTTTATTTAAGTTTAGGTGATATATAGTTATTACCGAAATGAATAAGGGGTTATAGTGTAATTAAATTAAATTTAGGGACTTTAGAATAATAAGGCCGAAAATTAGAGTTAAAATAAAGTTTATAAGATTTTATAAAGTTTTGGGGTTAAATGGTAATTTTTGAAAAGTATGGGTACAAGCCGTGAATAAAGGAAATCAATGGTCAAGGAAATGTTAAGGTGGTCAACCTTGACCATATGATAGGTTTTGACCAAATTAGAAAAGTTAAATAACTTATTTAAGGTTGTATAAGAAGATAAGTATCTTATGGTAATATTTTTTATAACATATGTGGTAAATATGTTATTACCGAAAATAAAGGGTGTACAGTGGTATTTTAAACACCCATGGGCTATTAGGAATTTTTAGGAATTTATTTGGTGGATTTTGGAATTAAAATAAACTATATATGTAAAATATATAGTTATTATGTCATTATGACACTTTGGGAAAAATAGATGGTGGATGGATGGAATAAATATTGAAAGTATATGGGTTAATAAGGATACTCATAACCCTTTGGTGGAATTTGGTGATTTTTAGAATTATTAAGAGAATTTATTAAGATATGTGTATAAAATATGGTTTTAATGATATGGAAGAACTATATGTTATAAATAGGGCCAAATGGCAATTATAATAGCACAAGGGCTGTTCGGAATTTACAAAAAATAACCATAGGTTATACTTTTATAAGTTAGAAATGTTATATTAAATGGTATATAACATGGTAAAAAGAAAGGGGTGATTTTGTAAATAAAGGAAACTATGGTTTATGGAAAAGAATAAGATTTTCTTATGGTGCCTAAGAGGCAATAATAAATAGTTTTGTATAAAAACTATAGGTTATAAGTTAAAGGGAATAAAAATATCACATAGTATGATATTAGTATATGGTATAACGTTACATAATGTTATGTGGTCAAAACGGAATTTAAATTAAGTTAAGGGCTATACTGAGTTAATAAGAGTTGAAAGATGAATTTTAGACTAAGGTCTATGATGTTATAAATGTTATGACAATGATATGGTTTAGATGGAATTAATATAAGGAAGGGCACTCACATAAAATAATGTGACAAACTATAAATAAATGAGATTTATAAACTGAGGTGTTTATGGAATAAACCTTAGGAGTTGTAATTATACAACATAAGATGTTACGTGATATTAGGATAATAATCTTAATATAAGTTGTATAATAATACAACTAATGGGAATAATCATCCAATAAAAGATGATAAAATGTAACATAAAATACAAGAGTTTATGAAACTCATGAGAATTACCTACGTGGTAAAAATATATACATACACAAGAATAATGTATATAAGGTGGATAAATATATGTTTTGGTTGGAAACCATAAGATTTAATGGTGGTGGTTATTAAAAAAAAATATATATAGTTATGAACTATAAGTTATGAGTTTTGGATACAACACAAAAATTAATAATATACTACAATCATGCATGAATACATGCAACTATAGGTTACGTACCGAAACTAGATGTGGATAAGATTAAAAGAAATATAAGGAATTAAACTTAACAGTTGAAATAGTTTTGACGTACGCGTTTTAAGTAACAAAACCGACTGTTTTAGAGAAACCCGTAACGAACAATTGTAGAAAACAGGGGTGAACTGTCGGGGTTACTTATTATTCGGAAATACCGGATGTAGTTAGTCATGGAGACTGACTTATAGTTTTATTACCGTTTAGAGTTGATAAGTGTCCAAATGAGCATGTTTTATAGGTGTATTTCATATATTATATTAGCACTTTTCTTGCTCATTTCTCAACTTCGGTTAGTTTTCCTCTAGTTTATGTTTTATTGTTTATCTCACATATTTATTGGTTTAACATGAGGAAAACCAAGCTGGGATTAAAGTAGACAAAGAGACGAACGCATAGACGCAAACGGCTCGGAAAACAGAGTCCAAACGAAGAATCTAGAGCCGGTCAAAGTTGGAAGAAAATAAGTCGGGACAATACGTGCATGCATGGACCGCCTCTACTACCGCCTGAAATGGAGGCGGACATGATGTGGAGACCGCCCATGCAACCGCCCCTAAGACAGGCGGACGTGAGTAAGGAACCGCCCCTAAAACAGGCAGACGTGACAGGCGGACGTGAATAAAAATCGCGCGCGCGAACAGTCTTCTTCTTCGCGCGCCGTCTGCAACTTGCCTTCGTCGACTTCGCCCGTCGACTTCGCCTGTCTGCAACTTATCCATCTACTCTTCACATTCTGTCCCCTGGTTAATCAATGAGCAAATCTTTCCACCGCCTCAATCTCACGTGTCTGCAATCATTCTTCCTTTTCCTTCCTTCCTTTCCCTATATAAACACACGCAACTTCACCACAAAAATAATCAATCATCCACCACCCATACAATCCACGACCACTTCACCACACCTCACGCCATCTCATTTCTCTTCTCCCGCCTTCTCCATTTTTTTTTTTCCACATTCCACAAAATCCACCTCTAGCCCTACGTATACAAAATAGCAGAGTGAGCCGGAGTGATTACGGATGATTTCTATTACTCTTGTCTCTGTCTATCTATTTAATATGTTAGGCTAGTTTACATATACTCTGGGAATGGTTATTATGTGTTTGTATTAATTATGCATTATTTTTACTGGTTTTAATTATATATAGTTTGTTACGTTTTAAAGGTTATCTCGCACCTTTTTAATAAATGTCATGAGTTTACTAAATTGCTTTCCTAAGTCTATTTTGATCAGACCGGTGATAAATAGATAGGTTAATTAAGACGTAAAACTGGAGGAAACTTGTTATGATTTAATAAGTTAGTATTCAGTTGCAAATGTAATTCCTCAATACTCCTCTGCTGTTCGCAGGCTTTTGCTTGAACCTTGATTAGAACCTTGCATTACAGGTGAACGAGTTCTTATGAGGCTATGACTTAGTCCTTAAGATAATTACAGGAACCTTGCCAAATTATTAAAACAGTAGAGATAGCTTAATTATGCAGATTATATTAACCTGACCCAGAGTTCCATTTTATTTATCTATTAACTTAGTTTATTTTATCTTTTCTTTTTATTTATTTTACAAGTCAATTAATCCCCCTCTTGTGACACACTTAGGTACTATTATATGTACATTAGTCCCACGGTTCGACATCCGGTTGCTTACATTTTCACTATACTACTGCGACCGGGATTTGTTTGCAGCCCGACGTTTATTTTGAGTTTTTAATTTCTTTTCTTTTAAATTTTACACCAGTTTAACCACTCACTCTATAACGTCTGCAAGAGTATACTTCTGACAAGGACGCTTGACGAGCTAACGGACTACACGGAGCGTAGGATCTTGCTGATTCATACTCCACCGTAATACAGTCAGGGTGAACGGTATGTAAAGGGGTTTGATCCGAGTTGACCTAAGGTTGCTCTTTGGGCTCGGATTTGGTTGATATAACTTGTATGTTGTTATGTGTCTCGGATTGTCTCTGAGGGCTTCCTCAGTTCAGACTTCTGTGTGATCTATGATAAGATTGTTTGTCTGAATGTGATATTTAATATGCATGAATTGTATATTTATAGCTGCTTATTATTTACTGTTTTTGAGTTAACAGTATTGGTTCGTATATATGAACCTATATATAAAACGAACTAGCGGCTATGGTGCTATCTTATATGAATTATAAGGAACGTCAGAAAAACGTTGTAGCACTAAGATAATAAGACATACATATTATCTGAGACTTTTATACGGAGCATTGGCCTTTCTATACGCCGCTCTCGTATCTAACACTGGATCCCGAGTTTACAGACTCCGGATTAGACTAATGACCTTAGTCTGCTGTGTTAGAAAATTTGGTAATGCGATGCGATGGTATAATTAATTAATTAATGGAATGGAAGTAAAGCCAAGAGGATGTGGCTCTTGGTGCGCGCTGTGATCACAAAAACGATACCAGGATGTCCGCGTATGGGTCCGTAAGTATCAAGAAAATTTCCCGTGAGCTAGAATGGCTCGTTGGTCGGAGACTCTACCGTTGGAGTGGCTACTGCCGTGGGTGACCCGCCATAATATATGGGTAACTAGTGACATGTCGTTTTAACGAGACATTGTCACTAGGTGTAACTGAACAACTAAAACAATTGAGACTTATACAGTGGCGAACAATACTATGGACGAGACTTAATACTTGTTTATTATTCTCGTTGTTTCGCTTTGTTGTTCATTGGTTATACTTGTGGTTATTTTATTGTGTGTTGATGGTTGGATGGAGCCTACAAGGCTAAGGTAAATTAAATATGAAAACTGTACGCTACGGCGAATGTACATGGTACATTAAATTGTTATTGCTCGATACGTTCGATATACAAATGTTATTTGAAATATTCTATGAATGTTTGGTTTGGATGGATGACTAATGTTTATGGATATTTGGATGGTTGATTATATATATTATACATTTATGTTTCAGTTTTGATTATAACTGTAAGAAGGAAAAGCATGAAACCAATCTAATAATAAGATGGTTAAAATGACAAGTGACCATTAGGGTCCAGGCCCGGCATACTCAGCGTCTATTGCTGATACTACACCATTACAGGTTGTTGATCATTGTCGGAGCTGAAGAGCAGGAACAGGGTAATTGGAGTGTTACTTTTGTCACCACACTTGGAGATGTTGTATAGCAATGAAGATGGTGAATTGTATTATGGTAAGGTTGTGTATTTTCAGGATTGGGTAGATGCTCACTTGTCGATGTATATGATTTATGGACTTAGTATGATGTATAGGAGTTTCTCGTTATCACTGCGGTTAGCAGTTTGTTTATTTTGGAAGTTGGATGTAGTTTGGCTACGTTGCTCGCATGGGCGAGTAATGGCCGGTGACACCCAAGTGAGTTTTGTAATTGTTGTTTATTTTCCGCTGCGAGACGTTTTAATTATTGCTACGTGAGGGATTATATCGTGATTATGGAGAGGGGTGTTACACTTAGGGCTAAGGGTTGAGTGGTAGCGTGAGAGATGCGCTAGTTAGGAACTTCCAGTATGATCTGGATACCTACAATACCAGACCCGCCCTCCACAACCCCCGTATTAAAAGCTTGGGAAAGAACGCCAGAGAGACGGGAAACCCGATCTGGCAGTTATTAAATATTTCAATCTGAACCAGAACCTGTCATGCGGTAGATCCCGAGAACCGGAAACCCCGGTGACGGATCCCGCTGGAGCTACAATAACCGCACTCGATGGCGAGATGTCGAAACATCCTATTCCAGGGAGACCAGAGTCTGTGGCAGCTTGGGGCGACATGCTTTGCAGTCGTGAGAGCCTAGCTGGCTGAGCGGCAGCAAGAAGAAAGCACCAACCGTGCAAAAAGGCGGATTCATGATAAATAACGAGAACCGGGACACATGTCTACGGACCGCCCTAGTTAAATAATACCACCAACGGTAAATTAACGGACTAAGAACTTAGTCAAAGGCAGATACACCCACCCTGCCTCACCCGAAGAGGTTGCAATACCTAACGGGCGTAGCTTAGGCAGCTACAAAAATAACTACGGGATATAACCGAATAGGACTACAGAAGTAGTGCCTAAGTGACCTAAACCTCGGTAACCACAGTAAAGATGTGGGAACGAGCAGCGAGGTAGAGCATAGAACTAAATAATTAAGGAACTCCGATAGTGGGGAAGCACCCAAAATGACTGACAGTCATGTCAAGATGTATGAGAAGTAGCTCTAAAGAGTAGTTATCCAACTAAAGGATTAAGGAAGAGCCGACAAGACTACCAAATACAATGTGAACGATACCGTGACCGGTATGAGTTAACCTAAAAACCGCTTGTACCGCGCACTTGCCAAGGCAAGTGCAGTAAAACGGGTCTATTAAGGAGAGCTTTAACTAGCTACCAGTACTTAGCAAAGTACGAAGATGGCGAGAGGAGCCAATATAGCACCACAAACCCTAAGAATTCTTAAACGAGACCTTAGAAAGGCCGAACGGCTGAACCATCGTATTAAGAACATATCGGTCAGCGAGAAGCTAGACCTGGTAAGTAGTAACCGGCATTTAAGTGCCATGAAGATTCTACTGTCAAGACTCAAATTTTCTTTCAAACGCAATATTTTCTAAAAACCCCCAAATTTTAAAACCAAACCAAAGAACTACAGGAAGATATCATAGGATGATATAAGAGGAGTTGGCAATAGAATACTTCATCTAGGCGTGTGACCGACACTACAAGTGTACACAAATGAGACATGAGACGACCGCACTCCGAAAGAGCTTGCGGGCCTGACAGACCAGTTATGAGTTAGTCGGGAAAGTGGTAACGTATCAATAAGATACTCCATGTATGTATACAAGTAGAGTACGGAACACGGGAAGTAGCCCACTCCATACTACGGACGAAAGAGCCAATCCAAACCAAGATATTTGGACACCTCGAATGATCAAAGAACACAAAGAAGTTTACGAAGCTAAAGGAGTCTAGGAACCAGTAAGGTGACGGACCTAAGAATATAGCGTGGATAAGTGTGAGAAGCATAGAGTATTAAGTATAGACATTGGATATGTCTCAGAAATCACAACAGTAACTGGAATGAATACCCAACATAAGCAATACAGCGAATGCCTAGAACGAACATGTTAATGTTCGATAGACGGGATGGAATTCCCATAGTATACTTCACTAAAGGGAATAGTGACCTAACCAAGAAGGTAAAGTAAAGAATCAATGGTCTACCCAAGAATGGGAGACATTACAACCCTAAACGGGATAGTTCGAGTTATACATAGCCGCAAGGCGAAGTCGCAACTGTATATACCCACGAGTTTGAGCCAGAAGTATTGGCGCAACTCAGTAACACCCTGGAGCAATCCGTGAAGGGTACCGAAATCAACAGTAGTTGAACGAGATATCGTGTTGAGAACATAAGTGTTAAAGCAAATACTCGGGTAGAACCCGAAGGGATCCCACGTAACACGGGATACCCTAAATTGCCAGAGGGCATGAAATGATACCAAGATACTTAAACGGCCTTCCAAGTACGGAAGCGTGATGAGACAACCATGTCAAAGAGCCCAGCAATAGCCCCAAAATCATTTAGTGGTGTACGGAGGAGCAGACATTGTATAAAGAGCCGCACAGAGCATGGCTCGTGGCAATGAGACGTGTAAACCAGAAAATTAACTACAAACCGTAGATTTAAACATTGCGAACCTATGCATAAAGGCATAAGAAGAAACAGTGGAAAATGAACCACTACTTTAGAGTGGGGATACCACTTGTTATTGTGGGGCCTATGGAGTGGCAATTGCGTGAATCCTCCAGAGAATGGCTACCACATAAGAATGTAATGTGAAACCACTAGAGCGGCGTGGTGATACTTGAGCATGCGTTTATTGCCAAGGAGTAATGCGAACAGAGATGGAATGTAAGGAAGCTTTGATAGCAGTGGAAAGAAACCGAGAGAGTAATCGGTTAAGTAGTAAACACAGTACGTGTGCAATGTGAATTGCAGAGCAAACAATGCGCAAGGAGCGCAGTGAGATTCAAAAGAGTAGCGTATTTGTTGAGCCAAGTGAATGGCAAGCCATAGTGTAAATGGTGAGAACACTTGGGCAGAAGCTAAAGTAGTAGCGGCTGCCATGGAAACGAGTAAGAACATGGTACGCAGTAAGCGACCATTGTAAGAGTATAATCAGATAATGATATGAAACTGATGAGAAAATGTGGTAAGGAGACATTCATTCCTATCTCGTGAGAGATTTACTGTCAAGGGTTTACGCTTCTGCACTCTGTATGACTGAGTGTTTTGGTATTGCACTTGTGCGGTAATGATCGAGTGGGAGAGCCAGGAATTGAGAGATGTCAACGAAGCCTGTTGAGTGAGAATCTAGAGAGTAACCGTGCGGCCGTTGGCCAAAGATGCACGAAGAATGTGGGCCGTAACCCACAGGTCCCAGGACCGATGAATGGTAAAGGCAGAGTAGTACGAATGAGGAATTCTTGTACAGAAACAAATAAACAAACATGATTCAGAAGTCATTATTAAATGAGGAAGTACTACATGCTTAGTAGTAGCTTGACCTCAACCGACAATGAGTCGGGAAAAGTAAGTGAATAATCACGAGGTATACAGTGTTATACGAAATAGATTTCTAGAGAATTGGAGAAAAAAATTTATAACTCATCGAATTTGCATACGGTAAGAGATACCAAGCGACGATTAAGAAACCCTTATTCCCAAGATAAAAAGGGATTAAAGGGAGTATAATACATTGGGAATACCAAAGGGCGAGTTAAGCTCTAGTTATCAGGTAATGCAGCAGAAGCTTGTGGACCATAATTCAAAGGTTAAGTATACCTAGCAATTGTGAGTAATTGGCTAATCCTAAACACTTTGAAGCCTTGGAGGCTAGAACCGGAACCGGTTATGAGTTAATTAACCGCATTGAAGTTAAAACACTTTATGATACTCGAATTAGGGAACCAATGTTTAGTAATAACATATGGTCGATTACGCGGGCGTAACCCCTTTTAAGGGGGGTAGGGCGAGAAACCACTTAGAGTATGTTTTACGTATAGGTGCGTAAACTACTATGTGCATAGCACAAAAGGAATTGTTTTGATGATTGGAACTTATGTTACATAAACATATGTACCCATTCATTGTGTAATTATGATTAATGTGCATGAGAGATGCAAGTAACGAGTATATAATATTTATGAAAAGAGGAGTAGAGAAACTCCTGGGGAATGAGAATCCCTATAGTATATGTCTAGTGAGATTAGACATGAGACATAATGAGTATGAATCGGTATGAAACCGATGTGTAACCTTGTAGGGAGTGAGTTCCCTAGGTGAGTTTGTTTGAGAATGATTGATGGAGTGAGTTCCATACTTTGGAGTTGTATGTGGTATGTTTTAAATTGAGTAACAATTTGACTAATTAGGCCATAAGTATGGGATGCCTAGGTAAAACAAGTGAAGCAATGATAAGGACGGATGACCTAAGTTCTAGGAATTTGAGATAAGTTAGAATGAATTATTTTATGAATATGACTAGAAAGAGTAAAAGATAGAAAACGAAAATGTTTGACTATTTGCTTGTTTGAAATTGACGTGGGAGGTGGAACTTGATCTGCTAGCGATCAAGGGAAACCGAACACAAGTTGGAGTGGATGGATAGTTCAACACTGATGCTGATCACATCAGGGTTGGATGATTCATGAAGCTCCCTATAAGTGGTCGCAAGTAATCACGCTAAGAAAAGAGGCAACTACCATAAATTGGATTTGGAGTTGTGTGATGTTTTAAAAAGAATTTTCAAACAGATTTTTTTTTTAAAAAAATTCTTCAAGTATGAATATGGAAATGAAAATTGGTTTCAAAACCGCTATCACCCACCGATGGCTGTGGCCTTAAGTCTTGATGACCGATAGAACGGTGGGCGTGTATTAGTTTTGAAACCATTGCACCGTACGTGTGGCGGTCCTAAGTGACCGGTTGGGGCGGTGGCAGTGTGTGATTTTTCCAAAGGCAGCGGGACGGGGAGAGTACCCTGAGACGTTCCTGTTTTGAGTGAGTCAACCAGAGTGCCTGAGGATATGTATATGTGTAACGTTTTGATCAGAACCGAAGGGACCGTGGGCCAGAGAGAGTAAGTGCCCATTTGTCATGAAACGACCGTGGACCAGAGAGTGTAAGTGTCCATGACCGGTACCTGAGGGATCAGTAGTATATTACTCAATATGGATTCGAGGACTTAGTGCCTTCTTGTCTTCGGACCGATTCCATAGAGAGAGTAAAAGAGTATTTTTTATTGCTAAACATGCTGTGGTATGTGTAGTGTGAAATGAGACTGACTTGTGAAGTATGTAAGGTTATACATGTATTATAACCTTGGCATAGCGTGCCCATGAGAGTAACGATATAAGATTCACCAACTTTGAGGACAAAGTTCCTAAGGGGGGTAGATTTTAATACCCCGGATATAGAAATCATGATTAAATTACTCTAATATGATTATTAAAGGCCTAATGGTGCCTAAAGAGTATTGGTAAAGAGAATAAAACCTAAACAAAAGAGAAAACGCTTGAAAAGCAAAAAACGCTAAAATGCGCGTTAAATGAGTATAAGAGATATATGATCTCGAGAGGGTCCGAGATGGATTCCTAAGGCTTAGTTAGGCCTAATTAGTATACGGGAGTGATTCCCGAAGAAAACAGATCCAAAAAATGGATTAAAACGCTAACGGAGTTTTAAAGCACGTTTTTTGAGAAAACCCGAAAACGTGACTTTAGGTGGTCAAACGGACCCGTAAAAATTATAGTTGATTAAATAACTATAAATAAGTATTAATGGAAGCTTAATAACCATTAAAAATAAAGAAACGAGAAAAATCCGAAAAATGGGCCCGGTTAGTGAATAGTGCCAACCGGGTAAAATAACGAGCGTTTTCTGTTAAAAAACCGAAAAATGCTCTAGCTCACACATATAAGTGGGGCCGGTTTTTAATTGGTACACACACACACCTAAATTTACTAGCTAGTTTATATAAGTCACAAAAGGACAAAGTAATAAAGTAGAAGAGGGAATAGTTAAAAGTGGTATTAGTACTCTCTCTCCCCCCTCTTTTCTTTTCATTCATGATTTATTTTCCCCCTCCAAACCTAGCTCCTTCTTCTTCATCCTCTGTGAATGGCGATTTCACAAGTGAGCAAGCAGCTCCATCTTCTTCCTCCTATATCTTACTCATTTCTTCACCAAATCACACAAAAACACCACCGTTAGATTCGTATCGGCAAGGGCTACGCTTTCCACCCTTCGAAAGCTTGAAACCTCCATCTTAACCTCCATGGCAGTTTGGACTTTTGAAGCTTGAAGGGGTTCTCTTGACTCTCCATCATCTCCTTAATGCTTTAAGGTAAAAATATAAGCAAGAGTTCATCATTCCTAGCTTGCTTGCTAAATTGGAATTTTTGCCCACGTTGGAATTTTTCTCCATTTCAGCCGATTGCTCCATGCCTTTGTGGGATGTTGGAAATTCCTTCAATTGATTGCCAAGCTACCCATTTGGTCATTCTAAGGTGATACTTAAGTTAGAGCCTTAAAACTAGCTCCTTAAATTACTACTTTTGTGAGGAAAGCTTGAACTAAATTGACTTGTTTTGTGTGGTGTGGGGATATGATTGTAGTTATCAATCTATGCCCCTCTGTTTGGTGTGGAAACAAGAAGAGAAAGAAGGAACAAGAGAAAGAGGAAGAAGAGAAAGAAAACCGAAAACTAACAAGGTAATAAGCTCACCTTGAGTTAGTTTTGTTTGGCTTGCAAAACAGATTTTTAATGTAGAATTAAGGATCTTGTTTTAGTGTAGTTGAGATACTACAATTTGATGATGAATGAAGCTGTTTTAATGTTGCTTAAGTGTGGGAAATAAGCTTGAGTCTAAGCTAGTTTTTTATGTGCGAATAAATGGGAATTTGATGTGGTTTTTGATGTCTAAACCAAACAGGGGAGAAGAAGTGTTTGTGAGCATATTTGGTGTGGTGAGAATGCATAGAAAGCAGCCAAGTGCTGTCAAAATTTGTTTAGGAGAGTGTGGACTTGAGTGTTTCATTTAATGGAAGAAACTAGGTGTGTTTAAGAGGTGTTTGGTGAGTGATTAATGGTTGAAAACCAAACTAAGAAAAAGAGTGTGTTAAGTGTAAAAATAATGTCATATGAGTGCTGGGAATGGCATCATTGTGTGGAGTATTGAATGGTAAGAGATAATACTAAAATCTGTTACAAGAGGTAACAAGAACTAGGAAACTAGTTATGAAAGTATAAGTGTATTTGAGTGAAATAATCAAGAGATAGTGAGAGGACTTGGTGGTTGGATTAAGGTGATTTAGAAGGGTAATTAAGTGCTAAAACATGTAGATTATAAGTGGGAAAGATTGGAGAATTAATGGTGAAAGAATGAGGTTGTAACAGATTTGGAAAATGCCAAATCTGTCAAAATTGTAGCAAGGTCCGGGACTAGGTCTAGGACCATGTTCCGGACCACCCCCTAAAATACCCCCGAGAGTTTTCCAGTTTGTTAGGTCCAGGACTTAGGTCCCTGCCCATGTCCCGGACCACCCCTTAAATAATAGCCGAGGATAGAAGTCTGCACCTGGTCCGGGACTAGAGATATGGACAAGGTCCCGGACCATATTGAAATTCATGCCGAGAGTTCTAGTTAAGGTTTGGTCCGGGACTTAAGAGATGTATAAGGTCCCGGACCACTTCAAAAATAAGGCCGAGAGTTAAGACCAGCATTGGTCTGGGACTTAAGGTAGGGACCAAGTCCCAGACCACCCCCAGAATCCTACAGAAAGTGTTTTAAAGGTTTCTAATGATGGGGGTTTGAATGTTAATGATGTTATAAGATGTTAAGGCCTTGTTTGGTGACATGTAAAGGCCCTAGGAAGTGTAAGAAAGTGTTAGAAGTGATTGAGAAGTGAGAACTCAAATTAACAAGAGTAAACCGAGATAACGGGATAACGGGGAAGTACGGGAGTAGCATTTTATTATGTACCGTATGAGCCTAGTATTAATAATAATGTTTGAAACATTACCAGAGAATCGTGCGTGACCCGAGCATGGTGAGATGACACGGTAAAGTAAAAACCCCGGTGAAAGGTATGATTTTCTCATACTCCACGTGCTAACCGAGTTACGTTGATTTGTGTGTTTGTGTGCCGGCTTAATCAAGATTTAAGCATGAAAATAATCCATTGTTTGATTATGTATGTCTTGTTGTATGTTGAATGAGCTAACATACTTGTATGCCGGTGTGGTCTGACATAGAGTAGAGACCGACTCATAGTGAGTAACGTTTGGCTAGAGACCATAGATTGGGTCGATGCTTATGATAACGAAAACGTGCAACACACAAACTATCCGTTAAAGTATAACGATAACACAAACATATGAACTCCCTAGAATGTGAGGAGAAGTACGGGTTGAGTAAATACCCGATAACGGTTAGAAAACCATATTGAAACAAACCACGAAACAAATGAGAGTGGAAAGATAAGTGAACTTACTGCAAGAAGACGAAAGATAGTTCGGAGATGTGAACTAGTTAGAAGGTAAAAGAGACCTAAGGGATTAGTAGCTCCCTTGTGCCATGGTCGACCTCCTATATGAGGATTTTACCCGGTATAAGAAAATAACCGAAAGTATGAGTAAATGAAATGCATGGGTAACTCTTAAAACCTAAGATTAACCGAACTTAAGTAATGTTCCCAAAGTCATTAGAAACATCGAGTGTGATGCTTCTAGACTAATATACATAATATTATTATAACTCCGAGAAAGGAGTGTATGGGAATGTAAGTAGCCCGAGAGTAGTCGGACCTAAGTAAAAAGAGTTAGGAACTAAGAGAGAGTTCCGTGAGCTAGTTGAACCTTTCCACCATGCTAGACCCAGAGTGGGGTCGAAACTGGGGAAGTAAGACTATGCTTGAGAGCTATGAGTTTTGGCCTAAGTATGTATTAAGAGTAACAAGCGTGACGTAGGAGACCTGTAGTGTCTCGAGAATCTACAAGAGCTTGAGTATAAATAACCCAAGAGCGTGGGTGAGAAAATGAGTATAAATAACCTTAGAGAATGGGTGAGTATAAAATGAGTAGCCCAAGAGAATGGGTGTGTATATGAATAAGTAACCCGAGAGAGTCGGGTGAGATACTGAATAAGTAAACAAGGCATGGTGAGGTATAACCCTCAAGGCCTAAGAGTAAACAGATACAACTAACAACCTTGTTATGTTAGTTAGGAATTGTGTTCCGTGATTGGATGTAGATTCCTGGAGTAATACACATTTATAATGTGTTGCTATGATGCATGCTGTTTGACTAAAATGAACTCCATGTATATCTGACAAAGTAGTCGGCGTACCCCGGTTAGCGCTCGGGGTATGCGAATTTCATATGCAGCGTTAAGCTGAGCCCCTAGGGGCAACATTATTATTTTGCAGGTACACCGAAGATGTTACCGTTCGAGAGTAGGATGGGGTCGGTGGGTTGCATGGGTAGTTAGATTTAATCACTTATGTATTGAAAGAGGTGTAAGACCGAATGTGTTGTCGGCATCCATATATTGTAGACTTGGTGTAGTAAAGAGGTGTTTCAAGTATTGTATTTGTATTGTGTACTCGGTTGTTCCAGTTCATCAGACCGTTACGGTATGTAAGTTAAGCCTGGTTAGCCACATGGGTGGCTAACGGCGTTGTTTCACCCCTTGTTGTAACTTGAGTTCCGCTGCGTGAGTAAGAGAAATTAGTAACGGTTTATGAGGTAATGACGAGATTAACGGTTGGGGTGTTACAGTAAGAAATCTACCTTAAACCTTGTTTTAATTGTTTTAGTATTTGGGATGGGTGAGACTAAATAATAAACCCAAAACTTGTGCTAGTAATGTGTTTGGTGGATATTTGAGAGAATTTGTAAACTTGTGTTGAATTAAGGGCCTAAGTGCCATTGTATTGGAGATATGAGCTATATTATTGTTTGAAGAGGTTTTGATGAGTTTTAGGATTGATTGAAATACCCCTAACTAATAAAACATTGATTAAACATATAATCAATTAAATTAAGGCCTAAACATGCCTTAAAAATAGATTAAACACAACAATGTTTAATAGAAGACAAGAATTGCACTCTTTAACCTTTTAGGGTGATTATATACCCAAACGATCTCCGTTGGACCTAAAATTTTGTCCAAATACTTATAACTAATATATGAACACATTAAAACCATTTCCAAGGGAAACCAAGCTCAGGAACTCACTAGAACACAAAATGTGCACTAAGCTTCCTTAAAGCACATTTTTGTGAGATTGTCTCCAAAATGAGTTTTCTTTGATTTTAGGGTCTTGAATACCCTTAAATATACTAATTTGACATAATGTACCACATTAAAATGTCTAATTCAATGTTTTACAAAAAACAGTAATATGTGCATTGGTTTGTGAATAATAACCAAATGGTGCTAAATAACACTTAAATCTCTTAATCTAGTGAATGGTCAATGCCTTTCCTTTGACCTTGACCCTTCATTACCAAAAAATAAGGGCTTCTAATCAAGCATGTAACCTTCCCCTTGATAAGTGCCGATTCCAAGCATTGGAAGGTGACTAACCTTTCTTACTTTGCTAAAGTAATGATAATAATGTTCCCTTATGGCATTAATTAGTCAAGACCCATCCTCCTTACCTAGCCATTATTGCTGCCTACCTACAAGCTTTATTATCACCCATTAAACAACCTCAATTATTCACTAATGAGTCATCTAAAGACTATACAATAATGTGACCAAACCTTACCTTATAAGCTTATTTCTTTCTCTTTCCTCCCATTACCTTCTCTAGCCGTACTCTTCAGCTTCCAAAACCTCTCCTTGCTGCTTCATAACCAAGGGATATCACCCAGGTTCCATGGCTGCTATCTCAAGTTCTAGGTAAGCTCTCATGGCATAAATGAGCTCATTTTCTTCCTCTCTTCTTCCTCGCTTCAACGAGCTCACCCATCTCCATTTTTATCCAGAAAACAAAGCTATGTTGGTGCTTGAATTAGTGCAGTTTCTTGGCTAAAAACAGAAGAGGAAAGGGAAGTTGGTCCTTATAACTTCTTAAGGTATAAATCAAGTTTTATGCCACTTAGTCACTCCTTTCATTTCCGGTTGGATACCCAGTTTTCCCCAGCTCATTCTTGCTTTCTTCATGCAAAAATCAGAGGAGAAGCATCCTAGTTCATGCAGTGACAAGATCCAAACAAAACCACCTTGCTGTACCATGTTTCGGTAAGGCAAAGATTTGCCCATCTCCTTCTTATTTTACCGGGTATATATGATGTTATAAGTGGTGTTTTAACACCTCCTTTTGCTGGGTAAAAATAGGCGTGTACAGCCCTAGAAGCCAACTTCAAAACAAGGTAAATACTATGCTTTTTCCTAGCCTAAATCAACCCATAATAACCTTACTTACATGGCTAATATGTGACCGACCTTGTTCTTGCATGAAATGCTGCTGGAAAAATCCATGGAAACTCCATGCACAACCGTAAGAGAAACAGACCCAAATATAAGTACTAACAAGTGAGTATTATTACCTTAATGATATATATATTAAGCTTATGTCATTAACACTTCAAAAAGCTAATTAAACCTTGTATAAAAATTAGGCCGTGAGTGATAAAGGCTGTTTGGAGTTCTAGGTAGCTTGGAAAATCAAAAGCTAGGTGAGAAAATCCTATATAATACTATTATATAGTTTTTATGAAATTTTATTACATATATACACCAGCCGTGGGGTTATATAGTGTTTGGTAACTTAATTATGTGTTAAGACATTTAATAAAATTTTTGGTTGGTTAACTTGGTGTATTAATGACCTATAACGTCAAGGAAATTAATTAAGGGCTAAAAACATAATTTATAAAAATATGGGGGCAAGGGTAATAAAAGCCGAAACATTATAATGTTATTTGAGACATTTATGAGTAATTATATTCTATGCTAATAATTGTAATAAGGCCACGTAATTCTAGGCCATTTAATTTATGTCTATTAAGTTTAAAATGAACTTAATATGGTTATAAACATTACCAAAACATTTATGGGTTTTTTTTGTAATTAAAATGATTTTAGTGACTAACTATAAGTAATAACCGAAAACTAAGCATTAAAACCTTATTTTATGAATTATATAAGATTTAATAAAGTTTTGAGACAAAAATGTAATTTCTGAAAATTATGGGGGTCAGACCGTAATTATACAAACTTCTGGTCAAACAGAAAGTCAATAGGTCAATATAGACCATATTAGGAGGTTTGACCAAATTTAGTGTCATAAATAATTAATTTATGAACTTATAGTAACATTATAAGTGAAATGTTGAATTTATAAAACTTTTGGGGTATATGATGTAATTTCCGAAAAGTTGAGGTATAGATTGGTGAATATAATGATTTATATCCAAAGTATAAAGTTTGGGAATTTTTGGAGTTATATAAGTGGTGATATTAATAAAAGTGTATAACATATGGTTATGTGACATACAAGAAGCATATTATATAAGATGGGGTCAAAATGTAAATAAGGAAAAGATTTTGGGGCAGAAAAGGAATTTAGAAACAACAAGGGGTCTTTTTGGAATAAGGTAACACAAAACTATAGGTTATATGGATAATACACATTAAAACAATATAATATAACATATATGTATAACTTGTTATAATATATGTGGCTATTGTGTAAACAAGGAAAATTATGTTGCTGGAAAAAATATACCAAACAGACCATGGTCTGTTCGGTAATATGAGAAAATAACATATGAAAACTATATGTTATAAATATTATAATGTTTGGATGATATAACATATGTTATGTAAAAATATTATAAGATTTGTGGTAAAAGTATAAATATGGAAAGTTGAAGGATAAAAAAAAACAGAACATAAGGGGTTGTTTGGTATTTTTCAGAAATTTGAGACTATATAATATACATACTATATGATTTAAATGTTATAGTATATGATGAATATGGTATGTTATAAAATAAGTGGTGAAATTGTAATAATTAGAAAGTGTGGGGTTGGAAAGGAAATGAAATATTAAATTGTAACACCCATACCGGTAATCCAGTCATTATCACCTAACCCGTCTCAATTACCAACAACAATGCAGCGGAATTCAAACTACAACTGGGGGTGATACAATGCCGTTAGTCACCCACGTGACTAACAAGGCCAAATCCAAACTTTAATACAACAATCCAAATTACATTATCGGTCTGATGGGTCTTATATACCGAGTACTACAAACCAAACTATACAATCCATTCCTTGATCAATCCTCAAAACAAATACAACTTCAAATTCCAATATATACAAATACAATCTCAAATTTGTCCTATATCGAGTATCTACAATTCCCAAGTCCATTGACGACCATTCGGTCTTACAACTCCATAATACAAACAAATACAATTACTTAATCGACTACCCATATCAATAACAACCCCATCCTACTCTCGAACGGTTGACGGCTTCGTTGTACCTGGAAAATAAAAACGATGCCCCTAGGGGCTCAGCAAAATTGCTGCATATGACTTCCGCATACCCCGCGTACTAGCGAGGGTACGCCGACTAATTGGTCGAGAGCATGCGGTTCATTTTATTTCAAACAGCATGCATACAACATACATTATATATGTACATTCACAATCAAAGGTCACAATGAACACAAACACTAACACACACATCAAGGGGTTAGTTTATTATGTTCTTTACTTAGGCTTGAGGGTTTCTACCTCACTATGCCTTACTCATTTACTCATAGTCTTACCCACTCTCTTGGGTTACACTTACTCAAACCTCATACTCTCAAACTCAACAAGCTTTACAATACTCAATTTCAAGTCTCAACTCAATACTCAATTCACTACCTCAATGCTCAATACTCAATACTCAAGGTCTCAATTCAATACTCAATACTCAAAGGCATCTTTTAAGTCTTAGCCACGACCTCCGGGCAGGGTCATACACAAGACCCATCACCGGGCTCACAAATACAAAAGGAGCTATGCATTTAGTTCCTCAAGTTCACAAATGTCCAGTTCTCTACCGGACTACTCAAATTCCCAAAAGTCCACTCTTGGAGTCATTTCACAATCTCAAGGATCAGCCTACAGGTATCTCTCTCGATAACATCTATTGGCTTAGGGAATTCTCAATGTCTAGTATTCTAAGATTTAGGGTTTTACCCAACTTAGGAAATACTCTCATGTTCCTGACATTGTTCATTTTAGTCGGTTCCTCTCATTGGGGTTCGACTATATTTCTAAGGGGTTTGGTGGTCCCTTCTTACCTTACTATCTCAAGGTTCATATTTTGAACAATCATCAATCCTCTAGGTAGAGGTTACTCAATTACTTCCGCTATTAATTATTGTGTGGATTAAATTGATTCAGTTCTCTAATCGTTATCGGGAGTTTACTACTCCCGTATTCTTTCTCACGTTCTAGTGAGTTCATAGGTTTATGTTATCATTTCTTGGTTCGGTAGCTTTAGTGTGTCTCCACGTGTTCATTAATTCGCAACATGACTCCTTCTACACGTCATGAATCAAACAAGACTCAACTATGAGTCGCACTGCCATACGCAATCAACATTCAAGCAATTCATTCACAATTCACATTTCATGAATTATACAAACTTTGATTTAATTCACCATCCAACAACAAGCGATACACCACAAGCACAAGAGAGTACAAACAATCAGATTCGTGCATTTATCTTGTTAGGTGATCACACAATCAAACAAGCACACAAACCGGGGTAACCAAGTTAGGATACAGAGCATGAGGAAATCATACCTTTCACCGGGGTTTAACTTTACCGGGTCGCCTTATGTTCCTTGGTTCACATTTGTTCCTCCGACCTCACTTCCGAATCACTAATCACATATTAAGTGATTCTATTATTATTAAGGTAGCACGGTATGTAAAATTAATACTCCCGTAGTTAACCCCGTTATCCCGTTAAACTTAGGTTTACTCATGTGTGACTAAGTTCGCAACTTTCTCATTGACCTCTCACACTTGTTTACACTTCTTATGACCTTTAAAGGTCACCAAACAACTCCTAAAACCAATACCATTCAATCCCCCATGCTTAGAACCCTTAAAAACACTTTCTGGTGAATTTCTGGGGTGGTTCGGGGTTACAAACTCGGACCAATCTCGGTTTTCACCTTCTGGACAATTTCAACTATGGTCCGGGTTTGTGTACCGGGATACAAACCCGGACCAACCTATTTTTTGAGTTTCTGGGACATTTTTGGGGTGGTCCGGGTTTGTGTACTGGTTTGCAAACCCGGACCAACCCTGGAACTGTCAAAATTTACAGTTTTCCACCAGTATTCAACCCCTAATTCTCCTCTAATCATTTCCTAATCTTTACACACATTTCCCACATGTTTAAACACCTCAAAACAAGCTCTAAACCTCTTCAAACCATTGGTCAAATCCCTACTCAAATCCTTGCCCAATTTCCACAATTTTTCTTCCTTACTGTAACAGGTTGTTCCCTTGTGCATTTCTCAATTCCTTTTTGCAGTTTAGCACCTCCTACCACCTTACCAATTCATTATTGACCATAACCAATTCATTCCTAGGCAAGTGCATTAACTAAACCCAAGTTCAACTCTCATCTCCTAAGTCTTGCACACTTACTCTTTTCTAATTTTTCTAAGTCCCCAAACCTCCTTATGCTACAAATTTTCACCTCCTTCCCTCTAGTTCTCCAAATGCCATTTCAAGACCATCAATCAACTCTAAACAACACTACAAACAACTAGGTTCTCCAATACACTAAGTCATCTTAAGACACTTATTTCTCTACCAAAAGTTTGCCATAACCTCCCCATAAACCTAACATAACCAAACTCATCTTTTATCACCAAAATCAATCCTAAACTAGCCACACCCATATAAGGGTCCTACCAGCACACAAACTCAATTCAAAATTCACGAAATCACAATATAGCTCCAAAATCTTAATAAACCACAATATAACCACAAACTCAAATCATTTGGCTCCAAGGCCCTCAATTCAAACCAACAATTTACAAGCTCTTTCAAAGTCAACTAAACACATCATTTTCCATATTTTGGGTTCATTATTCAATTTAACCCACCCCAAATTCTTAAATAATCAAAACAAGCATTAAGGTGAGTTTCTTACCTTAAGCTCACAAATTCCTCTTTTGATTCTCCTCTTGTTCCTCCTCTTCTTAAATTCGGTCAAGTGGGAATGAAGTTTCCAAACTCCATCCCAACATTCAAGAAACACAAAATACATTCAATTAATTATCTAAACCCTTAGGAAATCTTAATTCAATGAAAGGGCTCAAAGCATATAGTTAGGGTTTACCTTTTTGAGCTTTTTAAGAGGGATTCTCACCCTTGAATCAAGTAGGGGATTACTCCATCATTGGAGGGTTGAAATGGAGCTCAAAATCAAGAAGAAAACAAGGCATTACAAAGGGGTAAAATCGGTCACCAAAGGAGGGAGAACAAGAATGAGTTTTTCAATGAAATTTTTACCTTAGAAGGAAGAGGAGACTCTAAGCTACAAGATGATGAGCTTTTCTATTCAAATGGGGAAAACCCATGGAGATGAAATTCTTCATTTTCGAATTTTGGAAAGAGAGAATGATAGAGGATGATGAGAGGAAGAAGAATATGTGATTATTTTTGTGATTGGAGCTTGTATGTAGCTAGAGCATGGAGAGAAAGAGGGAGTAGCCATGGGAGGAGCTCAAAATCGTTCCAACCAGTAGAGAGGGTGGGGAGCCGGCTGAAGGAAGGAGAAAAGGAAGAAAGAGAGGAAAGAGAGAAATGAGGGAGGAGAGAGAAGAAGTCACCTTTTTAACTTTTTACTTTTTCCTTTCTTTCTTTCTTTTCTTCCTAGCTTATTAGTGTGTCTGAGGGGGATGTTTGATATTTAAAAACCGGCCCCACATGTATGTACCAGCTGGAGCGTTTTTCGTCTTTTACAGAAAACGCTCGTTTATTTTCCCGGTTTTGCACTATTCACTAACCGGGCCCGTTTTCCGGAATTTTCTCGTTTCTTTAATTTTAATGGATCTTAAGATTCCATTAATGTTTATTTATAGTTATTTGATGAACTATAATTTTTACGGGTTCGTTTGACCACTCAAAGTCACGTTTTTGGGTTTTCTTAGGGAATTGCTCCCATATATTATTTAGGCATTATTAAGCCTTTAAAATCCATCCAATACCATTTTAGAGGTTGTATTTCTCCTATGGTCACATAACGCTCAATTTAGCGTTTCTCGCTTTTTAAGGCACTGTTTGTTTAGAGGGGAAAAGCAGGGGAAGAGAATGGAAAATTAACTATTTATCCCTTCTCCGTGTTTGTATTGTCCGGAAACAGAAGTGGGATGGGAATTAATTCCCCCTCGTTTTCCGCGAGCCTTCGTAACTCCATTCCCCTCCAATACCTTACGGGAATAAAGTCTGGAGTGCTGCAAATTTAATACTCTATTTACTAGTGTAGGAGTGCGATGCTGTTCTTTTTTTTTTAATTTTATGAATTGTGTTAATACTACTATTACTTATATAGATTAATTACAACAATGAATTAGTATATCTATAATGCATTTGAATTAAAAAAAAAACTAATTTGTCATTGAATTGTTTTTGGGTGGTCCTAGTAAACTGTAATTAATATGTTTATTTTTACAGTGCTAGAATATGTTAAACATAATGATGAATTATCAAATTATTTAATAATATTTAACTTTTTACGGTGCGGTCACTGTACGGCAGCACCGGGAAGTAGACAATAATTTGTTTTTCTTTTCAAAAGTGAGTTATACCGTTATACTTTTTAAGTATCAAAATACCCCTATTTGTTAATAAATATAGTTCACATTATACCACATTAATATTTTTAAGTCACAAAATGTTAACATAAAATAAAATATATTAAAACAATAAAAATAATAAAAATTTATGCTTACAAATATTGGTCAATTTGTATAAAATAAATATATTATTATAAAAACTTTAAAGATATAAATAATTATAAATAGTATTATACATTATATAGAAGCATCAAATTTGAATAAAAATAGACATAAACAGTAATGTGATATTCTGTTAATTAAAAATATTAATGTGGTATAATGTGAAATATGTTTATTAACAAGTGAGAATATTTTAGGAGTATCTAATAAATTCAAATTATTTTTTACGGTATCATTTTTTTTAAAAAAAAGTTGTGGTATTTTGTGAATTAATAAATTTTTATTGGTATTTTGTGAATTTTTCCACAAATAATTGAATAAAACAAACACGTCATTTTTATTTCAAAACTAAACAGTCATTCCCGTATTTATTCCCATACATAACCAAACAACATACATGTTTTCCCATTCCCTTTCCCATTCTCCTCGTTTTCCCGTTCCCGATCCCTTTCCCGTTTCCTTGTCCTATCCAAACGGTGCCTAAGCGTTTTCTTGATTCTTTTGGATTTATTCTTTTTTACCAAAATTCCTTAGGCACTAATAGGCCCTCAATATCGCATTAGAGTAATTTAATCACCCTAATTATGTTCGGGGTATTTCAATCTACCCCTCTTAAAGAACTTTGCCCACAAAGTTAGTGAGTCTAAGATTGTTAGTCACCAAGGTGCTCAACACTAAGGTTATACTCTCTCTACAACCTGTCAGACTCCAATGACTGACCGAATACGTACCACACATTCACACAACATGTCAAGCATGCATAGCAACCAAAAATATCTTTGCCCAAATCTCTCAATGGGGGTCCATCCGCAGACAATTAGGCACTAAGTCCTCCCCCAAATCGAGTGATCCCTCAGGTACCGGTCACGTTTGAACACTTACGCTCTCTAGTTCACGGCCATCATGACATTGAGAACTTACTCTTTCTGGCTCTACGGTCCTTTGGTTATGATCAAAATCATTTGCAACTCTAGAGAATCCTCAGGCTCCAAAGTGGGTACTCTTCCCTGACCGGACTACTCATATCCGGCGGCCCTTGGACAAATACAAAACACACACTACAAGTGTCCTACAGGTCACTTAGTACCCTTGCTCGTCCGTTGTAGTGGTTTCAAAACTATTCAACACCTCCACCGACTCACAACTAGCTTCACCTCCATGATTCAACCGGATACCCGTGCCTAGCCATGAAAGATCCACTAGCGCCTGTGGGAGTGGTTTCAAAACCAATCCTTATTCTCAAGTTTGAAGAAAAATCATTTGCCGAAATCACTTTGGAAATTCATTTTGAAAACTTCCATGCAACTCCAAGTTCCAGTTTATGTTAGTTTCACCTATTACTAGTGTGATTACTTGTGGCCACTTATAAGGAGCTTCGAGAGTCATTCAACCCCAATGTGATGAGCATTGGTGTTGAACTATCCATCCACCCCAATTTGGTGTTCGGTTTCCCTTGATCGCTAGCAAATCAAGTTCCACCTCCCACCTCAATTCACACAATCAAATAGTCAAACATTAACTTCATTTTCTATCTTCTTACTCTTTCTAGTCATAATCATACAACCATACATTTACCAATTTCTAGAATTCATTTATTTACTTACTAGTCATCCCATCCATTATTACTTACTAGCCATCTCATCAATTATTATACTTAAGAACTCAAATGTATAACTCTAATTAGTCTTTCTATCCTCCAATAGTTCACAAGTAAAATCAATTTCTATCCTCAATCATTTACAAGAAAAATCAAATCAACTCAAGTCACCTAGGGGACTCAATTCCCAATAGGTTCAACATCGGCTTCATACTGATTTATACTCATCAATTTCCTCAAACATACTCACCTCCCAAATTATTACCAACCGGGGTTCTCATTCCCCATGGAGTTTCTCTACTCCAGTCACCTCAAATCTCTCACAATCGATACTTCTTTCCACTTCCAATCTCACAAATACTCAAGTTTACACAATGAGTGGATACAAATGTTTATGTAACATAGGTACCAGTCATTCAAAACGAATTCTCTTGCGCTATGCGCATTGCAGTTTACGCACCATCACGTAAAACATACATTTCGCGGTTTTCACCCTACCCTCCTTAAAAAGGGATTACGCCCACGTAATCGACCATGTGTCAACATTGGACATTGATCTAAGGCGTTCAGCCATCATGGAGTGTTCTAACTTCCATGCGGTCTACTGTGCAATGTATTATGGTCAAAGGGTCTTAACCAAATTACTGGTTTAGTCCCTGCACCAAGAATTCTCATCGGAGTTGTTTAACTCTTAACCGGGTTCGGTTCTAGCCTTAAAGGCTTCAAGGCATTGATAATTATCCACTCATTCACAAGGTATATTAAACCTTAAAATTGGGGCCCACTAGCTTCTGCTGCGCGACCCTGATAACTTGGGTTTGTTCGCCCTTCTCGTTATCCTTAATGTGTTATACAATATCCTTTTATCCCTTTTTATCTTGGGAATAAGGTTCATCAATCATGCGTGGTATTCGTTTACCGTGCGCGAACTCAATGAGTTATAGGTTTTCTATCCAGCTCTCTGGAATCCATGTACATACTATTGTGTACTTGAGTGATTATTCACTTAGCTCCCGACATATTGTCGGTTGAGGTTGAGCCGCTACTTAGTTGTAGTGCTTCCTCTGTTGTCAATAGCTTCCGAATTATGACCTTGCATTTTCTATGCTTCGGTCCTTATGACTTCGTACGTTTCCTTCTACCTTTTACCACAATTGTCATCTTCCCAACTTCCTAGCTATCCCACTCGATCATTACTACACAAGTGCAATACCAAAACACTCAGTCCTACAGAGTGCAGAAGCGTAAACACTTGGCAGTAAATCTCTCGTGAGATTGCAATAGGAATAAACATTGTTTCCTTCTTGTCCATTGTCTACCATCTTAATTCATCAACTCCATATCATTCTTTTGTTCATTCACATATACTGGTCGCTCGCTGCGCACCATGTTCTTATGTATTTCTAACTTTGGTTCCCATGGCATCCGCTACTTCATTAGCTTATGCTCATGTCTTTCTACCATTTGTTCAATGGTTTGCCATTTACTTGGCTGATTATAGCATATGACATTCTTTTATATCTCTGAGCTCCTTGAGCGTTATTGGTTTTATGCTTCAGGTTACACCTATACAGCACTCCTTCTGAACCGGTTACTCTTTGGTTCCAATAATTGCTATGATAGCATATTTCCACTTTGCTTGGCAATAACTGTATGCTCAAGCTTCACTACAGTAGTAGTTTTGGAAGGGATGTGCTTTCAGACATTCGCTGATAACGAATGGTATCCTCACTTGTTAGTTATTACCCATTCCCTTATGGTTCTCATTAGGTTCTGCAATCGTTGTATCTCCGTATTATAGTGGTTCATGGCTTACTAGTCGTATTGCCTAGAGCTCTGCTCATTATAGGCGGTTCACATGTAATTGCGTTCCTCCGTGCACCGTAATTTGGTTTGGAGATAATACTGAGCTCCAGGCTAAGGTCCTCGCATCACGCTTCCATTCCTTGGAGGCCCTTTTAAGTATTCCGATATTGATCGGTACCTTGCAATAATTCAGGGTATCCCCTGGGTACGTGGGATCCCTTCAGTGTTCTAACCGAGTGTCCGTTGTAACTCTTGTGTCCTTATCACGACATTATTCTACGCCCTTCAAGGATTGCTCCTGGGTGTTGCTCATGGCTAACATTTGAGTATGCTCTGTCTTCTCCGCATTGTGGTTCTGGATTACAAGTTGTCCCGTTTAGGGTTATATGTCTCCCGTCCTTAGGGTAGACCGTTGATGCTTTTCCGTATGCTTATAACAGGTTTAACACTTTCTTCGGTGTTGAATGGTATCCTCCGGTACCTTAGATGATCACTCCGGGTATTTCACCTTGTTCCTTGAACATCGGTGTGTTCATGTTAGGCATTTGCCTCACTGTTTTTAGACCGGTATCCATTCCGGCTATTCCATGCTTTTGATTCAATATCCTTGAGACATATCCAATGTCTTTGATTAATTGCTAGTGCTTTTCGCATTATTAACTCTTAATCGTCCTCCTGGAGTAAGTTCTTGACACATTTAGCTTGTAAGCTAATCTGAGTTCCTTCGATTGTCCGAGGTATCCAACTGTTCGGGTTTGAATTCACTTATGGTCCGTAGAACGGAGCTGACTACTTCCCGTGTTTCGTACACTACATGTATACATACGTGGGGTACCTTATTGGTACGTTACCACCTACTTGACTAACTTACAAGGGGTTGGTCATGCCCGCAAGCTCCTTCGGAGTGCGGTCATCCCACATCCCGTATTTGGGTACACTCGTAGTGCTTGTCACACGCCTAGGTGAAGTATTCTATTGTCATCTCCTCTTGTATCATTCTATGATACTTACCGTGATTCTTCTGGTTTGGTTTTAAAAACTGAGGTTTAAAGGAAAAGTTTAAGGTTTTGAAAGAAAAGGTTGGTGTTTGAAATAAAATCTTGTGTTTTGAAAGAAAATCTTCATGGTGTTGCCATGTTTGAGGTCTTGACCAAGTCCAGCTTCCTGCTGATTGGTATGTTTGTTAATATAACGGTCAGGCCGTTAGGCCTTTCCAAGGTTTGGTTCTTCACATTCTTAGGATTAGTGTTCCTATATTTGCTTCAATCTTCATGGCGGTACTTAGTGAGTACTTGTTAGTTGTCAAAGTCCCCCAAGTTGCCTTGTTGTTACTGCACTTGCCTTGGCAAGTGCGCGGGTATGTCGGTTTTCAGGTTAACTTATACCATTTACGGTATTGTTTTCATCCACATTTGGTGTTTTTATTAGATCTTCCTTTGATCCTTTGATCTTAGTGATCAATCTCCTGAGTACTTCACAGTGCTCTTGACAAGGTTGTTGATAATTTGGGTGCCTTCCCGATCCTTGAGGTACTCCGTGTACCTTGCTTCGTTGCTCGCTCCCATGCCTTTACGGTGGTTACTAAGGTTTGATTAATCCTTAGGAACTACGTTGTAGTCCTGTTGGTGTATGTTTAATTTAAGTATTTCTGCCTCTTGGCGTTATAGGTTCGGAGTTTATCTGACCCCGACTAATTCCTTAGTCGGTTGTATGTTGTTAACGGTATTGTCAACGTTGCAGTCCGCAGACTCTCTTGTCTCGGTTTGTTACTATACCTTTTCGCTTCATTGCGTAGTTATGCTTCCCTTCTTGTTGGTTGCGCATGGTTCTTGCGACTGCGAAGCACGTCGCCCCATGGTGCCACAAATTTAGTTATTCTCTAGTTAGGATCTTCAATCTGTTGCCGTTCAGTACGGTTATTGTCGTTGAAACGGGAACCGTCTTCGGGATTTTCAGTTCTTGGAATCTACCGTATGACTGGTTCTATCTCGTACAAGGTTTATTCTACAACTGCCAGATCGGGTTTCACCCCGAGTGTGAGAGGTCTTTCCATCTCTCTAGCGTTCTTTCCCCAACTTACAACGGGGGTTGCGGAGGGCGGGACTGGTTATGTAGGCATCCAGGTCACACTGGAAGTTCCTAACTAGCGTACCTCACACGCAAACACTCAACCCTTAGCCCTAAGTCTCTAATTCCTAACTCGGTATTTTCCTAAACTCGGTATTTAGACCATCAGAGCGATACTTCGCTCTGATACCACTTTTTGTAACACCCCTACCGAAAATCCAGTCATTATCACCTAACCCGTCACAATTACCAACAACAATGCAGCGGAATTCAAACTACAACTGGGGGTGATACAATGCCGTTAGTCACCCACGTGACTAACAAGACCAAATCCAAACTCTAATATGACAATCCAAATTACATTATCGGTCTAATGGGTCTTATATACCGAGTACTACAAACCAAACTATACAATCCATTCCTTGTTCAATCCTCAAAACAAATACAACTTCAAATTCCAATATATACAAATACAATCTCAAATTTGTCCTATACCGAGTATCTACAATTCCCAAGTCCATTGACGACCATTCGGTCTTACAACTCCATAATACAAACAAATACAATTACTTAATCGACTACCCATATCAATAACAACCCCATCCTACTCTCGAACGGTTGACGGCTTCGTTGTACCTGGAAAATAAAAACGATGCCCCTAGGGGCTCAGCAAAATTCCTGCATATGACTTCTGCATACCCCGCGTACTAGCGAGGGTACGCTGACTAATTGGTCGAGGGCATGCGGTTCATTTTATTTCAAACAGCATGCATACAACTTACATTATATATGTACATTCACAATCAAAGGTCACAATGAACACAAACACTAACATGCACATCAAGGGGTTAGTTTATTATGTTCTTTACTTAGGCTTGAGGGTTTCTACCTCACTATGCCTTACTCATTTACTCATAGTCTTACCCACACTCTTGGGTTACACTTACTCAAACCTCATACTCTCAAACTCAACAAGCTTTACAATACTCAATCTCAAATCTCAACTCAATACTCAATTCACTACCTCAATGCTCAATACTCAATACTCAAGGTCTCAATTCAATACTCAATACTCAAAGGCATCTTTTAAGTCTTAGCCCCGACCTCCGGGCAGGGTCATACACAAGACCCACCACCGGGCTCATAAATACAAAAGGAGCTATGCATTTAGTTCCTCAAGTTCACAAATGTCCAGTTCTCTACCGGACTACTCAAATTCCCCAAACTCCACTCTCGGAGTCATTTCACAATCTCAAGGTTCAGCCTACAGGTATCTCTCTCGATAACATCTATTGGCTTAGGGAATTCTCAATGTCTAGTATTCTAAGATTTAGGGTTTTACCCAACTTAGGAAATACTCTAATGTTCGTGACATTGTTCATTTTAGTCGGTTCCTCTCATTGGGGTTCGACTATATTTCTAAGGGGTTTGGTGGTCCCTTCTTACCTTACTATCTCAAGGTTCATATTTTGAACAATCATCAATCCTCTAGGTAGAGGTTACTCAATTACTTCCGCTATTAATTATTGTGTGGATTAAATCGATTCAGTTCTCTAATCGTTATCGGGAGTTTACTACTCCCGTATTCTTTCTCACGTTCTAGTGAGTTCATAAGTTTATGTTATCGTTTCTTGGTTTGGTAGCTTTAGTGTGTCTCCACGTGTTCATTAATTCGCAACATGACTCCTTCTACAGGTCATGAATCAAACAAGACTCAACTATGAGTCGCACTACCATACGCAATCAACATTCAAGCAATTCATTCACAATTCACATTTCATGAATTATACAAACTTTGATTTAATTCACCATCCAACAACAAGCGATACACCACAAGCACAAGAGAGTACAAACAATCCGATTCGTGCATTTATCTTGTTAAGTGATCACACAATCAAACAAGCACATAAACCGGGGTAACCAAGTTAGGATACAGTGCATGAGGAAATCATACCTTTCACCGGGGTTTAACTTTACCGGGTCGCCTTATGTTCCTTAGTTCACATTTGTTCCTCCGACCTCACTTCCGAATCACTAATCACATATTAAGTGATTCTATTATCATTAAGGTAGCACGGTATGTAAAATTAGTACTCCCGTAGTTAACCCTGTTATCCCGTTAAACTTAGGTTTACTCATGTGTGACTAAGTTCGCAACTTTCTCATTCACCTCTCACACTTGTTTACACTTCTTAGGACCTTTAAATGTCACCAAACAACTCCTAAAACCAATACCATTCAATCCCCCATGCTTAGAACCCTTAAAAACACTTTCTGGTGAATTTCTGGGGTGGTCCGGGTTTGTGTCCGGGGTTACAAACCCGGACCAATCTCGGTTTTCACTTTCTGGACAATTTCAACTATGGTCCGGGTTTGTGTACCGGGATACAAACCCGGACCAACCTATTTTGTGAGTTTCTGGGACATTTTTGGGGTGGTCCGGGTTTGTGTAATGGTTTGCAAACCCGAACCAACCATGGAACTGTCAAAATTTACAGTTTTCCACCAGTTTTCAACCCCTAATTCACCGCTAATCATTTCCTAATCTTTCCACACATTTCCCACATGTTTAAACACCTTAAAACAAGCTCTAAACCTCTTCAAACTATTGGTTAAATCCCTACTCAAATCCTTGCCCAATTTTCACAATTTTTCTTCCTTACTGTAACAGGTTGTTCACTTGTGCATTTCTCAATTCCTTTTTGCAGTTTAGCACCTCCTACCACCTTACCAATTCATTATTGACCATAACCAATTCATTCCTAGGAAAGTGCATTAACTAAACCCAAGTTCAACTCTCATCTCCTAAGCTTGCACCCTTACTCTTTTCTAATTTTTCTAAGTCCCCAAACCTCCTTATGCTACAGATTTTCACCTCCTTCCCTCTAGTTCTCCAAATGCCATTTCAAGGCTATTACTCAACTCTAAACAACACTACAAACAACTAGGTTCTCCAATACACAAAGTCATCTTAAGACACTTATTTATCTACTAAAATTTTGCCATAACCTCCCCATAAACCTAACATAACCAAACTCATCTTTTATCACCAAAATCAATCCTAAACTAGCCACACCTATATAAGGGTCCTACCAGCACACAAACTCAATTCAAAATTCACCAAATCACAATATAGCTCCAAAATCTTAATAAACCACAATATAACCACAAACTCAAATCATTTGGCTCCAAGGCACTCAATTCAAACCAACAATTTACAAGCTCTTTCAAAGTCAACTAAACACATAATTTTAAATATTTTGGTTTCATTATTCAATTTAACGGAAATACCCCAAACCTTAATATATTGTTTAAACACTTAAACATGGTGTATTAAGACTAAAAAGAGTCTTAGAAACATTAGTAAACAATTTAAACAAAAAAACACAAAATGTGCTTTAAAGTCAATAAGAGCCAAAATGTGCTCTAAGCTTGGGATAAACTTGGTTAAGACCTAATGAACTTACCAAGACCTCATTTATACACTAATGAACATATTAAATCAATTACCAAAGAAAACCAAGCTTGAAAACAAGTTTAAACACAAAATGTGCTTTAAGGAGTCTTAAAGCACATTTTTGAAAAATTGTCTTGTAAATGAGTTTTGAATGGCTAGATGTCCATCATTACTCTTAAATATATATGTGTACTATATAATATCACATTTGGGTGTCTATATTAGTGGGAAATCAAAAATTTCACTTCTATGTGCCTTGTTTTATGAATAGTAACTTTTATAAGCTATTTTGTAACATATGTTTGTATAAGTAATTAATTGACAAACAAAGACTATATTACCCTCATTATATTAGGGGGGTTTTTTAAGGTTGGTGACTCACCACCTCTTGTTAATTTGTTAAGTAAATAATGATGACTAAGAAAGTACTATTTGCTTTTAAACTACAAATATCTTCTAAAGTAAAACCAATCTTCATTCTCTCATTTCCTTTCCTTGCTCACACGGTTTCCCACCTCTCTTCTTCCTTCCTTCTTTGTTCTCTCACGATAGAACCACTATCACCATTAGAACACAAGCTTCACCTCTTGTAAAACCTTGCTCACTTGTCCAAATCAAAAACAAACACCACCATCTTCTTCCTCTCATCAAGCTCTTCATTCCTATCTTTTCAAAAGTCCAAGACAACCATTTCGGTGCCATGGAGTTTCTCCATTGAAGGAGCTTGAGCTTGTATTTTTACATATTGTTACTCTCCTTGACTTCTAGGTAAGGAATCTCAAACAAAAATCAAGTTTCCTCCTTGTTTTTGTCATGTCCGAAAATGTATATTGAAGGAGCTTTTTATGTGACTTTGTTCTAGCTTCATTCCAACTCTTCATGGACTAGGTGGGGTCCTCTCTTGCTAGATATTCAAACTCTCTTCAAAGAGCAAGGTAAAACAACTACATTAATGTTTTTGAAACAATGTAAAACTAGGGTTTACAATGAGATGGAGCTTATAGCTTGAATACTCATTATAATGTTTGTATATTGTTTAGAGCTTGTCAAAGAATCAAGTACTCTATCGGTTTTCTAAAGGAAACAAGAAAGAAGTTATTTTGCAAAAGAGGTAAATCTACTAACCTAATGTTGTTTTATGCCTTAGGAGAAATGAGCTTATAAATGCTTATTAAAACTACCTAAAGAGCCAATGAATGACTTAGTAAAGTGTTCTCAAGAGCTTAGTAAAAGGCATATGTGTTGTTGAGTGTATTTGCAGGTTAAAGGCAAATATATTGTGGAAATTCAGTGTTTATGATTTGTGCATTTTAAGGGCCTAAGAGCCATGTCATTTAAGGGCCTAAGTGCCATGCAATTTAAATTGTGCACTATATTGTGATGTAGTGCCTTGTGAGTGAAGTTTGTGTATAATAAGTACTTGATGGATTTTTAGTGTTCTTGGTTGTTTGTTGGTAAAAACAAGGTGTCTTGGGTTAGTAATGTTCTAGGAGAACCTATGTCAAATTTGGGTAACAAATGTGAAGTTCTAAGTGTTAAAATGAGTTTGATAAGTTAAGGAGTATTTAAAATGGTTAAGTGTTGTTCTTGTGTAAGAAACATGCATTAAGGTGATTTGGGATGTAACAAGGACTTAGGCATGAGCTTGAGATTTTAGTATGTACCAAAGCCATTTTGGACTTAGATAAATACTTAGGCAAACTTTGGTAAATTAAGGAGAAAGTGTACACTAGGAAAAGAGTTTCAAGAAGGATATAAGGAAGTGTGAGAGATGATGCTTGGGAGATGATGTTAAGATAAGGAGAAAACATTTTGGGATAGTAGTTATCATAGGTGAGAAACACCATTTAGAAACCTAGTGTAAAATGTTGTAAGTGTTAGGAATTTTGTGAAGAAATAAGTAAAGGTTTAAGGAATTAGATAATGAGTTTTATGAGTGTTTAAGGATGTCTTAAGGTGTGTTTGAAGTGCCCAAATGAGGTTAGGGGGTACTAGGTTGTATGGGGTGAAGTTTGGAGTTGAATGTGACAAGGAAAACAAAGGTCTGGGGCAGACCGAACTTGCGACCGAACTTGCAAGTTCGGTCGAGCCCAGTTTACCCTGCGAGAATTGGCTTCTGGAAAAGACCGACCTTGGGGACCGGACTTGCAAGGTCGGTCGGGCCTGTATTTTGAGTACGGATTGAGTTACTGGAAAAGGCCGAACTTAGGGACCGGACATGGTAAGTTCGGTCGGGCTAAATTTACAAAAGGGAAGAAACTCTCGGGAAAAGACCGAACATAGGACCGAACTTGGTAAGTTCGGTCGGAGTAGAAAATTTTAACGGAAATGTATTCTGGAATCGACCGAACTTGGGTAAGTTCGGTCGGCAAGGTCGGTCGGACCTAAACTTGTAAAAAAAAAAAAAAAAAAAACAGAAAAGAATGTGACTTATGTAGTTAACCCTAGGGTGTATAATGAATGCAACCTAGGGTAAGATAGACATTAAAACATGTCATACAATTGTGTTAAACACTTAGTAAATTTGGAGGTTAAGTAAGTTAATTAACCGACGTTCTTGAATTATGTATAGGAGTGACCTACGGAGGAAACCAAACGAGGCAAGGACCAAGGTATGGTTTTCTTGCAGTCTGTTGTCTAGCGGTTTACACCGGTTTGTGTGTTGTATGTTTTTCTGTGTGTTTACAACGTTATAAGATTTAAACATGTAATGAGTTTACAGTTGTTCATACTATTGTGATGTGTTGTGACTCATTCCCTTGTGTGTGTCTAACATGACTTACCACCTATGTGTGTTGGTGTTAAGTTCCACTATGAACTTCTAACAAGTGTTAACTGGGAAGTGAGGAATCCGGTTCCGGTCATGCATGTAAGTTAAGAGTAGATATCTGAATCAGATTCGACTCTTATGTTGTTAAGATTGTTCTCCTTAATTTGGCGTTCGATCTCCCGCTAGCTTCTTCCAAAGCTTACCTATTCTGACTTATGATCGGTTTAGTGGGAACCTGTGTTTGTGTGGTGTGTTCGGGTCACTAAATCCGAACCATCTGTGACTTAAGTTACTCGTTCGTCTAACAGAACGGTAATGAGTGTGTTTAACGAGCTTGACATGAGAGTGAATCACTCTCTAGGCTCTTATGTTATTTGACCCTTGTGGTTTGTTATCGTGGAGTAAAATCCACTGTGTATGTGTTGTTGAGCTATGCACCATTGATGCCATGCTCCATGTTATGTTATGCTATGTATATAATTGCCATGTTATAATGACAAGTAGCTGCGCGTATCCCGGTAGCCGATGGGCTGCGCGTTAGCCATACCAGCCAAGGGTTGCTGACCCCCTCGGGGGATCCATATTTCTTATACTGCAGGATGAGGATCGAAGAAGCGGAGTGGCTTTAGATCCTAGGATGTAACCTTTTGTATACTTTTGGATGTTGGCCCGGGATGCGCCTGTGCTCCTGTGGCGTTATATTTTGGTTGTTGAGTTATACAGTGATTATACAGTGAAGGATGTATGTAAACTCGGTATTGTATATAATGTATTTATGGTTTAGTTTTATGCTCGGGAGTCTGATCATCAGACCGGTACAATTGTATTTATTCTGCCTTGTCAACCACGTGGGTGGTTGACGGCGTTGTAGCACCGAAGCGTTAGTTACTGTTTAGTTTATTTCCGCTGCGATTTCATTTAGTATCATGTGCGTATTAGGGGTGTTACAAAAAGTGGTATCAGAGCGAAGTATCGCTCTGATGACTAGAATACCGAGCTTAGGAATACCGAGTTAGGAAACCTAACTACAGTTACCTAAGTGATCAGTTATGGAAAGGTTAACCACTAACTAAGTGTGGAAATACCTTATTGTCGGGAAGCGTTATGATCGTTGGACCGATAAGTGTGTAAGCATATTGCTAATGAATACTCATGTGAATACAGATGTCAGGTAGACCACGCGGTAGAGGCCGCGGAAGTGGTACTGTACTGGGGGTGACCAGGGCGAGAACACTACGGCTCAGGTTATGGCTGAGGCTGTAGCAGCCGCTGTGGCCCAGATGGTACCCCAGCTTGTAGCTGCGATCCAGCAGGGGCAGATGCCCGGAGTTCAGCCACCACCGCCACCGCCACGAGAGACCAACTGGGTCAAGGCATTGGCAGACTTGAGACCCCCTTCATTTCATGGGGAGACCGACCCACGTAAGTTGGAGGCGTACATCTCCGAGTTGGAGACCGCCTACGAGACCTTGGCTGTGCCCGCAGAGGCTAAGGTCCGTCTTGCCGCTTACTACTGAAGGGTTCGGCACAGAATTGGTGGAAGCTTGTGAGAGAGGACCGGATGGCGGATCCTCAGTTTGGTTGGAGGGAGTACACGGCTCTGCTGCGAGCCAAATACTACCCCGTGCACGTTCAGAGGCCAAGCGCCTGAGCTGGATAGTCTGAGGCAGGGGGACAAGGTGACGGTTGATGAGTACTACACGCCTTCACCGGCCTTGTCCACCTGTTACCGGACCTGGGATACTCGAACCGGGTGCTGGTAAACCGTTTCTACAACGGTCTCAGCCACCGTCTTCGCTATGGGATGGGGCCAGCTGAGTATACTACCTTGCAGGTAATTTAAGTAAAGAGTGATGTGAATATGTATAGTCTACAAGTGAGTATTAATGTGAGTTTGTGAGTATGTATTGCGGGGCATGACTGATCATCCTAAATACAGGAGTGCTATCATGCCGCTGCTAAGGTGGAGATCACCGTCCGTCTGAGGGACGAGGAGAATGCGCACAAGCGCAAGGCCACGAGCGAGGGCCAGAGTTCGCAGGGGTACGGGGGAGAAAGAAGAAGAAGAAACCTTATCCCCAGCCCCAGAAGAGTCAGCACCAGGGTGACAAGGGCCAAGCCCAAACCACCACCGCTGAGGAGCCACTGAAGCTCACATATGCTTATGCGGCGAAGCCCCTACGCTCTTACCCACCAAAGGGTAATTGTTTAATCATGTGTAATAAGTTGATGTGTATGTTGATAAGTTGTGAAACAAGTACTGAGTGTGTATTGTGTTAGCAGCTAGCACGGGCTCTGGACCGGAGCGCCACTATTACTGTAAGTGGTGCAATGGAGACCACCCCGGCAAGGACTGCAAGGGAATGAGGTGCAGTGTCGATACTGCGAGAAGTGGGGCACCGTGACCACGAGTGTTACCGGAACCCCAACAGCAGAGTCAACAAGCCCAAGGGGCAGTGGAAGGGTAAGGCCACAGCAGCTATTGATGGCCCGAAGACGGCTAACCAGCCACCCACCGATCAGAGGCATACTGATTCCCAGAAGGGGAAAGGGTCGGGACCTAGCAAGGCCCCCTGAATGTGGTGGACCGGTCTGAGGCGCCAGGGCCCTCTTCTAGACCAGGTACCGCCTAAACTGTTGAATGTAATAAGTGATTGCATACCGCATTTCATGCTTATGTGTTTAGTGAGTTCAAGTGTATTATCATGTGAGTAAGGAGTTAAAGTATAGTGTGAAAGACACCTAATTAGATAATTCTAAACTGAAAGGAACCTTCAATATATGTTATCCAATCCCACCCACACCAAACCCTGAAGAGACCACCATCAACATCACCGACTTTCCAATGGAGCAATGTCAGGTTATCCAGCCAGGTATGATACTCTTAAGTGGATACCTGACACCGGAAGCACAAGTCCATATCATCAGACGATGCGACGAACTTGGAGCTAAACCTGGAGGTTTCTACACACCTGAATATCCGAACGGATCAAGAATGCAATTGAAGATGATGTGCATGGGTAAGGACTGGAACCCTTACACCAAGTCATATCAAGAAGTGCGAGCCGAAGATGGAGCAACAGTACCAAGTATACCTGAGGAGTTCCGTGCGGTCGTTAATCACGCCGTGGGAATTGCTCAACAAGTTGAAACGGAATCAATTCCAAGTGTGGAAGCAGATTTGTGTATTGTGAACTTCTACCAGAAAGGTGGACGGTTAGGTTTACACCAAGATAAGGACGAGTCACCCGAGTCTCTAAGTAAGGGAGTACCCGTGGTGTCTTGGTCCATTGGTGATACCGCAGTATTTGTGTATGGCGAGCAGAAGCGTGCTGATCTCGCAAGGAAGTTAATGTTAAGTCAGGAGATGTATTAATCATGGGTGGGCAGTCAAGGATGCTATATCATGGCATCAGGAAGATCAAACTGAATACCGCACCGTCGGCAGTGATCAATGCCACACACATGAAACCCGGACGTTTGAATTTGACCTTCAGACAATTCTAAACCTTGTATACTTTGTAATGTGTTAAGCCAGTATATGTTAAGGAGTTATGTATGTGTTAAGTGATATCAACCATGTAACCAACAATGTTGTAAGAGGAAGTGTTAATGAATAAAGTGGAGTTATTGAAGTATATCAACCGTGTTGTTACCCAGTACTTATTAGTTTGCCAATGAATTAGGCTGTGCACTCGGAACGGGAGGTACATTGAGTGTCTGCAATGAGGCAGAAGCCGGCAAGAGCGGCACAATCCTCACCGGTACCTTTCCAGTGAATGGCGTGGATGCATCGATCCTGTTCGACTCTGGAGCCTCGCACACATTTGTTTCGCTATCTTTTGCGAAGAGGCTGGGGTTAGATGGAGAGGAGATGCCAGACTTCTTGGTCACTCTCCCATCGAAAGAGCGGATCAGGTGTACCCGCTACCACCGAGATGTCATTGTACGAATCAGAGGTGAAGAGTTCCCGATCGACCTGATAGAGTTCGACGGACTTGGATTTGATGTGATTGTCGGGATGAACTGGTTGGAGCGGTACAAGGGCAGAATCCTGTGTGCCGAGCATCGACTGCTTCTTCGGAGTCCATCTGGGGTTACCATATCTTACCGCCAGAGGCCCAGGGAGCCTTCGACTCAGATCATCACCGCCATGGCCATGTATCGTGAGTTACGACGAGGGAGTGATGTGTACCTCTGCTATGTCCAGGACATAGAGAGAGACCCTGAGTTTAGCCCAGATGTGCCGGTAGTGTCGGAGTTTCCTGATGTATTTCCTAAGGAACTGCCGGGCATGCCGCCAGCACGAGAGGTTGAGTTTGAGATCGACTTAGTACCGGGCACTGGACCCATTGCGAAAGCACCTTATCGTATGGCTCCAGCAGAGATGACAGAGCTCAAGGAGCAGCTGAGAGACCTACTCGACAAGGGCTTCATCCGCCCTAGTGTGTCACCATGGGGAGCGCCAGTCCTCTTCGTGAAGAAGAAGGACGGTAGCCTCCGCCTGTGTATTGATTATCGGGAGCTGAATGCTGTTACGGTGAAAAACCGTTACCCTTTACCACGCATCGACGATCTATTTGATCAGCTGAGGGGTGCATCAGTATTCTCCAAGATAGACTTACGTTCCGGATACCATCAGATTGCCATCCGTGACAGTGATATCGAGAAGACAGCTTTCAGAACGAGGTATGGGCATTATGAGTTCACAGTTATGCCATTTGGCTTATCGAATGCACCAGCCAAGTTCATGGACTTAATGAACCGCTTGTTCCAAGATCAGTTGGACAAGTCAGTGGTAGTCTTCATCGATGACATTCTTGTGTATTCTAAATCTAGAGGTGAGCACGAAAGCCACCTGAGAGATGTGTTACAAACTCTGAGGAGAAACCAGTTGTATGCAAAGTTTTCGAAATGTGAATTTTGGTTGAACCAAGTATCTTTCCTTGGACATGTGATTTCTGATGCCGGGATCGCTGTTGATCCGGCAAAGATAGATGCAGTGCGCACCTGGCCTAGGCCGAAGACAGTCACTGATATCAGGAGCTTCCTCGGTCTGGCAGGATATTATAGGAGGTTTGTGAAGGACTTCTCCAGTATCTCGAAGCCGATGACTTCCTTAATGAAGAAGGATGCACCATTCGAGTGGACAGTCGACTGTGAGAGTTCTTTCGCGAGTCTCAAGGATGCTCTGACATCTGCACCAGTCCTGACTATACCAGACGGTCCAGATGGTTTTGAGGTCTACTGCGACGCATCAGGCAGAGGTATGGGTTGTGTATTGATGCAACACGGGAAGGTCGTGCATACGCCTCCCGTCAGCTGAAGAAGCATGAGGAGAACTACCCTACCCACGACTTAGAATTGGGTGCCATTGTCTTCGCATTGAAGATATGGCGACATTATTTGTATGGGGTAAGTGTGACAATCTATTCTGATCATAAAAGCTTAAAGTACTTGTTCACTCAGAAAGAGTTGAACATGAGGCAAAGAAGGTGGGTTGAGTTTCTGAATGACTATGATATTAATCTGCAATACAAAGAGGGTAAGGCAAATGTGGTAGCTGACGCTGAGTCGCCGAGCACACTCTCTCCATTCGCTAGTCTCTTATACTGGCTTGGTTGAAGAGGTGCGGAGTGCTCAGATGACGGATCAGTACATGCTGGAGATCCGGCAGAAGCTTATTGATGGCACATTCGAGGGTCAGAAGTACGACTTCAGACTCCATGATGATGACCTGATTAGGCTGAATGGCCGCTTGTGTATACCTAGGGTAGCGCTGAGTTGAAGGAGCGCATATTGAGTGAATCCCATTGTTCTACTACTTCGATTCACCCCGGAGCTTCAAAGATGTATAAAGGTATGAAAGGTATTTTTGGTGGACTGGAATGAAGAAGATGTTAGTGATTATGTATTGAGGTGTCTCACTTGCCAGAAGGTTAAGTTTGAGCACCGACGGCCTGGTGGTATGGTACAGCCAATGCCAGTGCCTGAGTGGAAGTTCCATGATATCTCCATGGACTTTGTAGTAGGGCTTCCGCCTACAAGGGGAGGTCTGAATATGATATGGGTGATAGTTGACCGACTGACCAAGGTGGCCCGATTCATTCCGATGAAGGACACTTGGAAAGTGGCAAGATTGGCAGAACTGTTTGATAAGAGATTGTAAGACATCATGGTGTACCGAAAACGATTGTATCTGACAGAGACACCAGATTCTTATCCAGATATTGGAAGTCCACACGAGAGGCATTGGGTACTGAATTGAAATTGAGTACAGCGTTTCACCCACAGACCGATGGTCAGAGTGAGCGCACTATTCAGACACTTGAGGACATGCTACGTGCTTGTGCACTTGACTTTCAGACCAGCTGGATTGATAAGTTACATCTGATCGAGTTTAGTTACAACAACAGTTATCATGCTTCGATCAAGATGTCTCCCTTCCAGGCCTTGTACGGTAGACCATGCCGCACGCCATTATGCTGGGATGAGTCGAGTGAGACGGTCATTATAGGACCAGAGTATCTTGAGCAAGTTCAGGCAGAAGTTCGCCAGATCAGGGCTAATATGAAAGCAGCTCAGATAGACAGAAGTCGTACGCAGATGTGCGCCGACGTGACCTGGAGTTCGCCGTGGGCGATCAGGTATTTTTGAGAGTGTCCCCCATGAAGGGAGTGTTTCGTTTTGGCCAGAAGGGCAAGTTGAGCCCAAAGTATGTGGGGCCTTACGTTGTGACGGAGCGGATCGGCCCGGTAGCCTATAGACTAGACCTACCCGCCGAGCTGGGCAAGGTACATGATGTATTTCATGTGTCCCAGTTGAAGAAGTATATGTCTCATCCGTCTCATGTGCTTCAGCCTGAAAGGCTAACCTTAGAGCCGACCATGCGATCAGTGGAGACTCCGGTACGGATTCTGGATGCTAAGACTCGAGACACTCGCCATAAGTCCGTGAGACTGGTGAAAGTTCTTTGGTCTAACCAGGACGTTGAGGAGGCCACTTGGGAGCTGGAAGACAAGATGAAGGCGAAGTACCCGTCATTGTTTACTTCTTAGTACTTATGTGTATAGGGTACGGGGCGTACCCCTTTTTAAGGGGGGTAGAGCCGTTTCGGTTATGTGTGTACGACGTGTATTTGAATACATCGTCTATGTTATGTTGTTATGTTACAGACCGTTGTGTCTGAATGATGTGGATAATGTTGTATGGACCTTGTGTCCAATGTTATGTTATGTTGTATGGACCTGGAGTCCAATGTTATGTAAGTGTGTTGTTAGTAATGTATGGAAGTATTGTTTATAAGTGTTCCCGTGTTCTAATATTTAGGATATGTGGAAGTATGAACTTTGAGGACAAAGTTCTTTTAAGGGGGGTAGATTGAAATACCCCAAACCTTAATATCTCAGTTTATTGGATTTCGGGTTGGGGTATTACAAAAAGAGTCTTAGAAACATTAGTAAACAATTTAAACAAAAGGAAAACACAAAATGTGCTTTAAAGTCAATAAGAGCCAAAATGTGCTCTAAGCTTGGGATAAACTTGGTTAAGACCTAATGAACTTACCAAGACCTCATTTATACTAATGAACATATTAAATCAATTACCAAAGAAAACCAAGCTTGAAAACAAGTTTAAACACAAAATGTGCTTTAAGGAGTCTTAAAGCACATTTTTGAAAAATTGTCTTGTAAATGAGTTTTGAATGGCTAGATGTCCATCATTACTCTTAAATATATATGTGTACTATATAATATCACATTTGGGTGTCTATATTAGTGGGAAATCAAAAATTTCACTTCTATGTGCCTTGTTTTATGAATAGTAACTTTTATAAGCTATTTTGTAACATATGTTTGTATAAGTAATTAAATTGACAAACAAAGACTATATTACCCTCATTATATAGGGGGCCGGTTTTTAAGGTTGGTGACTCACCACCCTTTGTTAATTTGTTAAGTAAAAATGATGACTAAGAAAGTACTATTTGCTTTAAACTACAAATATCTTCTAAAGTAAACCAATCTTCATTCTCTCATTTCTTTCCTTGCTCACACGGTTTCCCACCTCTTCTTCTTCCTTCTTTGTTCTCTCACGATAAACCACTATCACCATTAGAACACAAGCTTTGACCTCTTGTAAAACCTTGCTCACTTGTCCAAATCAAAAACAAACACCACCATCTTCTTCCTCTCATCAAGCTCTTCATTCCTATCTTTTCAAAAGTCCAAGACAACCATTTCGGTGCCATGGAGTTTCTCCATTGAAGGAGCTTGAGCTTGTATTTTTACATATTGTTACTCTCCTTGACTTCTAGGTAAGGAATCTCAAAAAAACTTCATTTCCTCCTTGTTTTTGTCATGTCCGAAAATATATTGAAGGAGCTTTTTATGTGACTTTGTTCTAGCTTCATTCCAACTCTTCATGGACTAGGTGGAGTCTCTCTTGCTAGATATTCAAACTCTCTTCAAAGAGCAAGGTAAAACAACTACATTAATGTTTTTGAAACAATGTAAAACTAGGGTTTACAATGAGATGGAGCTTATAGCTTGAATACTCATTATAATGTTGTATATTGTTTAGAACTTGTCAAAGAATCAAGTACTCTATCGGTTTTCTAAAGGAAACAAGAAAGAAGTTATTTTGCAAAAGAGGTAAATCTACTAACCTAATGTTGTTTTAATGCCTTAGGAGAAATGAGCTTATAAATGCTTATTAAAACTACCTAAAGAGCCAATGGTGAATGACTTAGTAAAGTGTTCTCAAGAGCTTAGTAAAAGGCATATGTGTTGTTGAGTGTATTTGCAGGTTAAAGGCAAATATATTGTGGAAATTCAGTGTTTATGATTTGTGCATTTTAAGGGCCTAAGAGCCATGTCATTTAAGGGCCTAAGTGCCATGCAATTTAAATTGTGCACTATATTGTGATGTAGTGCTTGTGAGTGAAGTTTGTGTATAATAAGTACTTGATGGATTTTTAGTGTTCTTGGTTGTTGTTGGTAAAAACAATGTGTTTTGGATTAGTAATGTTCTAGGAGAACCTATGTCAAATTTGGGTAACAAATGTGAAGTTCTAAGTGTTAAAATGAGTTTGATAAGTTAAGGAGTATTTAAAATGGTTAAGTGTTGTTCTTGTGTAAGAAACATGCATTAAGGTGATTTGGGATGTAACAAGGACTTAGGCATGAGCTTGAGATTTTAGTATGTACCAAAGCCATTTTGGACTTAGTAAAGACTTAGGCAAACTTTGGTAAATTAAGGAGAAAGTGTACACTAGGAAAAGAGTTTCAAGAAGGATATAAGGAATTAGTGTGAGAGATGATGCTTGGGAGATGATGTTAAGATAAGGAGAAAACATTTTGGGATAGTAGTTATCATAGGTGAGAAACACCATTTAGAAACCTAGTGTAAAATGTTGTAAGTGTTAGGAATTTTGTGAAGAAATAAGTAAAGGTTTAAGGAATTAGATAATGAGTTTATGAGTTTAAGGATGTCTTAAGTGTGTTTGAAGTGCCCAAAGGTTAGGGGGTACTAGGTTGTATGGGGTGAAGTTTGGAGTTGAATGTGAAAAGGAAAACAAAGGTCTGGGGCAGACCGAACTTGCGACCGAACTTGCAAGTTCGGTCGAGCCCAGTTTACCCTGCGAGAATTGGCTTCTGGAAAAGACCGACCTTGGGGACCGGACTTGCAAGGTCGGTCGGGCTGTATTTTGAGTACGGATTGAGTTCTGGAAAAGGCCGAACTTGGGACCGGACATGGTAAGTTCGGTCGGGCTAAATTTACAAAGGGAGAAACTCTCGGGAAAAGACCGAACATAGGACCGACTTGGTAAGTTCGGTCGGAGTAGAAAATTTTAACGGAAATGTATTCTGGAATCGACCGAACTTGGGTAAGTTCGGTCGGCAAGGTCGGTCGGACCTAAACTTGTAAAAAAAAAAAAAAACAGAAAAGAATGTGACTTATGTAGTTAACCCTAGGGTGTATAATGAAGGTAACCTAGGGTAAGATAGACATTAAAACATGTCATACAATATGTTAAACACTTAGTAAATTTGGAGGTTAAGTAAGTTAATTAACCGACGTTCTTGAATTATGTATAGGAGTGACCTACGGAGGAAACCAAACGAGGCAAGGACCAAGGTATGGTTTTCTTGCAGTCTGTTGTCTAGCGGTTTACACCGGTTTGTGTGTTGTATGTTTTTGTGTGTTTACAACGTTATAAGATTTAAACATGTAATGAGTTTACAGTTGTTCATATTATTGTGATGTGTTGTTGTGACTCATTCCCTTGTGTGTGTCTAACATGACTTACCACCTATTGTGTGTTGGTGTTAAGTTCCACTATGAACTTCTAACAAGTGTTAACTGGGAAGTGAGGAATCCGGTATCCGGTCATGCATGTAAGTTAAGAGTAGATATCTGAATCAGATTCGACTCTTATGTTGTTAAGATTGTTCTCCTTAATTTGGCGTTCGATCTCCCGCTAGCTTCTTCCAAAGCTTACCTATTCTGACTTATGATCGGTTTAGTGGGAACCTGTGTTTGTGTGGTGTGTTCGGGTCACTAAATCCGAACCATCTGTGACTTAAGTTACTCGTTCGTCTAACAGAACGGTAATGAGTGTGTTTAACGAGCTTGACATGAGAGTGAATCACTCTCTAGGCTCTTATGTTATTTGACCCTTGTGGTTTGTTATCGTGGAGAAAATCCACTGTGTATGTGTTGTTGAGCTATGCATATGATGCCATGCTCCATGTTATGTTATGCTATGTATATAATTGAATGCCATGTTATAATGACAAGTAGCTGCGCGTATCCCGGTAGCCGATGGGCTGCGCGTTAGCCATACCAGGGTTGCTGACCCCCTCGGGGGATCCATATTTCTTATACTGCAGGATGAGGATCGAAGAAGCGGAGTGGCTTTAGATCCTAGGATGTAATTTGTATACTTTTGGATGTTGGCCCGGGATGCGCCTGTGCTCCTGTGGCGTTATATATTATTGGTTGTTGCATACAGTGATATTATCAGTGAAGGATGTATGTACACTCGGTATTGTATATATATGTATTTATGGTTTAGTTTTATGCTCGGGAGTCTGATCATCAGACCGGTACAATTGTATTTATTCTGCCTTGTCAACCACGTGGGTGGTTGACGGCGTTGTAGCACCGAAGCGTTAGTTACTGTTAGTGTTTTACTTCCGCTGCGTTTTCATTGGTATCATTGCGTATAGCAAAAATTGGTATCAGCGAAGTATCGCTCTGATGACTAGAATACCGAGCTTAGGAATATACCGAGTTAGGAAACCTAACTACAGTTACCTAAGTGATCAGTTATGGAAAGGTTAACCACTAACTAAGTGTGGAAATACCTTATTGTCGGGAAGCGTTACGATCGTTGGACCGATAAGTGTGTAAGCATATTGCTAATGAATACTCATGTGAATACAGATGTCAGGTAGACCACGCGGTAGAGGCCGCGGAAGTGGTACTGGTACTGGGGTGACCAGGGCGAGAACACTACGGCTCAGGTTATGGCTGAGGCTGTAGCAGCCGCTGTGGCCCAGATGGTACCCCAGCTTGTAGCTGCGATCCAGCAGGGGCAGATGCCCGGAGTTCAGCCACCACCGCCACCGCCACGAGAGACCAACTGGGTCAAGGCATTGGCAGACTTGAGACCCCCTTCATTTCATGGGGAGACCGACCCACGTAAGTTGGAGGCGTACATCTCCGAGTTGGAGACCGCCTACGAGACCTTGGCTGTGCCCGCAGAGGCTAAGGTCCGTCTTGCCGCTTACTACCTGAAGGGTTCGGCACAGAATTGGTGGAAGCTTGTGAGAGAGGACCGGATGGCGGATCCTCAGTTTGGATGGAGGGAGTACACGGCTCTGCTGCGAGCCAAATACTACCCCGTGCACGTTCAAGAGGCCAAGCGCCTGGAGCTGGATAGTCTGAGGCAGGGGACAAGGTGTCGGTTGATGAGTATACACTGCCTTCACCGGCCTTGTCCACCTGTTACCGGACCTGGGATACTCGAACCGGGTGCTGGTAAACCGTTTCTACAACGGTCTCAGCCACCGTCTTCGCTATGGGATGGGGCCAGCTGAGTATACTACCTTGCAGGTAATTTAAGTAAAGAGTGATGTGAATATGTATAGTCTACAAGTGAGTATAATGTGAGTTTGTGAGTATGTATTGCGGGGCATGACTGATCATCCTAAATACAGGAGTGCTATCATGCCGCTGCTAAGGTGGAGATCACCGTCCGTCTGAGGGACGAGGAGAATGCGCACAAGCGCAAGGCCACGAGCGAGGGCCAGAGTTCGCAGGGGTACGGGGGAGGAAAGAAGAAGAAGAAACCTTATCCCAGCCCCAGAAGAGTCAGCACCAGGGTGACAAGGGCCAAGCCCAAACCACCACCGCTGAGGAGCCACTGAAGCTCACATATGCTTACGCGGCGAAGCCCCTACGCTCTTACCCACCAAAGGGTAATGGTTTAATCATGTGTAATAAGTTGATGTGTATATTGATAAGTTGTGGAACAAGTACTGAGTGTGTATTGTGTTAGCAGCTAGCACGGGCTCTGGACCGGAGCGCCACTATTACTGTAAGTGGTGCAATGGAGACCACCCCGGCAAGGACTGCAAGGGAATGAGGTGCAGTGTCGATACTGCGAGAAGTGGGGTCACCGTGACCACGAGTGTTACCCCAACCCGCAGAGTCAACAAGCCCAAGGGGCAGTGGAAGGGTAAGGCCACAGCATTTGATGGCCCGAAGACGGCTAACCAGCCACCCACTGATCAGAGGCATACTGATTCCCAGAAGGGGAAAGGGTCGGGACCTAGCAAGGCCACCCTGAATGTGGTGGACCGGTCTGAGGCGCCAGGGCCCTCTTCTAGACCAGGTACCGCCTAAACTGTTGAATGTAATAAGTGATTGCATACCGCATTTCATGCTTATGTGTGTTAGTGAGTTCAAGTGTATTATCATGTGAGTAAGGAGTTAAAGTATAGTGTGAAAGACACCTAATTAGATAATTCTAAACTGAAAGGAACCTTCAATATATGTTATCCAATCCCACCCACACCAAACCCTGAAGAGACCACCATCAACATCACCGACTTTCCAATGGAGCAATGTCAGGTTATCCAGCCAGGTATGATACTCTTAAGTGGATACCTGACACCGGAAGCACAGTCCATATCATCAGACGATGCGACGAACTTGGAGCTAAACCTGGAGGTTTCTACACACCTGAATATCCGAATGGATCAAGAATGCAATTGAAGATGATGTGCATGGGTAAGGACTGGAACCCTTACACCAAGTCATATCAAGAAGTGCGAGCCGAAGATGGAGCAACAGTACCAAGTATACCTGAGGAGTTCCGTGCGGTCGTTAATCACGCCGTGGGAATTGCTCAACAAGTTGAAACGGAATCAATTCCAAGTGTGGAAGCAGATTTGTGTATCGTGAACTTCTACCAGAAAGGTGGACGGTTAGGTTTACACCAAGATAAGGACGAGTCACCCGAGTCTCTAAGTAAGGGAGTACCCGTGGTGTCTTGGTCCATTGGTGATACCGCAGTATTTGTATATGGCGAGCAGAAGCGTGCTGATCTCGCAAGGAAGTTAATGTTAAGTCAGGAGATGTACTAATCATGGGTGGGCAGTCAAGGATGCTATATCATGGCATCAGAAGATCAAACTGAATACCGCACCGTCGGCAGTGATCAATGCCACACACATGAAACCCGGACGTTTGAATTTGACCTTCAGACAATTCTAAACCTTGTATACTTTGTAATGTGTTAAGCCAGTATATGTTAAGGAGTTATGTATGTGTTAAGTTATATCAACCATGTAAACCAACAATGTTGTAAAGAGGAAGTGTTAATGAATAAAGTGGAGTTATTGAAGTATATCAACCGTGTTGTTACCCAGTACTTATTAGTTTGCCAATGAATTAGGCTGTGCACTCGGAACGGGAGGTACATTGAGTGTCTGCAATGAGGCAGAAGCCGGCAAGAGCGGCACAATCCTCACCGGTACCTTTCCAGTGAATGGCGTGGATGCATCGATCTGTTCGACTCTGGAGCCTCACACACATTTGTTTCGCTATCTTTTGCGAAGAGGCTGGGGTTAGATGGAGAGGAGATGCCAGACTTCTTGGTCACTCTCCCATCGAAAGAGCGGATCAGGTGTACCCGCTACCACCGAGATGTCATTGTACGAATCAGAGGTGAAGAGTTCCCGATCGACCTGATAGAGTTCGACGGACTTGGATTTGATGTGATTGTCGGGATGAACTGGTTGGAGCGGTACAAGGGCAGAATCCTGTGTGCCGAGCATCGACTGCTTCTTCGGAGTCCATCTGGGGTTACCATATCATACCGCCAGAGGCCCAGGGAGCCTTCGACTCAGATCATCACCGCCATGGCCATGTATCGTGAGTTACGACGAGGGAGTGATGTGTACCTCTGCTATGTCCAGGACATAGAGAGAGACCCTGAGTTTAGCCCAGATGTGCCGGTAGTGTCGGAGTTTCCTGATGTATTTCCTAAGGAACTGCCGGCATGCCGCCAGCACGAGAGGTTGAGTTTGAGATCGACTTAGTACCGGGCACTGGACCCATTGCGAAAGCACCTTATCGTATGGCTCCAGCAGAGATGACAGAGCTCAAGGAGCAGCTGAGAGACCTACTCGACAAGGGCTTTATCCGCCCTAGTGTCACCATGGGGAGCGCCGTCTCTTCGTGAAGAAGAAGGACGGTAGCCTCCGCCTGTGTATTGATTATCGGGAGCTGAATGCTGTTACGGTGAAAAACCGTTACCCTTTACCACGCATCGACGATCTATTTGATCAGCTGAGGGGTGCATCAGTATTCTCCAAGATAGACTTACGTTCCGGATACCATCAGATTGCCATCCGTGACAGTGATATCGAGAAGACAGCTTTCAGAACGAGGTATGGGCATTATGAGTTCACAGTTATGCCGTTTGGCTTATCGAATGCACCAGCAAGTTCATGGACTTAATGAACCGCTTGTTCCAAGACAGTTGGACAAGTCAGTGGTAGTCTTCATCGATGACATTCTTGTGTATTCTAAATCAAAAGGTGAGCACGAAAGCCACCTGAGAGATGTGTTACAAACTCTGAGGAGGAACCAGTTGTATGCAAAATTTTCGAAATGTGAATTTTGGTTGAACCAAGTATCTTTCCTTGGACATGTGATTTCTGAGGCCGGGATCGCTGTTGATCCGGCAAAGATAGATGCAGTGCGCACCTGGCCTAGGCCGAAGACAGTCACTGATATCAGGAGCTTCCTCGGTCTGGCAGGATATTAAGGAGGTTTGTGAAGGACTTCTCCAGTATCTCGAAGCCGATGACTTCCTTAATGAAGAAGGATGCACCATTCGAGTGGACAGTCGACTGTGAGAGTTCTTTCGCGAGTCTCAAGGATGCTCTGACATCTGCACCAGTCCTGACTATACCAGACGGTCCAGATGGTTTTGAGGTCTACTGCGACGCATCAGGCAGAGGTATGGGTTGTGTATTGATGCAGCACGGGAAGGTCGTAGCATCGCCTCCCGTCAGAGAAGAAGAAACATGAGGAGAACTACCCTACCCACGACTTAGAATTGGGTGCCATTGTCTTCGCATTGAAGATATGGCGACATTATTTGTATGGGGTAAGTGTGACAATCTATTCTGACCATAAAAGCTTAAAGTACTTGTTCACTCAGAAAGAGTTGAACATGAGGCAAAGAAGGTGGGTTGAGTTTCTGAATGATTACGATATTAATCTGCAATACAAAGAGGGTAAGGCAAATGTGGTAGCTGACGCACTGAGTCGCCGAGCACACTCTCTCCATTCGCTGGTCTCTCATACTGGCTTGGTTGAAGAGGTGCGGAGTGCTCAGATGACGGATCAGTACATGCTGGAGATCCGGCAGAAGCTTATTGATGGCACATTCGAGGGTCAGAAGTACGACTTCAGACTCCATGATGATGACCTGATTAGGCTGAATGGCCGCTTGTGTATACCTAGGGGTAGCGCTGAGTTGAAGGAGCGCATATTGAGTGAATCCCATTGTTCTACTACTTCGATTCACCCCGGAGCTTCAAAGATGTATAAAGGTATGAAGAGGTATTTTTGGTGGACTGGAATGAAGAAAGATGTTAGTGATTATGTATTGAGGTGTCTCACTTGCCAGAAGGTTAAGTTTGAGCACCGACGGCCTGGTGGTATGGTACAGCCAATGCCAGTGCCTGAGTGGAAGTTCCATGATATCTCCATGGACTTTGTAGTAGGGCTTCCGCCTACAAGGGGAGGTCTGAATATGATATGGGTGATAGTTGACCGACTGACCAAAGTGGCCCGATTCATTCCGATGAAGGACACTTGGAAAGTGGCAAGATTGGCAGAACTGTTTGATAAAGAAATTGTAAGACATCATGGTGTACCGAAAACGATTGTATCTGACAGAGACACCAGATTCTTATCCAGATATTGGAAGTCCACACGAGAGGCATTGGGTACTGAATTGAAATTGAGTACAGCGTTTCACCCACAGACCGATGGTCAGAGTGAGCGCACTATTCAGACACTTGAGGACATGCTACGTGCTTGTGCACTTGACTTTCAGACCAGCTGGATTGATAAGTTACATCTGATCGAGTTTAGTTACAACAACAGTTATCATGCTTCGATCAAGATGTCTCCCTTCCAGGCCTTGTACGGTAGACCATGCCGCACGCCATTATGCTGGGATGAGTCGAGTGAGACGGTCATTATAGGACCAGAGTATCTTGAGCAAGTTCAGGCAGAAGTTCGCCAGATCAGGGCTAATATGAAAGCAGCTCAAGATAGACAGAAGTCGTACGCAGATGTGCGCCGACGTGACCTGGAGTTCGCCGTGGGCGATCAGGTATTTTTGAGAGTGTCCCCCATGAAGGGAGTGTTTCGTTTTGGCCAGAAGGGCAAGTTGAGCCCAAAGTATGTGGGGCCTTACGTTGTGACGGAGCGGATCGGCCCGGTAGCCTATAGACTAGACCTACCCGCCGAGCTGGGCAAGGTACATGATGTATTTCATGTGTCCCAGTTGAAGAAGTATATGTCTCATCCGTCTCATGTGCTTCAGCCTGAAAGGCTAACCTTAGAGCCGACCATGCGATCAGTGGAGACTCCGGTACGGATTCTGGATGCTAAGACTCGAGACACTCGCCATAAGTCCGTGAGACTGGTGAAAGTTCTTTGGTCTAACCAGGACGTTGAGGAGGCCACTTGGGAGCTGGAAGACAAGATGAAGGCGAAGTACCCGTCATTGTTTACTTCTTAGTACTTATGTGTATAGGGTACGGGGCGTACCCCTTTTAAGGGGGGTAGAGCCGTTTCGGTTATGTGTGTACGACGTGTATTTGAATACATCGTCTATGTTATATTGTTATGTTACAGACCGTTGTGTCTGAATGATGTGGATAATGTTGTATGGACCTTGTGTCCAATGTTATGTTATGTTGTATGGACCTGGAGTCCAATGTTATGTAAGTGTGTTGTTAGTAATATATGGAAGTATTGTTTATAAGTGTTCCCGTGTTCTAATATTTAGGATATGTGGAAGTATGAACTTTGAGGACAAAGTTCTTTTAAGGGGGGTAGATTGAAATACCCCAAACCTTAATATATTGTTTAAACACTTAAACATGGTGTATTAAGACTAAAAAGAGTCTTAGAAACATTAGTAAACAAGTTTAAACAAAAGAAAACACAAAATGTGCTTTAAAGTCAATAAGAGCCAAAATGTGCTCTAAGCTTGGGATAAACTTGGTTAAGACCTAATGAACTTACCAAGACCTCATTTATACACTAATGAACATATTAAATCAATTACCAGAGAAAACCAAGCTTGAAAACAAGTTTAAACACAAAATGTGCTTTAAGGAGTCTTAAAGCACATTTTTGAAAAATTATCTTGTAAATGAGTTTTGAATGGCTAGATGTCCATCATTACTCTTAAATATATATGTGTACTATATAATATCACATTTGGGTGTCTATATTAGTGGGAAATCAAAAATTTCACTTCTATGTGCCTTGCTTTATGAATAGTAACTTTTATAAGCTATTTTGTAACATATGTTTGTATAAGTAATTAAATTGACAAACAAAGACTATGTTACCCTCATTATACTTAGGGGGCCGGTTTTTTAAGGTTTGGTGACTCACCACCCTCTTGTTAATTTGTTAAGTAAATAATGATGACTAAGAAAGTACTATTTGCTTTTAAACTACAAATATCTTCTAAAGTAAAACCAATCTTCATTCTCTCATTTCTTTCCTTGCTCACACGGTTTCCCACCTCTCTTCTTCCTTCCTTCTTTGTTCTCTCACGATAAACCACTATCACCATTAGAACACAAGCTTTGACCTCTTGTAAAACCTTGCTCACTTGTCCAAATCAAAAACAAACACCACCATCTTCTTCCTCTCATCAAGCTCTTCATTCTATCTTTTCAAAAGTCCAAGACAACCATTTCGGTGCCATGGAGTTTCTCCATTGAAGGAGCTTGAGCTTGTATTTTTACATATTGTTACTCTCCTTGACTTCTAGGTAAGGAATCTCAAATAAAAACTTCATTTCCTCCTTGTTTTTGTCATGTCCGAAAATACATATTGAAGGAGCTTTTTATGTGACTTTGTTCTAGCTTCATTCCAACTCTTCATGGACTAGGTGGAGTCTCTCTTGCTAGATATTCAAACTCTCTTCAAAGAGCAAGGTAAAACAACTACATTAATGTTTTGAAACAATGTAAAACTAGGGTTTACAATGAGATGGAGCTTATAGCTTGAATACTCATTATAATGTTTGTATATTGTTTAGAACTTGTCAAAGAATCAAGTACTCTATCGGTTTTCTAAAGGAAACAAGAAAGAAGTTATTTTGCAAAAGAGGTAAATCTACTAACCTAATGTTGTCTTAATGCCTTAGGAGAAATGAGCTTATAAATGCTTATTAAAACTACCTAAAGAGCCAATGGTGAATGACTTAGTAAAGTGTTCCCAAGAGCTTAGTAAAAGGCATATGTGTTGTTGAGTGTATTTGCAGGTTAAAGGCAAATATATTGTGGAAATTCAGTGTTTATGATTTGTGCATTTTAAGGGCCTAAGAGCCATGTCATTTAAGGGCCTAAGTGCCATGCAATTTAAATTATGCACTATATTGTGATGTAGTGCTTTGTGAGTGAAGTTTGTGTATAATAAGTACTTGATGGATTTTTAGTGTTCTTGGTTGCTTGTTGGTAAGAACAAGGTGTTTTGGGTTAGTAATGTTTAGGAGAACCTATGTCAAAATTTGGGTAACAAATGTGAAGTTCTAAGTGTTAAAATGAGTTTGATGAGTTAAGGAGTATTTAAAATGGTTAAGTGTTGTTCTTGTGTAAGAAACATGCATTAAAGTGATTTGGGATGTAACAAGGACTTAGGCATGAGCTTGAGATTTTAGTATGTACCAAAGCCATTTTGGACTTAGATAAACACTTAGGCAAACTTTGGTAAATTAAGGAGAAAGTGTACACTAGGAAAAGAGTTTCAAGAAGGATATAAGGAATTAGTGTGAGAGATGATGCTTGGGAGATGATGTTAAGATAAGGAGAAAACATTTTGGGATAGTAGTTATCATAGGTGAGAAACACCATTTAGAAACCTAGTGTAAAATGTTGTAAGTGTTAGGAATTTTGTGAAGAAATAAGTAAAGGTTTAAGGAATTAGATAATGAGTTTTATGAGTGTTTAAGGATGTCTTAAGGTGTGTTTGAAGTGCCCAAATGTGGTTAGGGGGTACTAGGTTGTATGGGGTGAAGTTTGGAGTTGAATGTGAAAAGGAAAACAAAGGTCTGGGGCAGACCGAACTTGCGACCGAACTTGCAAGTTCGGTCGAGCCCAGTTTACCCTGCGAGAATTGGCTTCTGGAAAAGACCGACCTTGGGGACCGGACTTGCAAGGTCGGTCGGGCCTGTATTTTGAGTACGGATTGAGTTACTGGAAAAGGCCGAACTTGGGGACCGGACATGGTAAGTTCGGTCGGGCTAAATTTACAAAGGGGAGAAACTCTCGGGAAAAGACCGAACATAGGACCGGACTTGGTAAGTTCGGTCGGAGTAGAAAATTTTTAACGGAAATGTATTCTGGAATCGACCGAACTTGGGTAAGTTCGGTCGGCAAGGTCGGTCGGACCTAAACTTGTAAAAAAAAAAACAGAAAAGAATGTGACTTATGTAGTTAACCCTAGGGTGTATAATGAAGGTAACCTAGGGTAAGATAGACATTAAAACATGTCATACAATTATGTTAAACACTTAGTAAATTTGGAGGTTAAGTAAGTTAATTAACCGACATTCTTGAATTATGTATAGGAGTGACTTACGGAGGAAACCAAACGAGGCAAGGACCAAGGTATGGTTTTCTTGCAGTCTGTTGCCTAGCGGTTTACACCGATTTGTGTGTTGTATGTTTTCTGTGTGTTTACAACGTTATAAGATTTAAACATGTAATGAGTTTACAGTTGTTCATATTATTGTGATGTGTTGTTGTGACTCATTTCCCCTTGTGTGTGTCTAACATGACTTACCACCTATTGTGCGTGGGTTGTTAAGTTCCACTATGAACTTCTAACTAGTGTTAACTGGGAAGTGAGGAATCCGGTTATCCGGTCATGCATGTAAGTTAAGAGTAGATATCTGAATCAGATTCGACTCTTATGTTGTTAAGATTGTTCTCCTTAATTTGGCGTTCGATCTCCCGCTAGCTTCTTCCAAAGCTTACCTATTCTGACTTATGCTCGGTTTAGTGGGAACCTGTGTTTGTGTGGTGTGTTCGGGTCACTAAATCCGAACCATCTGTGACTTAAGTTACTCGTTCGCCTAACAGAACGGTAATGAGTGTGTTTAACGAGCTTGACATGAGAGTGAATCACTCTCTAGGCTCTTATGTTATTTGACCCTTGTGGTTTGTTATCGTGGAGTGAAAATCCACTGTGTATGTGTTGTTGAGCTATGCACTACTGATGCCATGCTCCATGTTATGTTATGCTATGTATATAAATGAATGCCATGTTATAATGACAAGTAGCTGCGCGTATCCCGGTAGCCGATGGGCTGCGCGTTAGCCATACCAGCCAAGGGTTGCTGACCCCCTCGGGGGATCCATATTTCTTATACTGCAGGATGAGGATCGAAGAAGCGGAGTGGCTTTAGATCCTAGGATGTAATTACTTTTGCATACTTTGGATGTTGGCCCGGGATGCGCCTGTGCTCCTGTGGCGTTATATACTTTTGGTTGTTGCGTATACGGTGATATTATGCAGTGAAGGATGTATGTAAACACTCGGTATTGTATATGATGTATTTATGGTTTAGTTTTATGCTCGGGAGTCTGATCATCAGACCGGTACAATTGTATTTATTCTGCCTTGTCAACCACGTGGGTGGTTGACGGCGTTGTAGCACCGAAGCGTTAGTTACTGTTTAGTTGTTTTATTCCGCTGCGATTTCATTTGGTATCATGTGCGTATTAGGGGTGTTACACACCTATTTGTTCAATCAGCTAGCATGGTGACGATTCACCACATGCAAACCGACCCCCATTTAAATACAAGGGATTAATTAGTCTTTATTGCCCAATTAAATTACATATGTTAACATATGTTACAAACTAGCTTATTTTAATTACTATTCACTAAAACAAGACACGTAGAAACGCAATTTTTACTTTCCCATTAATTTAAACTTCCAAATGTGATACTAAGTAGTACACATATTAATTAAAGAGTATTGATGGACATTTAGCCATTCAAAACTCATTTACACGACAGTTACTCAAAAACGTGCTTTTTAAGGCTCCTTTAAGCACATTTTGTGTTTTAACTTGTTTCCAAGCTCGGTTTTCTTTGGTAATTGATTTAATATATTTATTAATATATAAATAAGGTCTTGGTAAGTTTATTAAGTCTTAACCAAGATTATCCCAAGCTTAGAGCATATTCCGCCCTTTATTGCCTTTAAGGCATTCTACTGTATTTACTGTCTCTTAAATTGTTTACTAATGTTACTAAGACTCTTTTTAGTCTTAATAATTTATTATTTAATGTTTAAACAACTTATTAAGGTTTGGGGTATTTCAAACGCGAAGTAACTAACATCGAACTACAACGACGACATCCATCAAAAGGGAGCTTGACAACAGAATACTTCACAATAGCCGTGTGACGGACGCTACCAGTTTACTAAACGAGACATGGGACGACCGCACTCCAATAGGAGCATGTGGACCTGACAGACTTATTTATGAGTTATTCGGGTAAGTAGTAATGTATTAGTACGGTACCCCATGCATGTAGACAAGTAGTGTAAGGAACACGAGAGGTAGTCAACTCCGTGCTACGGACAATGATGCAGATTACCTCGAAAATGGACGAAAAGAGTCGCAGTTAAACCAACGGGCTTGAGAAAATTCAACACAGAGTAGCGGACATTACACAGTGAAGACAAGGAAACCCATTGTATGGACGAATAATACGTAGAACCCTCATAAGAATCATGCAAGTTCTTGCAATCCAAAGGAATCTACCAAATGATGTGAACTTAAACGCGTGACTACGCAACGATGAAAGATAAAGCTATCACACTAGTAGATGCCTCAATCAAGGAACAAACGTCTCAATAACTAACACACGAGAAGATGTAATGTACATCACCAAGAAGTAAGTATAAAGGAACTACAACAATGTGTTACTCCGGAACAAATCCACCAAGAGACGCGGATGACAATTTTTATCTAAGTGGACATGAAAGCTAGTACGACTCAGTGTTACCAAGACAAGTGCAAAGTGCACTAAGTACTAACAATAGCTAAGTCATATGACAACTCAAGCTGAAAGTCTGTGAAAGAAGATACACGAATATACGCTAGTAATCCAAACGATGGGATATATGACAATAGAAAGAGGCAAACTGAGCCTATGTTCATGGGGCTGCACCTCTGTATGGAGCGAGTGGGCCCATTAGAACGAATCCGGGAGAGAGCACAAGTAGATGCGTACCTAACCCTTTATCTATTGTGGAGCCCGAAGGGGCTAGAGCCATATCCGCCTCTCTGATATGAGGATAATCCACTCCAAAGGTGGAAGATGCCACACGGGAGTTGGAGAACTCTACGAGAGCGAAGTATCCAGCGCTCCTTGTTGAGCGGCTGTTGTATACTTGTGGGGTTCGGGGGCGTAACCCTTTTTAAGGGGGCTAGAGCCTCTTGGCTGTGCACATGTTTGCACTGAATTTTGTTGTTTCGTATGTGGGGCATACAAATATTTTTGGTATGTTTGTTGGTATGCATGGCATACGAGGTTTTGTTTGTGTGTTGTTTGGTACGCGGGGCGTACGTTGTCGATTTGTTTGTGTGCAGTGTGCACTTACATGTATGTATTCTACGAGATACCTGTTTGAATGATGAGTATACACCCATGTGTTGTACCTTTTATGACACTTGTGATATATATATTATATTACCTTGTATATTGATTACATATGGTATCGCCTAGATACGAAATGAATCATTAAATATGGAACATGGAATTATGGTATGGTGTGGACACCTCAGGGAGGTTGTCAGGGTTGGTAAAACTGATAGGATTTATGCCGCTGATGGATCGCCTATATCTATATATGATTGAACTAATGCCACAAATGATGGCTACGTGCTATATAAACACAATATGTTATGTGTAAATGATATATCATACAGATATACATTATGGGTTATATGGGTAGTTATTAATATACCTATTTAAGTAAAGCGACTTCGGGACGAAGTCTTTTTAAGGGGGGTAGATTGAAATACCCCTAATTAATAAAATGTTGATTAAACATATAATCAATTAAATTAAGGCTTAAACATGCCTTAAAAAAAATAAATTAAACACAACAATGTTTAACGGGAAGCAAGAATTGCACCCTTTGACCTTTTAGGGCGATTATATGTCCAAACGAACTCCGATGGACCTAAAATTTTGTCCTAAGCCTTATAACTCATAAATGAACACGTTAAAACCGTTTTCAAGGGAAACCAAACTCAGGAACGCACTAGTACACAAAATGTACACTAAGCTTCCATAAAGCACATATTTTATGAGATTGTCTCCAAGATGAGTTTTGTTTTATTTGAAGGTCTTGAATACCCTTAAATATACTAATGTGACATAATGTACAACATTAGAAGGTCTAAATCAAAGTTTACAAATAAAATCAAAATGGGTGAATTTGGGTGGAGAGCAACACTCATGTCTAAACGAGTGACTAAAGAGCCACCTTTATGAAATTAAGATAAATACTTTAGTTTATTAAATGAAACAAATCCTTTCATCTTTGACTTTAGCCACCCATTGCCGTTCAAATAAGGTTCATTACAGAGCATGTATCAGTTTCCATATGCTACAAAAAAATGATTCACTAATCCTACTTTACTAAAGTAAAGTTAATAACATTTTTAGTATTATATTAAACAAGCCCATTATCTCACCCATGTGACATTACGATGGATTAAGGCTACCGGTTTCCAAACAATTCAAGCAGTGGAATATGACTCAACGTTATCATTTGTTAAAGAAGTAATATAGGTACACTTTTATTTATAATGTTAAATTAAGCTACCTATCCCTCCTACCTTGATCATTGCCGCCTGCTATGTAGGACACCATATCCACTTGCAGACCTGCAAAACCACCGAATGCCACATAAATAAAAATAAGCTCATGACATGTATATATAATATATATATCATGTCAATCAATTTCTTTCCTATCGTACTACTACTACCAATCATACCCAACAACTCCTACAAGCTAAAGCGAATTGTTTAGACATAGAAATTTCTCCACTTGACTTCCTTGCCCAATCTAATACCTATCACTTATTATAGCCGATTTTATTTCTTCTACAGTACCCATCTTCTTCTTCTTCTTCTACGCAACATCCCAGCCACTTCTTGTTGTTCTTTCACCGTGAACAAACATCATCTTCCATGGCTGCTACTACTTGCTGTAGGTGAGCATTTTGACTGAAAAATGTCCATTGTTCTCCTCTCTCCTTCCCCTCTTCATTGAGCTCATCCATTCTGATTTTTACTCAACAAACTAGGCTGGGTTGGTGTGGCAAGTGAAGGGTTTTTTTCTCGGCTGATAACAAAAAGAAGAAAGGGAAGCGTTATACTATCAAAAAACGGTAAAAATCCATGCTATAATCTAGCTCATTCCTTCTTCTTTATTACCGGTTACATACCCAGAAGCTCAACCTTGCTTCCTTACGTGGGAAAACCAGAAAAAAAAACACCTAGCTTGTGAAGAAACAAAACTCACGCAAGCACCCCTGCTGCACCAAGCTTGCGGTGAGTTCTTTCCCACTCCTTTCTTCCTTGCTTACCGGTAATACTTCTACCTGGTCTTGAGCTCTCTCTTTGCTTTTTTTCACGTACAAAAAAACAGAGGAGTAACACCTTGGTTCAAGCAGTGGCAAAGTCCAAGCAAAACACTCTTGTTTGGCCATGTTTTGGTGAGCTCTATCCACTCCCTTATTCCTTGTCTTACCGGTAGTATTCATGGCTTGTTTTGAGCTCTTTTTCTTGTTTTCTTTACGTCCAAACCAGAGGAAATACCCAGCATATATGTTGCTTCCTTCATGCAAAAAAAATCAGAGGAGAAGCTTCCATGTCCATGTGGTGACAAGACCCATATACACCACCTTGGTTTAACAAGCTATCGGTAAAGATTTTCACCCATATTCTACCGGTTTGGGTGCTTGTAAGAGATGGTGTTTTAACAACTGGAATTGCCTCCAGTATGCAGGCGTGAACCCACTCTTCTATACTCCATAACGTCAAAGTAAGATCCATACTAAAGTAAGCTTTGTTTGTCCTTAAGTGTTGGTCGAATCGTAGACTGATGCTTCTGTTTTCCTTGGCAAAATGCTACTGAAATGGTGTTGTACCATGGGGAAAAACCTGCACAAAAAGGAAGGAGAAGAAGCTTAAGCATATACCTAACAAAGTAAGGAAAATCCACCATTAAATGCTATGTTATTAAGCTTATGTGTTAGTTATGTTAAAAAAACTAACTTAAGAAATTTTATCCAAAACAGCCGTGAGCATTTGGAGACTTGGCTTCTTGGATTTGCTTGAAAACATTGTAAGTATACTTAACTTAGTATATGATAAAGTTTATATGTTATTCGGTTACATTAAATACAAGTCGTGAGTGAATAGAGCTTAAAATAGCTTCACTATGTATTATAATGTTTAATAACATTTTTAGTTGATAATATAAGGTTTAGATGACATATTATGTCATAGGAATTAATTAAATGATTTTAGGAAACATTAAAGGGAAACTATATAATAAACCGTAAACAATATAGTTTTTATGACATTTATATGTAATTTTATTCTATGCTAATTACTGTAATAAGGCCAAGCATTTTAGGCCATTTAATTTAATTGTTACATTAAGCTAGAAATGAATTTAAAACAATAATAAACATTACCGTAAGGATTTGGGGTTTATTTGCAATTTAAATAAATTAAGGGACTGAATAATTATAAACCAAAAACTATAAGTTAAAAGAGTTATTTTATGAATTTTATTAAGTTTTATGAATTATGAGGGGTCAAATTGTAATTTTTGAGGAAGTATGGTCAAAACCGTAAATACATAAACCTATGGTCAAACTAGTGTATATTGGGTCAACATTGACCAAGTTAAAAGCCTTGACCAAAATTTATAACATAAATAATCAATTTATGAACTTAAAGAAACATTAGAGATTAAATAATGAATTCATGAAATTTTTGGCGTATAGAGTGTACATACCGAAAATAATGGGTTGGCTTGGGTAATATAATAATTTATATCCTAAGTGTGAAGTTTGAGAATATTTAGAAATATGTAAAAGGCTATATTGATAAAGGTGTACAATATATGGTTTTTGTGACATATGAAAGTATATCCTATAAATGGGGTCAAAATGTAAATAAGGAAAATAATGCTGCTGGAAAAAAAAAGATAAACCAAACAGACCTTGGTCTGTTCGGTAATAATGAAAAAAAAATGATACATAAAAACCTTATGTTATAAATAATATAATGTTTGGAAAGTATGGGATTTGAAAGGAAATAAAATATTAAACATATGCCTATTCGGCAATTAAGGGGGAATATTACAAAACTATAGGTTATATCCTATTACAATGTTTTGATGTTATAAAATAAGGTATTTATAACATGGTTTAAGTTATGTGGTATATTGTGATTAATGAAAATTATGTAAATAAAGAAGTACAAATGTAGTACGTATATATATATATATATATATATATATATATATATATAGTTACTAAAACTATATGTTATAAAGTCTAACGGCATAAAAAAAATATCATACAATATGATATCATGGTATAAGTGTAACTCTAAATAATATTATGTGGTCAAAAGTATAGTGTATAAAACTATACAAGCTGGCGCATGCATATATTTATAACAAGAATGAAGATATAAATTATAGTAAATAATGACATAAATACTATGGTTAATATATGACTTTGGAATGATTTAAATAAACCCTGTATAAGGAATAATATGTGCATAATACAAGTTTCTTATTTCATTAAGAAAACAAGGTATATTAAGGAATAGTAATATACTATGTAATATAAACTAACGTTGCATGGAATGTATGCAACCATAGGTTATAAAATATAACCATGCATGCAACTATAGGTTATAACAATACCTATGCATGCGATGTAACGGTTGAATTAAAATATACGAGAACGAACGAACTTATATAAAGCGTAACGCTTGTTAAATACTACGGTTATGATTTTTGGACTTAGTATGATGTATAGAATTTATCTCGTTGTCACAGCGGATTAGTAGTGTTGTGTATTTTGGTTGTTGGATTTAGTTCTGCTTCGTTGCTCGCATGGGCGAGTAATGGCAGGTGACACCCGAGTGAGTATTATTGTTGTTATTTATTCTTCCGCTGTAAGACGTTTTATTTATCTGTTAACGTGAGTGATTATTACGTGTTTATCGTGAGGGGTGTTACAGCTGGAGTGGCTACTGCCGTGGGTGACCCGCCATAAGAGATGGGTAACTTAGAGACACGTCGTTCTAACGAGACGTTGTCATTAGACATGACTGAACAATTATGAACGACTATATCAACTCGTACATTAGGCGAACATTATTTGGGCTTGCATGCCAAAGATGAGGGTTTATACTCGTTTATAATTCTCGTTGTTTCACCTTGTTGTTCATTGGTTGTGCTTTGTGGTTATGTGTGGTATGTTGGTGGATTTGTTTGAACGAGCCATTGTGCTCATATTGTGTGTTGTGAACTGGATGTGTCGAGTCTTTGTACTCATGTGTGGTTTATGGTGGATTGTTTGGTCGAGTGAGTCGCCGAACTCAATTATGAACTGTTAAGTGTTTGTTGGAATGGAGTCTCTGTACTCCTATAAGCGTTGTGGCGCTTTCAGTGGTTTATTGCGATGCGATGTGTGAAGCCGGGGGCTTGTTTGCTATTTGAGTTTACTGCAATATATATTGTTGCTTTACAGTTTTAACATTAAACTACTTGCATGAAAATGAATTGCATGCTCTCGACCAAATAACTGAGGGTCCGAGGGGGCATGACAGTCATGTAGTAACATATTCAGCAGGGGCTGATTCCATACCACAAACAACCATTTTTGCAAGTATGCAGCTTCCGGTGTCAGCAAAGAGAGGGACGTGCTGGGTAGTTTAATTACAGTTATTTAAATATGCACTGTTGCATTTTGATACAAACTTAGAAACGTGTATAGGATTGGGATACTTAGAACGCTCACTGTGAATCTATCTTATATTGGTTTGGGAAAGTTAGATCTATCTCTTGTTGTCACTACGAGAAATTGTTTCGTATTTAAGAGTATATCAGGAAGCACGTTATTACTCGTATAGGCGAGTAAGAACGGTGACACCAGTAGTTCAATTGTTGAGATTACCGCTGCGATTATATTGTTAGGTAAGATGTTTAGGAGCCGATTAGAGTAGGGGTGTTACAGGCAGTACCTCCTCAAACACCAGGTTTTGTGGAGTATTTACTTTCCTATTTTATTTTCCGAGGTGATGTTTTGTTTTGATCCAGGTGGTTTGTTTTTAATTACTGCTAACTTTGTTTTCCTGTCAAAGTTGTTGTCTACTTTTATTTTTGATCCACGATAACGAAGCGGGAGTCTAGCCAAAGACTATAAATTCGGGCAGCTTACTGGGAGGCAACCCAGTGGTTAAATTTTATTATCCTACTATTTTTGTTTTATGTTTTGTCTTCCATATTATTCCTATATATGTTTTTATATAAAAAAAAGAGGAGAGAGAATAAGGAGAATTAACTTGAGTTCTTCTGGCTGTTTAGAATATTCATTACAGAAACATCTTGCACATTCCTACAGCTGAACTCAAGTGTGGGGGAGCTACTCTACATACTCTGCAAAACTCTGGGGAGTACACTATCTATACCTTGCTCTTTAAATTTTCAAAATATCATATTGCTTTAGCTTTGTGATCATTACCCAGGTACTTTGCATGCCCTGTTATTTTAATTCTTTCTATGCAATGAGGGCATTGCTTTGGTTCAAGTGTGGGGGAGAAATAATAATCAAAAGCTTGCTCTTAAGTTCTCCTCTTTTTCGACACTGTGTTTAAATTTGTTAAGTGATTTATAATCAAAGAAGGAGCCATGCGGAAGTCATATTCAGCTTTTTTTGAGCCCCTAGGGGCAATGTTTTTATTTGCAGGGACTCGAGACTGTTGATAGGCAGGAAATGACCGGGACGTTCTTCATGAAGAGTAGTTATTTTGGTTCGTGAACAGAGTGGTACACGGTTAGGTTTGTGGCCGGTGTACCATGGGGTACGCCTTTTTGGTTTTGAAAGTTGTAAACATTTGTGATACGGTTAGAGGTATACCGTTAATATTTTGTAGACTTGGAAGGTTGTAAACTAAATTGTGCGCTAAACATTTAGACTCGGTAATCACCTTTGGATTTTGTTTTGGGGAGCAAGGACGTATGTACTGTTAATACTTGTCTAAAGATTGTTGGAGGTTATTATTGTTAACTCGGTGTTTATTGCTATCAGACTGCACTGTTGTTTGTTGAGGCCTAGTTAGTCGTATGGGCGGCTAACGGCGTGTACCACCCGCTATTTAGGTTGTGTGTTCCGCTGCGATTAGCCTAGAGACCGTGATGATTAGGAGATAATTAGGGGATTAGCATAGGGGTGTTACAAAAAGTGGTATTAGAGTGAAGTGTCGCTCTGATAGCCGAGTATCACCGAGTGTAGTGATTACCGAGTTAGGATTATAAACCGTCTTACAACGGAGAATTAGGAACCTAACCTCGAATGACCGTAATCAATACAGATACCCCTTAACGCCCGCAAGGACGATACAACTGCTTAAACTCAGGACCAATTGGTCACAGTACCTAATGCGAAATGTTAAATGTTCAGATGTCAGGACGAGGTCGAGGCCGATCCCGTGGTGAGTCGTCCCATGATCTGGGTGCGCAGACAATAGCTGAAATCGTCGCCGCCACTGTAGCACAAATGCTGCCACAAGTAATAACAGCTGTACAACAAACCAAACAAAACCAGCAACAACAACAACAGCCCGACCCACCGCAGCCCCGAGAAGTAAATTGGGTAAAGGCCGTCGCAGATCTCCGTCCTCCTTGCTTTAGAGGCGAGAGCGACCCGGCTAAGCTGGAGGCCTACATTGCTGAAATGGAGACGGCATTCGAGACTCTCGAAGCTCCTGCAGGAATTCGAGTGAGGGTAGCCGCCTATTACCTCAAAGATGCCGCCATGGATTGGTGGAAACTTGTGAAAGTTGAGCACACCGCTGATCCGACCTTTGATTGGGAAGCCTACACCTCCCTCCTTAGAGCAAAATACTACCCCGAGCACGTTAAGACCAAGAAATGCTTGGAGCTTGACGCCTTGAAGATGACGGATAAGATGACCGTCGATGAGTATTACACCAAATTCACCTCCATCCTCCGTTTATTACCCGACTTGGGGTACACCGGTCAGGTGTTGGTCGACCGCTTCTATGGCGGCCTGAGCCATCGCCTCCGGTATGGCATGGGATACACCCGCTTCACCTCTCTCCAGGTAAACTTGAATTTGAAACCATTATGCAATTGTCTATATGAGTTGGTAACCTTTTATGCACAAACACACTCTCTAACACCCGAGAACCTCAGGAGTGTTACCATGCCGCCTCAAGGGTTGAAATCACCGTACAACTAAGGGACGAAGAGAACGCGCTCAAGCGTAAGATTAACCCAAAGAATGCTAGCTCAGATGAGCAGCATAAGAACAAGGGCTGGAAGCCAAAGAAAGGGAAGTACACCCACCCACCTCAAAAGAGTACCCCCACAGAAAACAATGCCCAGGATGAGAAGGGCAAGGCAACTGAGCAGTTGCGGATAGCCTACCCTGCAGTAGTGGCTGCTAAACCATTGAGATCCCAGCTGTTCAAGGGTAAGATAGTGGATAGAACTTGTACTTATATGAATTGATATTGCCACCCCGGATATTTCTAACCCTCAAACCTCAGGTTCTAGTTCCGACTTCGGTAAGACCCACACTAGAAGCCGGTACTACCACTGCAGAACATGCGGAGGGAACCACCCCGGCCTCGACTGCCAGGGGAAAGAGGTGAGATGCTTTGAGTGCGGCCAAATGGGCCACCTTGAGTTTGAGTGCCCGAACAAGTCCAAACCCAGAGGCAACTACCAAAGCAACTACCAAGGCAACTACCGTGGAAATTACTAGGGTTTTAAACAGAGGGAAGGCAAGGAGGTTGCGTCTGGCGATGCACCAGCCTAGCAGACATCACAGGGACAGGGGTCCCGCCGTCCTCAGAAGGGAGCACCCCAGAGGCAGCCGGCCTTGCACATCATTGATAGAGATGGGACCGGCACGAAGTCCGGCTTACGTAAATTCATACACCTTTGACCCTTGAGAGCATGCCTAAATTAAATGTTGAATTGTTTGCATAAGTGAATACTTGAATGACTTAGAGATCCATGTGTGAATTGAGCATGAACTGAGCCAGTTAACAACTATAACTCACATTAGATAACATTTACCACCATAGGAACCTTCAATATCTAATACCCAATCTCTTCAAACCTAGTCATCGAAGGAGCCGACCTCACCACTTATCACATCACCATCGAACAGTGTCAGGTCATCCAACCAGGTATGATATTAATAAAAGGATACCTGACACCCGAAGCGCAAATATTTATCATCCGACGATGCAACAAACTAGGGGCGGGTCCAGGAGGATTTTATACACCCGAATTCCCTGGTGGAGCGAAGATGAAGCTGAAAATGATGTGCTTGGGAAAGGACTGGAATCCTTATACCAAGGCATACCAGAAGACACAATCCGAAGATGGAGAAACACCGCCAGCAATACCAGATGAATTTCAAGTGGTTAACGCACAAGTTGTAGAGATTGTGCAGCAACTAGAGGCGGATCCAACTCCTACACTTAAAGCGGACCTTTGTATTATTAACTTCTACGAAGAAGGTGGACGACTTGGTTTACACCAAGATAAGGACGAGACAACGGAATCTCTCGAATTAGGAGTGCCCGTGGTGTCTTGGTCCATTGGTGACGATGCCGAATTCTTATTTAGTGAGTAGAAGCGTGCAGACCTCCCTGAGAGACTGATACTTAAGTCCGAAGATGTCTTAGTTATGGGAGGTAAGTCGAGAATGCTATATCACGGCATGAAGAAGATAAAAGTGAATACGACACCATCGACAGTGGTCAACGCCACACACCTGAAACCTGGACGTCTGAATCTCACCTTTTGGAAGTATTAAACTTGTAATATCATGTAATATGATAGCGATGTGTATTAGAGACACATGTTGTATGATGGATTTTATCAATAAAGCGATGTTGGTTGTCAGATTTTCCACTTGTGTTATGCCCTCAACTCATAAAGCTTATGAATAAATAGGTTATGGACTCGGTACGGAAGGTTCCCTTAGTATTCTCACCGAGACACAGGTGGGTAAAAGCGGAACCATCATTACGGGTTCCTTTCTAGTGAATGGCATTGATGCCTCTATATTATTCGACACTGGCGCCTCTCATACCTTCATTTCGCCATCATTCGCGAAGAGGTTGGGGCTCGATGCCGAAGAGTTGCCAGATTTCATGGTCACTCTCCCGTCGAAAGAGCGAGTTAAGTGTACGAAATACTACCGAACTGCCACTATCCAAATTAAGGGTGAGGAGTTTCCCATTTCCTTTATTGAGTTCAGTGGTTTGGGATTCGACCTGATTGTTGGGATGAACAGGTTGGAGCGGCACAAGGGGCGAATCCTCTGCGCCGAGCACAGATTGCTGCTTAGAAGCCCATCTAGGGTTACCGTATCATACCGCCAGAGGCCGAGAGAGCCTTCGACCAAAGTAATCTCCGCCATGTCCATGTACAAAGAGCTTAGAAAGGGGCACGAGGTATTCCTTTGATATGTGCAAGACCTTCAACGAGATCCAGAGTTTGACCCCAAAATACCGGTAGTGTCGGAGTTCCCGGATGTGTTTCCGAAGGAACTTCCCGGCATGCCACAACAGAGGGCAGTTGAGTTTGAGATAGAGCTTGTACCAGGCACGGGTCCAATTGCTAGGGCGCCGTACCGTTTAGCACCGGCAGAGTTGGCCAATTAAATGTATAGTTGAAAGATTTGCTTGACAAGGGGTTTATACGCCCGAGCGTATCCCCCTGGGGAGCGCCAGTCCTCTTCGTGAAGAAGAAGGACGGTAGCCTCTGCCTTTGTATTGATTACCGCGAGCTTAATGTGGTCACTGTGAAGAACAAATACCCTGCCACGCATCGACGACCTATTTGATCAGTTGAAGGGAGCTTCAGTCTTCTCCAAGATTGACCTCCGATCAGGGTATCACTAGATTGCCATCAGAGACTCCGATAATGAGAAGACAGCATTCCGTACAAGATATGGCCACTTTGAGTTTACAGTGATGCCATTCGGACTATCGAATGCGCCAGCTAAATTTATGGATTTGATGAATCGGTTGTTCAGTGATCAGTTAGACACATCAATGCTGGTCTTCATCGATAGCATCCTCATTTATTCGAAGTCAAGAGCCGAGCATGAGAGCCATTTGAGGCGTGTACTTGAGACATTACGTGAAAATCAGCTATACGCGAAGTTCTCCAAATGCGAGTTCTGGCTTGACCAGGTCTCCTTCCTTGGTCACGTGATCTCGAGTGCTGGTATCTCTGTTGATCCAGCTAAGATTGAAGCAGTCTGTTCATGGCCTAGACCTAAGAATGTTTCCATTATTCGGAGCTTTCTTGGTCTAGCCGGTTACTACCAGAGGTTTGTTAGAGATTTCTTGAAAGTTACGAAGCCCATGACGGCACTGATGAAGAAAGATGCACCGTTTGTGTGGACAAATGAGTGCGAGATAGCCTTCCAGAGCCTGAAAGATTCATTGACCTCAGCACCCATTCTCACACTTCCAGAGGGCATAGAGGGATTTAAAGTTTACTGTGATGCATCAGGCAAAGGCATGGGATGCGTACTCATGCAGCATGGCAAGGTAGTAGCATACGCCTCCCGCCAGCTGAAAAAGCATGAGGAGAATTACCCGACCCATGATTTAGAGTTAGGAGCCATTGTCTTTGCCTTGAAGATATGGCGACACTATCTCTATGGGGTAATCATCACCATTTATTCTGACCACAAGAGTTTGCAATAAGTGTTCACCCAAAAACAATTGAATTTGAGACAGAGAAGGTGGATGGAGTTCTTATCAGATTACGACATCAACCTTCAGTATAAAGAGGGGAAGGCGAATGTTGTAGCCGACGCCCTGAGTTGCCGAGCACACTCACTCCATTTGCTGCTCGCTTCTTCCAGCTTGGTTGATGAGGTGCGAGAGGCTCAGTTGTGTGACCCCTATATGAAAGAGATCAGGCAGAAAATTATAGAGGGCACATTTGAGAAGCGGAAGTACAACTTCAAGCTACATGAAGACGGTCTGATCTGACTGAATGGCAGATTATGCGTCCCCCGAAGCAATGCTGAGCTGAGGGATCGCATTCTACGTGAGTCACACTGTTCCACACTGCATGTCCATCCGGGAGCCTCTAAAGTGTATAAGGACATGAAGAGGTACTTCTGGTGGTCAGGGATGAAGTCCGATGTGACTGAATATGTCTTAAGGTGCCTCACATGCCAAAAGGTAAAATTTGAGCACCGTAGACCGGGAGGAATGGTACAGTCTATGCCTATTCCAGAGTGGAAATCTCATGACATCTCTATGGATTTTGTTGTTGGGCTCCCACCTGCTAGGGGAGGACTCAACATGATTTGGGTCATCGTTGATTGCCTCACCAAGGTTGCCCGATCCATACCGATGAGGGACACCTGGAAGGTGGCGAAGCTCGCTGAGCTATTTGACCGGGAGATCATCCGACACAACGGAGTTCCCAAGACCATTGTATCTGACCGCGACACCAGATTTCTCTAGAGATACTAGAGAGCTACACAGGAAGCGTTGGGCACCGAATTGAAACTTAGCACCGCCTTCCACCTACAGACCGACGGTCAGACAGAAAGAACCATCCAAACACTTGAGGACATGCTTCGGGCATGTGCCTTAGACTTTCAGGCGAGCTGGATTGATAAGCTACATCTTATCGAGTTTTCTTACAATAACAGTTATCATGCTACGATTAAGATGTCGCCCTTCCAAGCTTTATACGGTAGACCTTGCTGTACCCTATTGTGGTGGGATGAGTCGAGCGAAGCGGTCATCATAGGGCCGGAATACTTAGATCAAGTGCAAGCTGAAGTTCAGCAGATTCGAGCGAATATGAAGGCAGCCCAGGATAGACAGAAGTCTTATGCTGATGTGAGACGACGCGACCTTGAGTTTGTCGTGGGCGACCAAGTGTTTTTGCGTGTTTCTCCTATGAAGGGTGTCTTTCGATTTGGCTAGAAGGGCAAGCTGACCCCGAAGTTTGTGGGGCCGTATGAGATTGCTGAGAGAGTTGGATCCGTGGCATACCGATTAGCGTTACCTGAGGAGTTGGGACGTTTCATGATGCGTTTCATGTCTCTCAACTCAAGAAATATATATCTGATCCTTCTCATGTGTTAGAGCCCGAGCACTTATCCCTTGAGCCGACGATGCGTTATGTCGAGACTCCTCTACGAATTCTTGATACTAAAACTAGAGACACTTGTAACAAATCAGTGCGAATGCTCAAAGTTTTGTGGACAAACCACGATGTCGAGGAAGCGACTTGGGAACTTGAGGACTCCATGAAGGCGAAGTACCCATAGCTATTTGTAGACTAGATTGTCTAGCATTAGAGGGTACGGGTCGTACCCCTTTTAAGGGGGGTAGGACCGTTTTCTTTTTGGCATTGCTTCGGGGTAAGCATTGCATTGTATGTAAGTGGTATTACATTTTGTTGGACTTGTGATTGGTGATTGTAATTGTGGAAGTGATTGGTGTTTGATGTGAATGGATTTGTGGTATCTCTGTGATTGATTTGAGATTGATGTTTGGATTGTATTATATTAGATTGAGATAGTATGGTTTGAGTTGTGTTGGAAGGTGCTTGTGAGTGAGGTGAGAATCTTTGTGCAACAGAATTTTAAATTCTGTAAGATGTTGTGTGGATGATCTTTGACAATTGAGAGTCAATTGAACAAAGAAAACTAATTCACCAACTTGAATAACTTTGTGGGCAAAGTTCCTTAAGGGGGGTAGACTGAAATACCCCAAAATTTAAAACAGTGATTAATTAGGCTAATTTGGATTTTAGAAGCTTAATTACACCTAAATAATCATGAAGGAACAAATCCATAAAAAAACGGATCCTTAAAACGGATTAAAAACACAAACAAACCTTAAAACACGTTTTTTGAGGAAACCGGGAAAACGCGACTTTAAGCGGGTTAAATAGACCCGTAATAATTTTGGTCAACCAAATAGTTATTAGTACATTAAAATGAGGGTCTAGAACCAATAAAATTAGCTAAACGAGAAAACTCGGGAAACGGGTCCCGGGAGTGAATAGTGCAACAAAAATAAAAGTTGTGGGGTAAAAATATAAATAAGCAAAGTTAGTGTGTTCACTTTGCAAATGAAAATTTAAAACACACTTGTGTGTGTGTGTAGCCGTCCAGCATGCCATCGCCCTCTCTTGTATTTTTCCTAATTAGCTAAAGGACAAGGAAATAAAGGTAAAGTAGTACAAAAGTAAAAAAAGGGCTTCTCTCTCCTAACAGCCCTCTCTCCCACGTTTTCTTTCCCCCTCACTGTCTTCTTCTTCTTCCTTTGGCTCTCACAAGGCGATTTCCTTCTCCTTCCCCAGCTCCTCTCTTCTTTTCCATTTTTGAAGGACCAAACCAACTCCAAATCACATAAAAATCACACCATTGGACTCCTCTCTTCTAGAGTTTCATTTCCACCCTTTAAAAATAGAAAAGCTCATAACTCATCACCATGGCTGTAGCACATGTTGGAGCTTGAAGACCTCCATTGCAACCCCCTTCATCTCCTCTTGGTCCTAAGGTAAAAATAGCCTTCAAAGTTCAATTGTTTCTAGCTTTTTAAGGCAAAACGAAAATCTGAAACTAGCCTTGTTCTTCTCCCTCTTCTAGCCGGTTTTGGTGTCTTATTTTGGAGCTGGAAACCTCATCTCTTTGCTGTTCAAAAGCCTCTCTGAGAGCTTAAGGTAATACCCTCTTGTAAACCCTAAATTGTTTTAAGTGTAAGATTAGTTAAGGAATGATTTTTATAAGTAGTATGCTGTGGGGTGATTGGATGTAGCTTGCCGATTTGGTGGGGAAAGGATAAGAGTAAGAATTCAAGAAACAAGGAAGAAGGAAAGAGAAGGAAGGGAAAGAATAGCTAGAAAACACAAGGTAAAGACACATACCTTGAGCTAGTTTGGTTGTGTGTTTGTAACTGTTTTAATGTTTAAAAAGAAGGCATTAGAATGGTTTGGATAATGGCTATGTTGTAGTATAATGAGGAAGAGTTTTAGGCTGTTTTGGAATGGTTGGGATGATGTTTATGACTTGGAAACCAAAGAAAAACAATGGTTGTTGTGTAGGAAAAATACATGTGAATTTAGTTAACTTGTGTGTTGTTAGAATCCCTTGAGGGATTTGGTTAGTTTAGACGATTACAACTGAAAAAGTGTGTCATGGGAATGTCTAGAAATGTAGGGGAACTATGGCGAATTTTCTGTAGCAAGGTAGAGAACTTAGTTGTTTAAATTGGGCAAAAACAGTTTTTGAAGATTAGTTGTGTTTTAGGACTTCACTTGAGTAGTTAAGGACTTAGGAAATTAAGTAAGGATAAGTTTATAGGTGGGGAGGTTTTGGAACAGAGATAATGCAAAGATGTAAGGATAGAATGACAATAGGAGTGAAGCTAGGAGTTAAGAAACAAAAACTGCACTTGGTGCCTTAGGGAATTTAAGTGAAATTGTGTAAGTTGGCTAGATTAAATTAGGTGACTTAACAAATGATTTAGGTTGGTTTAGGGTGTTTAACTGATGCTAAAACATATTTAGATACTTCGGAAAATATTAGGGAAGAAATGGGTGAAAGATTAAGCTTAAAACAAAAACTGAAGTGTAAAATCTGTTAAAACCGTAGCAGGGTCCGGGACTTAGGTCCAGGACCAAGTCCCGGACCACCCTCTGAAAATAGGCTGAAACTTCCTTAATGCATTGGTCTGGGACTTAGCTTAGGGCTAAAGACCCGACCACCCATTTAAAATACCCCGAGAGTCTTGCCTCATAGTGGTCCGGGACTTGGTTCCATGACAAGGACCCGGACCCCCCCCCCTGATTCCTGTCCGAGAGTTTCAACCAGCACTGGTCCGGGACTTAGGTCCCTGCTAAGGTCCCGGACCATATACAAAAATGCACCCGAGAGTTTGATTCAAGCCTGGTCTGGGACTAAAGTCCCTTACCAAGTCCCGGACCAACCTAAAAGTAGCTTTAAACTTATAAAACTCGCATTATAAGATGGGGATTGGTTTGGTAATGGATTTATAAGATGATTAGGACTTAATTAATAATGTTTAAAGGTGGTTAAGGGCTTGAACAAGCTTGAGGAAGAATGTAAGTTAAACAACCTATGTGTGAAAGTTAAAGTACCTTGACTTAGGTAATATAAGTCGTAACCGTAAGAGATGATGTAAACTAGGTTAAGTATGGATCATTAACCGTACGACTTCATGATATGTTATAGGACCCGAATAGTCGAACCGAAGGGAAATGAAGGTCCGAGACCGACGTGCACGGTATGATTTCCTCATGCGTTGTGTCCTAACGGGGTTACCCCGGCTTGTTTGTTGTGTGTTTATTTGCCACCACCTAAGCAAGATAAAAGCATGTAATCGGTTTACCACACCTTCATATAAATATTGTAATTGCTATGCTTGGGTTGCTCGGTGTTTGAACTCGGAGTTGTGCTTGCTCGTGAAATGCTTGGTTGTTTATTGTGAAAGCTTGACTGATTGTTGTGGCTTCCCACTAACTCCCTAACCACCTAACATTCTAACTTTGAGAATTTGAATTGGGAGTATTTGAGGAGTCCGATATAGTTTCGGCCACGTGTGAGGATGAGGTTGCAAGAGAGGTTGTAAACCGATTCCTGGCTATAATCCTTTCCATGGTCCAAACCCCTTAAATGGGTAGCAACCTGGTTAGGTGGCCAACTTTGAGCCCGGTGGTGGGATAGCCTTATTCCTACCCGGAGGCCATACCGGCTTATCTTGGGAATTGATAAGAGAAGGATAATTTGGGTTGGAAAGACTTGGTTTGTTAATTTATGGAACTTGAGTATTGAGGTAAAGACATCCGATTAACCCGGATGGTAATTGGGCTAACTTATGGTGAAGCTTGTTGTGATTGAACACGGCCGATGACGGTAAGTTTGTGTCTTGTTGATATGCCTTGTTTGTGTGATATGCATGATTATGCCTTCCATACCTAGCATGTTGCAATTATTAAAATGAACCGCATGTTGGCGACCAATTAGTTGGAGTACCCCCGCTAGTACACGGGGTATGCAGAAGTCATATTCAGCTTTTGTTGAGCCCCTAGGGGCAATGTTTTTATTTGCAAGGACACGAGACCGTTGATAGGCAGGAAATGACCGGGACGTTCTTCATGTAGAGTAGTTATTTTGGTTGGTGTACCGCGTGGTACACGGTTAGTTTGTGGCCGGGGTACCATGGGGTACACCTTTTTGGGTTTTGAAAGTTGTAAACATTTGTGATACGGTTAGAGGTATACCGTTAATATTTTGTAGACTTGGAGGGTTGTAAATTGTGCGCTAAACATTTAGACTCGGTAATCACCTTTGGATTTTGTTTTGGGGAGCAAGGACGTATGTACTGTTAATACTTGTCTAAGGATTGTTGAAGGTTATTATTGTTAACTCGGTGTTTATTGCTATCAGACCGCACTGTTGTTGTTTGTTGAGGCCTAGTTAGTCATATGGGTGGCTAACGGCGTGTACCACCCGCTACTTAGGTTGTTTGTTCCGCTATGATTAGCCTAGTGACCGTGACGATTAGGAGATAATTAGGGGATTAGCAGTAGGGGTGTTACAGTTGTTTAGATGTTTTGGGGTGAGTAGTGGTGTTTGGTTGGACATGGTCATCTTTTTAGTACAGTAGACCAGTCGTTTTGTTCAGTTGCCAAAAAAAATGACCGTTTCATGAGCATTAGTTTTAAGAAATGCTTGCTAATGACCAAGATGATTTGGTTGAAGATGCAAGGTGAACGAACACATAACTTTTATTATCATTTTTGTGATTACATAATGGAAAAGCTGAAAAACTAAAATTTTAAGATCTAAACTTCAATAAAATAGAAATGAGATAAACTTCTCACAAAATTGAAAAGAGTAAACAAAATACTACTAGACTTTTGCCTACTCAACAAACTGGAGTCCTTGCTCGATAAGGTCCTCGATCTTGTGCTTCAATGCTCTACGGTCGTCAGTACTGTGTCCTGGTTGTTGGTGATACTGCAAAATTGATGGAGATGTTCCCCGGCTTGGGTGATCCCAGGACTTGGTGTGAGAGGTTGTTGTAAGTCTAGCTCTTGTAGCTTCACGAGTGCTTGACTGAGAGGTCGGCCTATGTCGGTAAACTGTCTCGGTGCAGAGAACCTCCTGGATTGGGGTGAGGCCTTGATGCTCTGCTTTGCTGCACTAGGTTTCCGTATGGTGCTCACTTGGTATGAAACTCGAGCTGCTTTGGCCAGTCCTAACTTAAAGGTCTCGATACTCACACCCTGGGCTTTGGGTTGTCCCAGCTTCAGCTCGCCTTTGTGAATCTTTTCTTCCATGACCCTTACCTGTCCCATCAGCATGTCAAAATTAGGGAAGTATGTGCAACTCAGCTCGTTGTTGTATTGTCTCTGCATATTGTCCACAATCATTTGAATTTGTTCTTGCTCATCCATTCACTGTTTCCCTGCCGGGTACTGGCAAGGTCGGACCTGGTGACTTCAAGATTCTTAGCATACTCGAAATGGTGCAGGAAATCTTCACAAACCTCTTCATAGTTTCTGGTGTTCATCCTCTAAGTCAAGTACCAACGTTGAGGTATTTCATCGAGGTAACGGGCAAAGACCTAGGCCTTCTGCATGTCATTCAACCTGAGGAAGGACATCTCCCTATCGAACATCGCTAGATGGACCTGCGGGTCTGAGGAAACCTTGTATAGAGCAAGTGTGGGTAACTTCAACTTTGGAGGGAGATCAACCTCGGGGTATGACGCCATAGAAGAGTAATCAAAACCAGCCAGCTTGCTAGCCTTTTCCATGCGCTAGATCCTTTTCAGAGCTTTCCTTAATTCTGCAGTTAGTTGGCGGTCCGGGACGACTTGCCCTACAAATCTTTGTGCATACTGAGCCTCGACAGAGTTAACTTCAATGTAGTCACGCTCGTTCCCAGAATCAGCTATCTTTCCTAAAATGTTTTCCTGATGACCAACCTCAAGGGAATTGATTTTGCTTTTCAGCTCTTCGATGATGGTGACATACTTGGCCTCCTTGTCATTAGTGGTGGACCTATGTTCCTGTACCTTTGCAATAAGGCTGCAAACTTGGCCTCCATGCTGACTGGGTTTCCTCCCTCTGCCATACTTGGGATTCGGGCTTATATGTTGAAAAATAAAAGTGGATTGAGCTAAAATTTTGGACCGTGATGAAGTTTTAGGTAAAAACTCATTTGGGCTGCAAGAAAAGCATGTGAGCTGGAATGTTTTGAAGATTGTGGGTAGGCACTGAGGCCCAAAATGGTCGCGATGGACACCTTCCGTCCCCGTTCCTTTGGGAGATCAAAACTATCACTTAAATTTTAAATTTTTTTTCCTTGTAAGGTTAAGTAAGAGAACTTTAATTATGTAAAGTATCTATCGATGTTTTGTAAATACCAATTCAAAATCCTTTTGAAAACACATACAACTCCAAGTCCAACTTATGCTCTTTACTTCTTTTCTTAGCGTGGTTAATTGTGACCACTTACAGGGAGCTTCAAGAATCATCCAACCCTGATGTGATCAGCATCAGTGTTGAACTATCCTTCCACCCCAATTTGTGTTCGGCTTCCCTTGATCTCATGATAATCAAGTTTCACCTCCTACTTCAATTTCAAGCATCAAGTAAATCACTCATTTCCAATTTTCTATCTTTTTAATCATTCTAATCATGATCATAACATCTCCAAGGGATAGAACTTCATCTATCAGTTATTTCCATTCACTTTAATGTTGTTACCTAGGGAATCTTATTCTCACTAGGTTCTATGTCGGTATCATGCCCTTTCATGAATCACTATATAATATATATATACACATATATTTTATCAAAATACAACACACAGTTTCACATTTATACACTGTCGGGTTTTTTTTTGTTCCCCCGAGAGTTTCTCTACTCCCCACACTTGTACTATCACACACAATTGTTAACAAACAAACACACTTGTCACAATGGTATTCGCATCTTCTGTGCGCAATCACCATAATTAAACCATGAATGAATGTGTATGTTTACGTACGTTACACACACACCAATCATCAAAACAAATTATTTTGTGTTATGCACAACATAAATCACGTACACTTGTACGGTAATACACACTAAGTGGTTTTGCGCTCTACCCCCCTTAAAAGGGATTACGCCCACGTAATCAGTCACTAAACATTTGCTTAAAATGTTCTGCCGTCGTGAAGTGTTTTAACTTCCACGCGGTCTATTACACAATGGATTCTGATTAGAGGATCTTAACCATATTGGCGGTTTAGTTCCTAAACCAAGAATTCTCATTGGAGTTTGTTTAAACTCTTAGTTGGTTTCGATTCTGGCCTGTTAGGCTTCTAGGTGTTAATAATTAGCCATTCACTCTTTTTCACCATGTACATTCAACACTTGAATCACTGGCTCACTAGTTTCTGCTGCGAAACTCTAATAATGTAGAGCTTAATTGCCCCATTTGTTATTCTTACTGTATTGTACATCCCCAATTGTCACCTTCATCTTGGTAACAATGGTTTCTCAACCGACGCGTGGTATCTCTTACCGTTAGCGAATTCGGTGAGTTATAAACTTTCAATCCACTTCCATAACAATTTACTGTGTATACAGCTATGTATTTCACAATGATTGACTTGTTCCCTTCCGACTTACTGTTGGTTGAGATTGAACTACTACCTAGTGTGTAGTGCTCTCTCAGCTATTTACAACATTTGGGGTATATTCCATACCGATATTTGGCAGTTAGTGCTACTGTAGTCACTTACTGTTAATCATGTCTCCACATTTGGTTTTGTACAAGTACTCTTTTATTGGTGTGGCCTTGCATTTCCTATGCATCGGCCATTATAACATTATTCCTCCACAATTAACATGTTTCCAATTCCTAGCTATCCCACTCGATCATTACTGCGCAAGTGCAATACCAAAACACTCAGTCATTCAGAGTGCAGAGGCGTAAACTCTTGACAGTAAATCCCTTATGCGATTGCAGTAGGAATTCACACTGAGTTCCTTATCACATAGTACCGACCATTGGCTTATTGCCCAGTCTGTGTATCATCACTTGCTTGCATGTCCATTGAGTTTAACTCATAACTGGTCTTATCTGCCACATTATTACTCAATAACATTGATACAACGGTCGCCAGCTGGGAACCGTGCTCTTACTCATTGCATAACAATAACTTACATGGTATTTACTGTCACATTAACTTCCATACCTATACTTATATTATTCACATTATGGTTCGTCATTCATTTGGATGACTACCGAATGCTCCTTGAGCGTTGCTCACTCGAGTCTCAAACCGACGTTATTTAGCTCGGTGCTTCACTTTATACACACATACTACTAAACTAACTGCTCTCAAATAATAATAATATTGTCCATCCTTAACATATTTCTTGAGCTTGGTTCATATAACTACCGCTCCAGCGGTTTCACAGCATCGAGAGGTATCCCCACTCTTAGTGCAGTGGTTCATTCTCCACTCTATTCACTTATATAACATAAACTTCTGCAATCAATCTAATTTACATAACACATTTTATTTGTGGCCTATAAGCCTTATTTGCCTTGAGCTGCGCTCATTGTAGGCTGTCCACACACATGTACTTCTCTGTACAATATTACGTGGTTTGGATGTTATATTGAGCTCCATGACAAGGTCATTGCATTCCGTCTCCTTTCATGGAATGCCCCTTAGGATTGTCAGTCCGTCTCCTGACAATTTATGTCTAAACTGGGTGTTAGTTTCAACCCTTGTGTTTCTGTCATGCATTTCGTTCAACAATTGTTGACGCGAACACCCTTCAAGGATTGCTCCTGGGTGTTGTTAAGTTATGCTTTTACATCTGGTTCACACTCATTGGTACATTCCGTTAGCCACGCCGTTTGCGTTCTTAACTGGCTTATTATCTCCTCCTATGAAGATCAACATTTCCTGGTAGTGTAGGTACTCATTCTGGGAGTTTCATCCCGTTCATTGCACATTAATGTGTCCACATTAGGCATCTGCTTAGCCATGGACAGGCTGGGTCACCGTTCCAGCTAACATGTTTATCCCTGAGGATCCTTAAGACGTATACGATGTCTTTACATTACAGTTTGTGCACTTCGCACCTCCTGACTCTTAAGCATTTTGTTGAAAGGAATTCACTAATTCCTTTAGTCTCGTTAACTTAACTGAGTTCCTTTACTTCAACCATTCATGGTAATCCTTAGCCTTGTTTGATTTATACTGCTGACCGTAGTACGGAGTCGACTACTTCCCGTGTTTCGGACTCTACTTGTATACATATGTGGGGTACCATACTGATACATTACTACTTGCCCAACTAACCCATAAATAGGTCTGTTAGGCCCACAAGCTCCTATCGGAGTGCGTCGTCCCACATTACAGTTCGTACACTCGTGGTGTCCGTCACACGCCTAGGTGAAGTATTCTGTTGTCAACTCCCTTATATTGTCCTGTGACAATATTCATTCCATGCTTCCCGAACTTAATCGAGGGAAAGTTTATCCATTGTTGAATTCTTATCAACTGCCCTTGGTTTTACTGGTTTGGTTTAGAAGAAGGTTAGAAATAAATATTGGTTTGAAATAAAATCTGGTTTTGAAAGGAAAGAGTTTGAATAAATCTGGGTTGAGAGAAAAATTCTCATGGTTTTACAATGCCTTCTTGCCTTAACCAAATCTAGCTTCTTGCTGACTGGTGTACTTCCAACTACAAAGGTCAGGCTGTTAAGCCCTTCCATGGTTATAATGATCACACTTAACTTTATGGTACTTTACCAAGTACTTTGTAGTGGTTATAAATTTCCCGAACAGCCCTGTTATAGCAGCACTTGCTATGGCAAGTGCGCCATGCTAACTGGCTATCGGTTTAACACATACCGGTTGTGGTATTGTTTTTACCCGCACTGTCATCAGTGGCCTTGTTGGCCCTCACTGATCTTACTGTCTTGACAATAAATCCTCTGGGTGACTTCTCACTATCTTCACATGATAATCATCAACTAGGGTGTTTCCCATTCTGGGAGACCCCCTTTTCTTTTGTATTGTTTCCTCTTCGTAGCCCGTTCCACGTATTTGTCGTGGTTACTGAGACTTGTCTCTTGTTTGGGCACTACGTTGTAGTTCCTTTGTCAATTGGTATACCGTTGGTGTATCACTTAACAACTGCGGTTCCGTAGACATTTTTCTCGGGTTCCATTAATCCACTTTTTGCCTGTTGCACGGTCGGTGCGTTGCAAGCTGGTTGTTCTCGACTGCTCGGCATGTCGACCCAGGTTGCCGAAAATTCCATTCTCCTATGCATAGTTTTCTTCATTCTTTGATATAAAATGTGGTTAACATTGTTTAGGCAGAAACCGTCTCCGGAATTCCCACTTCTCAGGATCTACCGTATGACAGGTTCTCCGTTCTCATAGAGGTACTTAATAACAGCCAGATCGGGTTTCCCGAGTATGAGAGGACTTATATCTCTCTGGCGTTCTTTCCCAAGTTATAAAATAGGGATTGTGGAGGGCGGGTTGGATATAGTAGGTTTTCAGTATTCTCTGGTAGTTCCTAACTAGCGTATCTCTCACGCTATCACTCAACCCTTAACCCCAAGTACTAAAATCCTAACTCGGTACTTCCTAAGCTCGGTAATTCAGTCATCAGAGCGATACTTCGCTCTTACCACTTTTTGTAACACCCCATCCACATAACACATTCCACATTCTGCTCTATTCACATTACTTAACTCGTTGGTGTTACACGCCGTTAACCACCCACGTGGCTAACAAGGCTATTACATAAACATTGTACCGGTCTGATGGACTAGATTCCCGAGTGACTACACATTATTATGCCTTTTCATTAACACAACAACAACATACACCTTTCAACTGTACCGAGTATTCACAAACTGATGCCGATAACAATCTCGGTCTTACTACACCTACTGTACATATACAACTTGAATGATTACCCATGTACAACGACTACCCCGTCCTACTCTCGAACGGCTTCCTGCTCTTTGTATCTGAAATAGGAAAAGAAGAGAAAGGGTGGCCCCCAAGGGGCTCAGCACCTTTGCTGGTATGGTAATCCCGCAGCCCACATGCTACCGGGCCACGCACAACTAATTGTCGTCTTAGCATGCGGTTAATTATATTTAAATCATGCATGCAACTGTACACACACAACACATAACATTTCGCCTCAATGGGCTCAACAAACAGATAATACCTCCTTACTTGATAAGTCACTCATGGTATTCATTATCCCTAGAGTGTTTCTCCTCTAATGGAGCTACTTCCTTAATAGACGACACTTACCCGTTATTCGGGCTATCCTTAACGCCGCTTATCACAAACTGGGATTCATATCCATGATCCACATACTCCACATTTTGCAACATATAACATACACTACATAACAACACATAACAACACTTTTCACGTTTTAACGTGCACATAATAACATCGCAATAGATATTGCATCATAACAACACTACATAACACAACGGGTACGGTTCCCCTTATGAACCGGCCCAAACATAGTCACTTCACTTGTAGCCTAGAGAATGTTGCCAGTCTCATGATAAGCTCATTACATAACTCGTTACCGTCTCGTTAAATGAACGGATAACTTAACATAAGGTGTCTCGGATATAGTGATCCAAGCACACCGAACAAACATAACATAGTATGCCCCTGTGGCCCGACGTGAGTCAGTAAAATAGCCTTGGTTAAGCTAAAGGGAAGGTTGGAAACCAAATTGGAATACAACCATAAAATACAGATAGGATCGAACTTGATATGACAACGACCCCCATACTCACACGCGTGGCCGGAACAGACCGGACTCCTCACTTCCCCCGTTAGCACTTGTTAGAAGTTCAACATTGAACTTAATTAAACAATCACAACATTGGGTTAAGTCTTGTTAGACACACACAAGGGAAGGGAGAGTCATACATTCACACACAAACATCACATAACTAACTCACGCATAGCCGTGGTTAGAACGTTCCTTAGGTCGGAAACGTTATCACCGGATACCGTTCTTTTACGTTTACCTAATAGTGGTTAACTAGCCCTTCAAGCGCATTCGAGGTTACCGGTATCGGCACGTAAACATACCTCGACAATAACGACTGTAAATTCGTTTCATGATTTATCTTTTAACGTGGCAAACACACAGAAAAACACATTGGCATACAAGCAGGTGTAATCCGGTAGGACACAGGTTGCAAGAAAACCATACCTGTCACCGGAGTCCACTTTATCATGTCCACTTATGTTCCTCGAGCAACTCTCGAACAACTGATAACATTACATGTACTTTTATTAACATTGGGTAGCATGATTGTTTAAAGTCTAATGTTCATAACTTATCCCCGTTAACTTAGTTACATAACTTCACATTTTAACTTGTTTACTTTCACATTTTACTACAACTTTTCACCTACTTGATTGTCATTATAACCCACCTAATATGTCTTAAACAACCTTATAACATCATTACCTAACAATCCCCTCATTACATTTCATTTTATAACCTTAAACATTTAAATCATCTTACATAACTTAATCTCTTAAGTCCTTTTATAATTATTTTTCTAATCACTAATACTCTCTTAATGGCATACCACTAATACCACTTAATTCTTAAAATTATTTTTTTTTTTACAAAGGCCGACCGACCCACCCTGGGTAGGTCGCCTGGGTGGGTCGGGTGCAGAGAGCATCCGAGTTCACAGTTTTAGCCCGACCGACCCAGACTGGGGTCGGTCCCCTGGGTAGGTCGGCTGCAGAACCTCTCCTAAAAATGTCTATCTTATTCCAACTCCTCCACAAGTTCCCTTATATGTTCTAACACCATTTGGGCACTTTAACACCCTCTTAAATCATCCATTAAACTCATTAGTTGACCCACCATCAAGCTCCTTGATCATTCACTCAAATTCTTGCAAATTCCTAACACTTGTAATGTTTTCCCTAAGTTCCTAAGTGGTGGTTTATACTTATGATAACAACTAACTAAAATGTTTTCTCACCACCATCACATCTACTCCAAGCATCATTCATCACAACACCTCCATTACACAACTCCTTCTATATCCACAAGTTTACACTTAGACCTTCACAAGGCTTTACTTTTCCTTTGTTTACCTAAACTTTAACAAGACTTAATACTTCACATATCATAACTTTGGTGTGTATAAAACACTCATTTGATTTCTAAATCCTCCAAGATTATGCCCAAGGCATCTTAACACTTAAGAACACCTTAATTCACCATCTTCACACTTAACCATTCCTAGCACCTTCTAGGTCATAAAATCTCATTACTACACATAAACTCCTTTGTTTATCAACTAAATTTCGCCATGGGTTCTCTTGTATCACCTTACACCAAACACATAGTTTTTCACCTTTTGACAACCAAGAACACTTAATCACTTAATACACATTCCTTACACACAAACATATTGTTTTTCATCCTTTAACCATCCAAGGCATTCATCTTCTCAACAATGCTCTTTACACACAAGTAAACCTTTAAACTACACTACATCACAATATAGTGCATAAACTTTAAATTGCTTGGCACTTAGGCCCTCAAATAACATGGCTCTTAGGCCCTTAAATTGCATAAACCATAACACTGAATTTCCCACATTATATTGCCTTTGATCTGCAATTACACCCAACAATACATATGCCCTTAATAAACTCCTTGAGAGCATTTTGCTAACGCATTTACCATTAGCTCTTAGGTATTCTATTAAGCAAATCAAGCTCCATTTTCCTAGGCATTTAAACCACATTAGGTTAACACATTTACCTCTTTTCTTTCAAGACTTCCCACTTGTTTTTCTTTGTTCTTCCTTGATAGAAAACGGCAAGGGCTTTTATCACTTGTCAATCTTCTAATCAATACACATATAAGGGTAATGAGCATTAAGTTTAATACTCCAACTCATAGTTAAACCCTAGGTTTACATATGTGTCTTAAAACACCAAAATTTGATGATTACCTTTGGAATTCGGAAGAGAGCTTGGTTAAGTAGCAAGATACGACTCCTCCTAGTCCTTTGAAGTTTGAATTAAGCTATGAAGAGTGCAAGAAAAAGCACCATTGTGAGGTGAATTTTCGGACACATACAAAAATGAGAGGAAACTTAGATTTTCTTTGGTTTTTTGTTACCTTGAAACAAAGGAGAATGACAATATGAAAGAAGATGAGCTTTTCCCCCTTCAATGGAGATTATTCATGGCACAAAATGGAGTTCTTGAAGATTTGAAAAGATAGAAGTGAAGAGCTTGGTCTAACTAAGACAAATGTGGTCTTAGAATTTGATTTGGAGCATTAATGAACATTTGGTGAGCAATTGAAGTTGGAGAAGAGAGGTGCTGCACCATGAACGGTTTTGGTTGGGAGAATGGAGGAAGATGACGGTGGGAACAAGAGGAAATGAAGAAAGGTGAGGAGAGGGCAAAGTTTGAAGATATTTATGTTATAAAGCAAATAGTAACTTTACTTTATTTTCTTTTACTTTTCTTAGTTGGATGGCCAAGTATGGTGACTCACACCACTAAAACCGTGCCCCCTTACATATTAGAGATACTTATGGTCTTTGTTGACCAAATAATTGACTTATGTTGACTTAAGTCAAAACTAGCACTATTTGAGCACTATTCACACTAGGCACATATTTGTGAAATTTTTGATTTCCCATTGATTTTAGACTTCCTATGTGATACTAAGTAGTACACATATTAATTAAAGAGTATGATGGTATTAAGCATTCAAAACTCATTTAACAAGACAATTTTTCAAAAATGTGCTTTAAGGCTCCTTAAAGCACATTTTGTGTTTTAACTTGTTTTCAAGCTTGGTTTTCTTTAGTAATTGATTTAATATGTTCATTAACATATAAATAAGGTCTTGGTAAGGTTATTTAGGTCTTAACCAAACTTATCCCAAGCTTAGAGCACATTTTCGCCAATATTGGCTTTAAGGTATTTATTTGTGTTCTGTTTGGTTTAATTGTCTATCAAAGTTTCCTAAGGACTTAATTCCTTATTAAATCATAATTGAATATTACTAAGTCTTGGTAGGCGCTTTGGGTCCCAACCAAGTTCACCCAAGCTTAGAGCATGTTTTTGCTCAAGCTGTGTCTTAGTGCTTTATTGTGTTTTACTATGGTTTAAGTTGTACACTGACGTTTTTAAGGCACTTTTTAGCCTTTAATACCATAGTTTAAATTTTTAACAACATATCAAGGTTTGGGGTATTTCAAACATGTCTTAACCTTGCTAAATCAAGGTATAAATCGTTTAAAACCTTACTTGATACATTAATACAAGTTTAAACTTGTGAACATTTAATTGCCGTGAGAGACAAGGTGGTATGGTCATGTTTGACCTTAAATGATTAAGGAAATGATTTTAAATTTTTATAACTAATTAAAACAAGCATAAACGTCAAATAAAGACTTTATGTGGAAGTTTGGTAATTCAATGAAAATATATGGTGAGGCCGAGATTATAAGCATTTTTGGGACATTTATGTGTAATTTATTTTGTGAGCAAATGTTTGTAATAAGGCCATGTACTTTAGGCCATTTTATTTGTTTATATTTAGTTTAAAGTAGGTTTTAGGTGATATTTATACATTACCAAAATGAATAAGGGGTTAAAGTGTTAATTAAATTAAATTTGGGGGCTTTATAAAAATAAGGCCGAAAATTATAGGTTAAAAGGATTTAAAATAAGTTTTAAGATTTTATAAAGTTTTGGGGGTTAATGGTAATTTCTAAAAATATGGGTTATAAACCGTAATTATTAGGAATTGGTGGTCAAGGAAATATCAAGGAGCTCAACCTTGACCATATTGTAGGTTTTGACCAAATTAGATAAGTTAAATAGCTTATTTAAGTTTTATATTAAGTTATGTATTTAATTGCAACAATTTTATAACATATGTGGTGAATATGTTATTACCGAAAATAAAGGGTGTAAAATGGTATTATAAACACCATGGGCTATTAGGAATTTTTAGGAATTTATTTTGTTGGTTTTGGAATTAAAATAAACTATATATGTATATATATAGTTATTATGTCATTATGACACTTTTGGAGAAATAGGTGGTGGTATACAATACCGAAATATATGGGTTATAAGGTAATAAAAACCCTTTGGTGAAATTTGGAGAGTTTTAGAATTATATAAGAGTATTTATTAAGATATGTGTATAATATATAGTTTTAATGAGATTATAAAACTATTTGTTATAAATAGGGCCAAATGGCAATTATTGAACAGTTTTGGGTCTGTTCGGTATTTTTATAATATTGACCATAGGTTATATTTATATTAAGGTTAGAATGTTATATTAAATGGAATATATAACATGGTATAAATTATGGGATGATTTTGTAAATAAAGGAAACTATGGATTATGGAAAAGAATAAGATTTTCTTATGGTGCCTAAGCGGTAATATAAAATAGTTTTGTATAAAACTATAGGTTATAAATTAAAGGAAATAAGAATATCATATCAAATGATATTAGTATAAGGTATGACATTACATAATGTTTTGTGCCCAAATAGAATTTAAATAAATTCAAGGCTGTACCGAATTATTAAAGGTTGGAAAATGAATTTTAGACTATGGTATATAATGTCATAAATGTTATAACAATTGTATGGTTTAGATGGAATTAATATAAGTAAGGTTATTCACATAAAATAATGTGGTGAACTATAAATAAATGAGATTTATAAACTAAGGTGTTTATGGAATAAACTTTAGGAGTTGTAATTATACAACATAAAATGTTACTCATGTTAGGATAATAATCTTAATATAGGTTGTATAATATAATACAACTAATGGGAATAATCATCTAATAAAAGATGATAAAAAGTAACATAAAATATAAGAGTTTATTAAACTCATGGGAATTACCTACGTGGTAAATATATACATACAGAAGGATAATGTATATAAGGATGGATATATATATTATGGCTGGAAACCATATAATATAATGGTGGTGGTTATTTTAAAAAAATAGTTACAAACTATATGTTATGAGTTTTTGAATGCAAATATAATTTGCTAAGATAGTAGATTATATAATACCATGTATTATAATGGAAAGTGGAAAATAATACAATATAATATAATGATGCATGCATACATGCAACTATAGGTTATGTACCTAAACTAGATGGTGGATAAGATTAAAAGAAATATAAGGAATTAAACTTAACAGTCGAAATGTTTTGACATGAGTTTTGGTAACAAAGCCGACCGGTTAAGATAAACCCGTAACAAACAACTGTAGAAAACAGGGGTGAACTGTCAGGGTTACTTATTATTCGGAAATACCAGATGTTGTTAGTCATGGAGACTGAACTATAGTTTATTACCGTTTAGATCATACTTCAGACAAGGACGCTTGACGAGCTAGTGGACTACACTGCACATCCTAGGTCTTGGTGAACGGTATGTAAAGGGGTTTGATCCGAGTTGTCCTAAGGAAGCTCCTTGGGCTCGGATTTGGTTGATATAACTTGTGTGTTATGTGTGTGGATACATGTATGTGTTTAAGTGTTACTGCATTAATTATTTATGCATGAGCGTCCCACTGGACTAACACTACGTCGACTATAGATCGACTTATATAAACATACATATACGTTATTGTGATGACATGACGGTTACTTGATATAATACCATAGTGTTAATATTAAGTATGTGGTAACCTAAGTAAAACACTTAGGGATGAGTCACGACATTGTCGGTCTCTAAGGCATGGATCTCGAACATGAATATAACCTAGATTACTTCTAGGTATGCGTGAGACCCATTGGGTAGCTAATTAATAATTATTCTTCATAAGACTAAGAGCAGATCTTAAACATTATGAGAGAGAGATGGTATGAGTTGAGGTGAGGAATCCCGGTAGTTTACGAACTACTTGGTTACGCATTTGTGATCACTGAGGGGTTTTCTAATTGGATTCCGCTCCAGGTTATACCCAACGAGCCCAAACTGGATCGTGGGTCAGGTGGCTACGGCCTTTATATGGACGTCTTATGAGACATAAGAGAGTCAGGGGACTCCGGACCTCTGGCGAAATGAGCACCTTTGTGTGTACGGGAGGACTACTGTCCATGGTGAGGTTATCGGGTTGTCCTAACATGACGCCCAACTGGTATTAATAATTAAACATGGTTTGGAAGGGGCCTTAAAGGCCAAATTAAATTAATTATGGAAACTATACGCTACGGCGATTGTACATTGTACATATGGATGGGGCCTTGAAGGTCAGGTTAAATTAAATTAATAAAGGATGGTGAACGCTACGGCGATTGTACATTGTACATTATGTTGTTATTACCCGATACGTTCGATATACAAATGTTGTTTGGAATATTAAATGAATGTTTGGATTGGATGGATGGTTAAATGTTTATGAATATTTGGATGGATGATTATGTATATTATACATGTTTATTACAGTACTGATAATAACTGTAAAACGGTAAAGCATGAAACCGATCTAATAATAAGATGGTTAAAATGACAAGTGACCATTAGGGTCCAGGCCCGGCATACTCAGCGTCTATCACTGATACTACACCATTACAGGTTGTTGATTATTGTCGAAGCCAAAGACCAGGAACAGGGTAATTGGAGTTCTACTTTAATTGTTACTGCACATGGAGCTTGTCTATATGGCAATGAAGATGGTGAATTGTATTATGGTAAGGGTATGTATTTTCAGGATTGGGTAGACGCTCACTTGTCGATGTTTATGATTTATGGACTTAGTATGATGTATATGAGTTTTCTCGTTATCATAGGGGTTAGCAGTTTGTTTATGTTGGAAGTTGGATGTAGTTTGGCTTCGTTGCTCGCATGGGCGAGTAATGGCCAGTGACACCCGAATGAGTATTATTATTGTTATTTATTTTCCGCTGCGAGACGTTTTATTTATTGCTACGTGAGAGACTATATCGTGTTTATGGAGAGGGGTGTTACAAAAGTGGTATCAGAGCGGAGTACCGCTCTGATGACGAGATAATAGGTTAAGACAGTGATCTTAGGATTTGGGAAATTATGGGAAACATTTTGGAGGTATGAGACGATTCGTCTTAGAAAGACATTGTGTCTAGTAACGCAAATTGCGTGATAGGTTAGCCTTTAAAGCAATTCAATATATACTAGTTGTGTATGCTAATATACCGAGTATTTATGTAACATACTACACTACAGATGTCTGGGGGAACTAGTGGGTGGTACTGGAAGAGGTGGAGGCGGCGACCCCGTCATTCCAGGAGTTAGAGAGACGGTTGCTGCCGTACTCGCACAGCTTGGTAATCAAATTGGAGGAGCACCAGCCCACCCACCACAGCCCAGGGAAACGAACTGGCTGAAGTCTGTTAACGAGACCCGACCACCTACATATTCAGGGGAGCCAGACCCCGTAGCTTTGGAGAGATTCATAGTTGAACATGAGAAGGCCTACGAGGCTTTACAAGTACCTGCTAACCAGAAGGTTGTCATTGCTGCTTTCCATCTGAAGGATGCAGCCAGCACTTGGTGGAGGTTGGTCAAGGACTAGCACCTGGCTACGCCCGACTTTTCGTGGGCTGCCTTTGTCGAATTGCTAAGAGGGAAGTACTACCCGGCGCATCTCAAGCAGAAGAAGCGCCATGAGTTTGAGACATTGACCTAGGGTGGTCTGACCGTGGATGAGTATTACGCTCGATTCATTGGTCTGCTGGACTTCATCCCCGGTGTGGATTACTCAGAGACCGTGAAGGTCGAGAAGTTCCGGGGAGGACTATTATTTCGCATCCAGATGGCCATGGGTGCTACCCTCAACATTACCGATTAACTTTGTGAGAACTTACCAATGAGATTCCAGGAGTGTTACGAAGCTGCCTCGAGGACGGAGCTAATGCTCCAGACTCGGGAAGAGACACTCGGAACAAAGAAGAGAAAGAACCCTGAGGGAGAGTCTGAGGGTGGAGGAGCATCTCCAGACGAAGGCCAGAAAAAGGGAAAGTAAGGACTGATCCCATTCTAAATTATTTATCATATTAAATACCTTATGAATGCTGACCCGAAACCTTAAATAGGAAATTCTTTCCAAAGAAAGGGCAGCAGGTCACCAGGGAAAGAAAGGGAAAGAGCCCGTCCTTCGGTTGACCGGTCCAGCTATAGATGCTCAGCCTCTGAGATCTGCACCTCCTAAGGGTGAGAACACCTACCTCTTAAATTGAATTGTCACCTTAACCTTTAAACCATCAGATTATAACTTAAACTTAAATACTACTATCAGGCACCGGACAGCCCCTGCGCCATTTTTACTGTAAGCGTTGTGGGAAGGACCATCCTGGGGTTGACTGCGAAGGCCGTAAAGTTGTCTGTCGGTGCTGCAAGAAAGAGGGCCACAGGGAATTCGAGTGTTGGATGAACCCTGAGAGCCGTAATTACGGGCCACCAAGGAATACTCAGAAGACCTCAACGGAGGATCTGGAGTACCACAGGCGGTTAGGATGGCCAGACATCTACTGATGCTGGAGCCCAGAAGGGCAAGTTAGTAGATAGGGCATGAGTACCCTAACTCCATGAGACCACTGGTCGAAGACTTTTACTTACCATGTTGTGTACTTACTTTGGATGTTAGAAGGAGCTATGCTATAAGTATGTGGGAGTGTGTCATTGACCACTCGCCTTTTGTGTATGACTTTAGAGACTAGTTATGTGAACTCGATGCGAGTAACTTTGAGACCATGATGGATTATATATATGAACAGGATGTTAAAGCTTACATTATCATGTAGCCCATACTCCACGACACGGAGTAAATGAGACCAGTGATTACTGAACCAGAATTTCCACCTGCATGGCGCACTTGCTATTGCAAGCGCTATGACAAGTAAACCACTGAAATTTCCATCTGCCTTGCGCACTCGATAGAGCAAGTGCAGCAACAGCAACAGTAACAGCAACTGTAAATGCAACTGCATCAACTACTACTTTTTAGTCTTTTATTATAAGTATACCCAAAAAAAAGAGAGGGAAAAAGAAGAGAAAAGGAAAAAGGGATATCCATCAAAGGTAGATTGACAACAGAATACTTCACAATAACCGTGTGACAGACATTACCAGTTTACTAAACGAGACATGGGACAACCGCACTCCGATAGGAGCATGTGGGCCTGACAGACTTATTTATGAGTTAGTCGGGTAAGTAGTAACGTATCAGTACGGTACCCCATGCAAGTAGACAAGTAGTGTTAGGAACACGAAAAGTAGTCAACTCCGTACTACGGACAGTAAGACGAGAAGAGCCGCAGTTAAACCAACCGGCTAGAGAAATCAAGAACCTTCAACAGAGAGCAGTGGACAGTATACAGTGAAGACAGGGAAACCGTTCAAGGACGTGAAAGAGAAGGAAAGAAACAGGAAAAACCCATTATGGATATATAATATGTAGAACCCTCATAAGGATCAAGCAAATTCTTGCAATCTAGAGGAATCTACCAGATGATATGGACATAAACGCGTGATAACGCAAGGATAAAAGACAAAACTATATAGTAGTAGATACCTTAAGCAAGGAACAGTGGATTTGGAATGTACCACTCATATGATAATTCGCTCACCTTATCTGTTTGACTCATTAGATATTAGCAGCTGGGAGTTTACGCCCCTACACTCTGTAGGACTGAGTGTTTTGGTATTGCACTTGTGCAGTTATTAATCTAGTGGGAATACGGAAAGATTCAATGGATACCAACACGAGTGTGTAAAAAAAAAGAGAACTACAACAGTTTGTTACTCTGGAACAAAACCACCAGGAGACACGGATGACAATCATCATCTACGTGGACATGTAGGCTGGTACGTCTTAATATTACTAAGACGAGTGCAAAGAGCACTGAGTACTAACAATAGCCAATGTCATATTATACCTCAAGCTGAACATCAGTGAGAGAAGACACACGCACGTGTGCTAGTGATCCAAATGAGAGGATACACAACAATGGAAAGAGGCAAACTGAGCCTATGTTCATGGGTCTGCACCACAATACGGAGCGAGTGGTCCCATTAGAATGAACTTGGGAGAGAGCACAAATAGATCAGTGCCTCACCCTTTACTATTGTGGAGCCCGGAAGGGCTAGAGTCATACCCGTCTCTCTGATATGAGGATAATCCACGAGTTGGAGAACTCTTTGAGAGCCAAGTATCCAGCGCTCCTTGTTGAGCGGCTGTTGTATACTTGTGGGGTACGGGGGCGTAACCCTTTTTAAGGGGGGTAGAGCCTCTTGGCTGTGCACGTGTGTGCACTAAGTTTTGGTTTTTTAGTATGCATTGCATACAAAGAATTGGTTGTGTGCGGGGCATACGAGGTTTGTTTGTTAAGTATGCATGGCATACAGTGAATTGTCTCATATGCATGGCATACAGTGAATTGGTTTTGTTGGTTATGTTTGGTACGCGGGGCGTACGTTGTTGTTTGTTTATGTATGATGTGCTCTTGTATGTATGTATCTTATGAGATACTTGTTTGAATGTTGTGTTTACACCCATGTGTGAAACATTTTTTTTATGCTATTTGTGATATGTATTCATATTGCTTTATAGAATGATTACATATGGTATCGCCTAGATACGAAATGAGTCATTAGATATGGAATTTAGAATGATGGTATGTTATGGACACCTCGGGGAGGTTGTCAGGGGTTTGTAGAACTAATAGGAAATAATGGTGCTGATGGATCACCTATATCCATATATGATTGAACTAACGCTACAAAGTGATGGCTATGTGTGTATAAGCGCAATATGATGTGTGTAAATGATATATCACATAGATATACATTATGGGAATAATGGGTAGTTATACATTTATATACATACCTATTTGATTAAGCGACTTCGGGACGAAGTCTTTTTAAGGGGGTAGATTGAAATACCCCAAACTAATAAAATATGGATTAATATCTAATCACATTAATTAAGGCCTAAAAATGCATTAAAAGTCAACTAAGAACAACAGTGGTCAACACAAAGCAACATATTGCACCCCTTGACTGTGTAGGGTAAATAAATACCCAAATGAACTTCTTAGGACCTAAAAATTTGTCCTAAGCTTAGTAAAACATTACTAAACAGATTATAATCGTTGGACAACACTCCAACACAAAGAAAAAGCATTTACATGCTTCAAGGTCCAGAAGGGCAAAAATGTGCTCTAAGAATACCTTAAAGGTCTAATACCTCTAAATGATATTAAATTGGATTCCATGATCAAATATCATGTAAGGAACACAACAAAACCGTTGTCAAAGAAAACCAAGCTCAGAAACACCTTGCGACACAAAATGTGCACTAAAACTCCTTAACACGTTTTTGTGTATTTGCCTTCTAAATTGGTTTTAAATGGGAAAAAAGGTTATAATTACCTTTAAATATGATAATATATCATATTATATCATGTTAGGAATTTAATTCCCGAAATTTACAATTTTTACAAATTTAATATTAAAATATTAATAAAACCCTAAAGGGGGGGCCCGTTTGGGACAACATTGACTAAGTTGGTCAATGTTGACCATTGACCACGAATTGGACACATAAAATTGGTGGAGTAAGCCTCCTAACAGACCATGTGACAATTCCCATGTGACAATTAATATACCCCATTACTTTTGCATAAAATAAGAAAAAGTATACTTTAACATATTAAAACATAAAGTGAGCTTACCACTTGCTTACCATGTGAAGGCTGCCGATTTGAAGAGCCTCCATTTCCTCCTTATTACACGGCCGTCTCCAAGCCAGCCAATCAATGGGTGATGAGTCACCTTTCACTAATTGATTAAAATGACATTTAAGCTCCATTATTGCAATAATTTAGTGTCAATCATCTACCCACTACTCCAATCATGGCTGGCTGCCTATGTTTCTTGTCTCCACCGATTAAGCAACAATATTCAACACCAATCAGTCCTTGGTGAGTCATCAAGTCATTAAGAGCTTAAAATAAGCAAAAAAATGACTTTAAGGACAATTTAGGTTACTCTCCTTCATTGGCTCCATTCAGCCGAGAGTGCTCCAGCCATAAGCTCTCTTTGGCTCCTCCTTGACCGTAGGTAAGCTTCCAAGCTCCATTGATGCGAGCTCTTGCTCTAGGTAAGCTTCTAAGGCATAAAAATGTCCATTTTCTTCAACTTTCTTTCCTTTTTCCATTGATCTAGACTCCAACCTTTTCTATACATTTATGTAGAGTGTTTTGGAGGTTAAATGAAGGATAATTTTTGGCTGTAACTAGATCTAAGGAGTAAAGTTCAAGTCTTGACCATTTAAGGTAAAAATGTGCTCTAAGCACATATCTCTTCTTCCTTATAAATTTCGGTTGTAAACCTTGGTTCCCTAGCCTTATTTTCTTCTCCTCTTCTTGTGGATTCAGTTGGTATACCAAGATCTACATGGAGTAGCTAGATCCATGCCAAAAACACCATTTTTGGCATCTTAAACAAGGTAAATCTTAGCCATCTTCCAAGCTAGCTACCCATGGTTTTGTACCTTGTTTTTAAGAGTGTTTTGATACTCTTTCTCTACTGGAAAAATAGGGCCGAGGTAGATCTCCAACAAACTTGAAGATCTAAGGTAAAAATCCATATTTTCATGACTCAAATTACTTCTCATGGTTAGCTCATGTTTGGAGTTTAATCATGTCTTGTTTTCTACATGAAGACAAGTAGATCAAGCTGTGGAGAAATTCTCCTTAAGGTGGCGAGACCAAACAAGGTCTTAACCTTGCTAAATCAAGGTATAAATCATTTAAACCTTAACTTGATACATTAATACAAGTTTAAACTTGTGAACATTTAATTGTCGTGAGAGAACAAGGTGGTATGGTCATGTTTGACCTTAAAATGATTAAGGAAATGATTTAGTAAATTTTATAACTAATTAAACAAGCATAAATGTCAAAATAAAGACTTTATGTGGAAGTTTGGTAATTTAATGAAAAATATATGGTGAGGCCGAGATTTATAAGCATTTTTGGGACATTTATGTGTATTTTTTTTTTGTGAGCAAATGTTTGTAATAAGGCCATGTACTTTAGGCCATTTTATTTGTTTATATTTAGTTTAAAGTAGGTTTTAGGTGATATTTATACATTACCGAAATGAATAAGGGTTAAAGTGTAATTAAATTAAATTTGGGGGCTTTATAAAAATAAGGCCAAAAATTAGAGGTTAAAAGGATTTAAAATAAAGTTTATAAGATTTTATAATGTTTTGGGGGTTAAATGGTAATTTCTAAAAAGTATGGGTTATAAACCGTAATTATAAGGAATTGGTGGTCAAGGAAATATTAAGGAGGTCAACCTTGACCATATGGTAGGTTTTGACCAAATTAGATAAGTTAAATAGCTTATTTAAGGTTTTATAATAAGTTATGTATTTAATTGTAACAATTTTATAACATATGTGGTGAATATGTTATTACCGAAAATAAAGGGTGTAAAATGGTATTATAAACACCCATGGGCTATTAGGAATTTATTTAGTTGGTTTTGGAATTAAAATAAACTATATATGTATAATATATAGTTATTATGTCATTATGACACTTTGGAGAAATATAGGTGGTGGTATAACAAATATCGAAAATATATGGGTTAATAAGGTAATAATAACCCTTTGGTGAAATTTGGAGAGTTTTAGAATTATATAATAGTATTTATTAAGATATGTGAATAATATATAGTTTTAATGAGATTATTAAACTATATGTTATAAATAGGGCCAAATGGCAATTATTGAACAGTTTTAGGGTCTGTTCGGTATTTTTATAGATATTGACCATAGGTTATATTTATATTAAGGTTAGAATGTTATATTAAATGGAATATATAACATGGTATAAATTATGGGATGATTTTGTAAATAAAGGAAACTATGGATTATGGAAAAGAATAAGATTTTCTTATGGTGCCTAAGCGGCAATGTAAAATAGTTTTGTATAAAAACTATAGGTTATAAATTAAAGGAAATAAGAATATCATATCAAATGATATTAGTATAAGGTATGACATTACATAATGTTTTGTGGCCAAAATAGAATTTAAATAATTCAAGGGCTGTACCGAATTATTAAAGGTTGGAAAATGAATTTTAGACTATGGTCTATAATGTCATAAATGTTATAAAATTGTATGGTTTAGATGGAATTAATATAAGTAAGGATATTCACATAAAATAATGTGGCGAACTATAATAAATGAGATTTATAAACTAAGGTGTTTATGGAATAAACTTTAGGAGTTTAATTATCACATAAAATGTTACTCATGTTAGGATAATAATCTTAATATAGGTTGTATAATATAATACAACTAATGGGAATAATCATCTAATAAAAGATGATAAAAAGTAACATAAAATATAAGAGTTTATTAAACTCATGGGAATTACGTACATGGTAAATATATACAAACACAAGGATAATGTATATAATGATGGATATATATTATGGTTGGAAACCATATAATATAATGGTGGTGGTTATTTTAAAAAATAGTTACAAACTATATGTTATGAGTTTTTGAATGCAAATATAATTTGCTAAGATAGTAGATTATATAATACCATGTATTTAATGGAAGGTGGAAAATAATACAATATAATATAATGATGCATGCATACATGCAACTATAGGTTATATACCTAACTAGATTATGTGGATAAATTAAACCGAATATAACACTAACAGTTGAAATGTTTTGACATGAGTTTTGGTTACAAAGCCGACCGGCTTAGATAAACCCGTAACACACTGTAGAAAACAGGGTGAACTGTCGGGGTTACTTATTATTCGGAAATACCGGATGTAGTTAGTCATGGAGACTGACTTATAGTTTAGTACCGTTTAGATCATACTTCAGACAAGGACGCTTGACGAGCTATGGACTACACTGCGCATCCTAGGTCTTGGTGAACGGTATGTAAAGGGGTTTGATCCGAGTTGTCCTAAGGAAGCTCCTTGGGCTCGGATTTGGTTGATATAACTTGTGTGTTATGTGTGTGGATACATGTATGTGTTTAAAAGTTACTGCATTAATTATTTATGCACGAGCGTCCCACGGGATTAACACTACGTCGACTATAGATCGACTTATATAACATACATATACGTTATTGTGATGACATGACGGTTACTTGATATAATACCATAGTATTAATATTAAGTATGTGGTAACCTCAGTAAAACACTTGTGTGTTATGTGTGTGGATACATGTATGTGTTTAAGTGTTACTGCATTAATTATTTATGCACGAGCGTCCCACGGGACTAACACTACGTCGACTATAGATCGACTTATATAAACTACATATACGTTATTGTGATGACATGACGGTTACTTGATAGATACCATAGTATTAATATTAAGTATGTGGTAACCTAAGTAAAACACTTAGGGTTGAGTCACGACATTGTTGGTCTCTAGAGCATGGATCTCGAACATGAATAAACCTAGATTACTTCTAGGTATGTGTGAGACCCATTAGGTAGCTTATTAATAATTATTCTCCTAAGACTAAGAGAAGATCTTAAACATTATGAGAAAGAGATAGTATGAGTTGAGGTGAGGAATCCCGATAGTTTACGAACTACTTGGTTGCGCATTTGTGATCACTGAGGGGTTTCCTAATTGGATTCCGCTCCAGGTTATACCGAACGAGCCCAAACTGGATCGTGGGTCAGGTGGCTACGACCTTTATATGGACGTCTTACGAGACATAAGAGAGTTAGGGGCCTCCGGACCTCTGGCGAAATGAGCACCTTTGTGTGTACGGAGGACTACTGTCCATGGTGAGGTTATCGGGTTGTCCTAACATGACGCCCAACTGGTATTAATAATTAAACATGGTTTGGATGGGGCCTTAAAGGCCAAATTAAATTAATTATGGAAACTGTACGCTACGGCGATTGTACATTGTACATATGGATGGGGCCTTGAAGGTCAGGTTAAATTAAATTAATAAAGTATGGTGAACGCTACGACGATTGTACATTGTTTATTATGTTGTTATTACCCGATACGTTCGATATACAAATGTTGTTTGGGATATTAAATGAATGTTTGGATTGTATGGATGGTTAAATGTTTATGAATATTTTGATGGATGATTATGTATATTATACATGTTTATTACAGTACTGATTATAACTGTAAAATGGTAAAGCATGAAACCGATCTAATAATAAGATGGTTAAAATGACAAGTGAGCATTAGGGTCCAGGCCCGGCATACTCAGCGTCTATCGCTGATACTACACCATTACGGGTTGTTGATTATTGTCGAAGCCGAAGAGCAGGAACAGGGTAATGGAGTTCTACTTTAATTATTACTGCACATGGAGCTTGTCTATACGGCAAAAAAGATGGTGAATTGTATTATGGTAAGGGTATGTATTTTCAGGATTGGGTAGACGCTCACTTGTTGATGTTTATGATTTATGAACTTAGTATGATGTATAGGAGTTTTCTCGTTATCATGGCGGTTAGCAGTTTGTTTATGTTGGAAGTTGGATGTAGTTTGGCTTCGTTGCTCGCATGGGCGTGTAATGGCCGGTGACACCCGAGTGAGTATTATTATTGTTATTTATTTTCCGCTGCGAGACGTTTTATTTATTGCTACGTGAGAGACTATATCGTGTTTATGGAGAAGGGTGTTACAAAATTGGTATCAGAGCGGAGTACCGCTCTGATGACGATATATAGGTTAAGACAGTGAGCTTAGGACTTGGGAAATTACGGGAAACATTTGGGAGGTATGAGACGATTCATCTTAGAAAGACATTGTGTCTAGTAACGCAAATTGCGTGATAGGTTAGCCTTTAGGGCAATTCAATATATACTGGTTGTGTATGCTAATATACCGAGTATTTATGTAACATACTGCACTACAGATGTCTGGGGGAACTAGTGGGCGTGGTACTGGAAGAGGTGGAGGTGGCGACCCCGTCATTCCAGGAGTTACAGAGACGGTTGCTGCCGTACTCGCATAGCTTGGTACTCAAATTGGAGGAGCACCAGCCCACCCGCCACAGCCCAGGGAAACGAACTGGCTGAAGTCAGTTAGCGAGACCCGACCACCTACATATTCAGGGGAGCCAGACCCCGTAGCTTTGGAGAGATTCATAGTTGAACATGAGAAGGCCTACGAGGCTTTACAAGTACCTGCTAACCAGAAGGTTGTCATTGCTGCTTTCCATCTGAACGATGCAGCCAGCACTTGGTGGAGGTTGGTCAAGGACCAGCACCTGGCTACGCACGACTTTTCGTGGGCTGCCTTTTTCGAATTGCTAAGAGGGAAGTACTACCCGGCGCATCTCAAGCAGAAGAAGCGCCATGAGTTTGAGACATTGACCCAGGGAGGTCTGACCGTGGATGAGTATTACGCTCGATTCATTGGTCTGCTGCACTTCATCCCCGGTGTGGATTACTCAGAGACCGTGAAGGTCGAGAAGTTCCGGGGAGGACTATTATTTCGCATCCAGATGGCCATGGGTGCTACCCTCTACACTACCATCCAGGTATTAACATGAAAGCCATAAAATCTTTACTTACTACATTACCGATTAACTTTGTGAGAACTTACCAATGATATTCCAGGAGTGTTACGAAGCTGCCTCGAGGACGGAGCTAATGCTCCAGACTCGAGAAGAGGCTCTCGGGACAAAGAAGAGAAAGAACCATGAGGGAGAGTCTGAGGGTGGAGGAGCATCTCCAGGCGAAGGCCAGAAAAAGGGAAAGTAAGGACTGATCCCATTATAAATTATTTATCATATTAAATACCTTATGAATGCTGACCCGAAACCTTAAATATGAAATTCTTTCCAAAGAAAGGGCAGCAGGGTCACCAGGGAAAGAAAGGGAAAGAGCCCGTCCTTCGGTTGACCGGTCCAGCTATAGATGCTCAGCCTCTGAGATCTGCACCTCCTAAGGGTGAGAACACCTACCTCTTAAATTGAATTGTGACCTTAACCTTTATACCATCAGATTATAACTTAAACTTAAATACTACTATCAAGCACCGGACAGCCCCAGCGCCATTTTTACTGTAAACGTTGTGGGAAGGACCATCCTGGGGTCGACTGCGATGGCCGCAAAGTTGTCTGTCGGTGCTGCAAGAAAGAGGGCCACAGGGAATTCGAGTGTTGGATGAACCCTGAGAGCCTTAATTACAGGCCACCAAGGAATACTCAGAAGACCTCAACTGGAGGATCTGGAGAACCACGAGGCTGTCAAGATGGCCAGACATCTACTGATGCTGGAGCCCAGAAGGGCAAGGGAGTAGATAGGGCATGAGTACCCTAACTCCATGAGACCGCTGGTGGAAGACTTTTACTTACTCTTTTGTGTACTTACTTTGGATGTTAGAAGGAGCTATGCTATAAGTATGTGGGAGTGTGTCATTGACCACTCACCTTTTGTGTATAACTTTTGAGACTAGTTATGTGAACTCGATGCGAGTAACTTTGAGACCATGACGGATTACATATATGAACAGGATGTTAAAACTTACATTATCATGTAGCCCATACTCAATGACACGGAGTAAATGAGACCAGTGATTACTGAACCAGAATTTCCACCTGCATGGCGCACTTGCTATTGCAAGCGCTATGACAAGTAAACCATTGAAATTTCCATCTGCCTTGCGCACTTGACAGAGCAAGTGCAGCAACAGCAACAGTAACAGCAACTGCAAATGCAACTGCATCAACTACTACTTTTTAGTCTTTTATTATAAGTATACCCAAAAAAAAGAGAGAGAAAAAGAAGAGAAAAGGAAAAAAGGGATAATCATCAAAGGGAGATTGACAACAGAATACTTCACAATAACCGTGTGACAGACATTACCAGTTTACTAAACGAGACATGGGACAACCGCACTCCGATAGGAGCATGTGGGCCTGATAGACTTATTTATGTGTTAGTCGGGTAAGTAGTAATGTATCAGTACGGTACCCCATGCAAGTAGACAAGTAGTGTTAGGAACACGAGAAGTAGTCAACTCCGTACTACGGACAGTAAGACGAGAAGAGCCGCAGTTAAACCAACGGGCTAGAGAAATCAAGAACCTTCAACAGAGAGTAGTGGACAGTATACAGTGAAGACAGGGAAACCGTTCAAGGATGTGAAAGAGAAGGAAAGAAACAGGAAAAACCCATTATGGATAAATAATATGTAGAACCCTCATAAGGATCAAGCAAATTCTTGCAATCCAGAGGAATCTACCAGATGATATGGAAATAAACGTGTGATTACGCAAGGATAAAAGACAACACTATATAGTAGCAGATACCTTAAGCAAGGAACAGTGTATTTGGAATGTACCACTCTTATGATAATTCGCTCACCTTATCTGTTTGACTCATTAGATATTAGCAGCTGAGACACGGATGACAATCATCATCTACGTGGACATGTAGGCTGGTACGTCTTAATATTACTAAGACGAGTGCAAAGAGCACTGAGTACTAACAATAGCCAATGTCATATTATACCTCAAGCTGAACATCAGTGAGAGAAGACACACGCACGTGTGCTAGTGATCCAAATGAGAGGATACACAACAATGGAAAGAGGCAAACTGAGCCTATGTTTATTGGTATGCACCTCAATACGGAGCGAGTGGGCCCATTAGAACGAACTTGGGAGAGAGCACAAATAGATCAGTGCCTCACCCTTTACTATTGTGGAGCCCGGAAGGGCTAGAGTCATACCCGTCTCTCTGATATGATGATAATCCACGAGTTGGAGAACTCTTTGAGAGCCAAGTATCCAGCGCTCCTTGTTGAGCGGCTGTTGTATACTTGTGGGGTACGGGGGCGTAACCCTTTTTAAGGGGGGTAGAGCCTCTTGGCTGTGCACGTGTGTGCACTAAGTTTTGGTTTTTTAGTATGCATTGCATACAAAGAATTGGTGGTGTGCTGGGCATACGAGGTTTGTTTGTTAAGTATGCATGGCATACAATGACTTGTCTCGTATGCATAGCATACAGTGAATTGGTTTTGTTGGTTATGTTTGCTACGCGGGGCGTACGTTGTTGTTTTGTTTATGTATGATGTGCTCTTGTATGTATGTATCTTATGAGATACTTGTTTGAATGTTGTGTTTACACCCATGTGTGTAACACTTTTCTTATGCTATTTGTGATATGTATTCATTTTGCTTTATAGAATGATTACATATGGTATCGCCTAGATAAGAAATGAGTCATTAGATATGGAATTTGGAACGATGGTATGTTATGGACACCTCGGGGAGGTTGTTAGGGGTTTGTAGAACTGATAGGAAACAATGGTGCTGATGGATCACCTATATCCATATATGATTGAACTAACGCCACAAAGTGATGGATATGTGCTGTATAAGCGCAATACGATGTGTGTAAATGATATATTACATAGATATACATTATGGGAATAATGGGTAGTTATACATTTATATACATACCTATTTGATTAAGCGACTTCGGGACGAAGTCTTTTTAAGGGGGGTAGATTGAAATACCCCAAACTAATAAAATATGGGTTAATATCTAATCACATTAATTAAGGCCTAAACATGCCTTAAAAGTCAACTGAGAACAACAGTGGTCAACACAAAGCAACATATTGCACCCCTTGACTGTGTAGGGTAAATAAATACCCAAATGAAGTTCTTAGGACCTAAAAATTTTTCCTAAGCTTATTAAAACATTACTAAACAGATTATAATCGTTGGACAACACTCCAACAAAAAGAACAAGCATTTACATGCTTCAAGGTCAGAAGGGCAAAATGTGCTCTAAGAATACCTTAAAGGTCTAATGACCTCTAAATGATATTAAATTGTATTCCATGATCAAATATCATGTAAGGAACACAAAAAAACCGTTGTCAAAGAAAACCAAGCTCAGAAACACCTTGCGACACAAAATGTGCACTAAAACTCCTTAAAGCACGTTTTTGTGTAATTGCCTTCTAAATTGGTTTTAAATGGGCAAAAAGGTTATAATTACCTTTAAATATGATAATATCATATTATATCATGTTAGGAATTTAATTCAAGAAATTTACAAATTTTTACAAATTTAATATTAAAATATTAATAAAACCCTAAAAGGGGGGCCCGTTTGGGTCAACATTGACTAAGTTGGTCAATGTTGACCATTGACCACGAATTGGACCACATAAAATCGGTGGAGTAAGCCTCCTAACAGACCATGTGACAATTCCCATGTGACAATTAAATATACCCCATTACTTTTGCATAAAATAAGAAAAGTATACTTTAACATATTAAAACATAAAGTGAGCTTACCACTTGCTTACCCATGTGAAGGCTGCCGATTTGAAGAGCCTCCATTTCCTCCTTATTACACGGTTGTCTCCAAGCCAGCCAATCAATGGGTGATGAGTCACCTTTCACTAATTGATTAAAATGACATTTAAACTCCATTATTGGAATAATTTAGTGTCAATCATCTACCCACTACTCCAATCATATCCGGCTGCCTATGTTTCTTGTCTCCACTGATTAAGCAACAATAATCAACACCAATCAGTCCTTGGTGAGTCATCAAGTCATTAAGAGCTTAAAATAAGCAAAAAAATGACTTTAAGGACAATTTTGGTTACTCTCCTTCATTTGCTCCATTCAGCCGAGAGTGCTCCAGCCATAAGCTCTCTTTGGCTCCTCCTTGACCGTAGGTAAGCTTCCATGCTCCATTGATGAGAGCTCTTGCTCTAGGTAAGCTTCTAAGGCATAAAAATGTACATTTTCTTCATCTTTCTTTCCTTTTTCCGTTGATCTAGACTCCAACCTTTTCTATACATTTATGTAGAGTGTTTTGGAGGTTAAATGAAGGATAATTTTCAGCTGTAACAAGATCTAAGCACATATCTCTTCTTCCTTATAAATTTCGGTTGTAAACCTTGGTTCCCTAGCCTTATTTTCTTCTCCTCTTCATGGGGATTCAGTTGGTATACCAAGATCTACAAGGAGTAGCTAGATCCATGCCAAAAACACCATTTTTGGCATCTTAAACAAGGTAAATCTTAGCCATCTTCCAAGCTAGCTACCCACGGTTTTGTACCTTGTTTTTAAGAGTGTTTTGATACTCTTTCTCTACTGGAAAAATAGGGCCGAGGTAGATCTCCAACAAACTTGAAGAACTAAGGTAAAAATCCATGATTTTCATGACTCAAATTACTTCTCATGGTTAGCTCATGTTTGGAGTTTAATCATGTCTTGTTTTCTACATGAAGACAAGTAGATCAAGCTGTGGAGAAATTCTCCTTAAGGTGGCGAGACCAAACAAGGTCTTAACCTTGCTAAATCAAGGTATAATCATTTAAACCTTAACTTGATACATTAATAAAAGTTTAAACTTGTGAACATTTAATTACCGTGAGAGAACAAGGTGGTATGGTCATGTTTGACCTTAAAATGATTAAGGAAATGATTTAGTAAATTTTATAACTAATTAAACAAGCATAAATGTCGAAATAAAGACTTTATGTGGAAGTTTGGTAATTCAATGAAAAATATATGGTGAGGACGTGATTTATAAGCATTTTTGGGACATTTATGTGTAATTTATAATGTGAGCAAATGTTTGTAATAAGGCCATGTACTTTAGGCCATTTTATTTGTTTATATTTAGTTTGAAGTAGGTTTTAGGTGATATTTATACATTACCGAAATGAATAAGGGGTTAAAGTGTAATTAAATTAAATTTGGGGGCTTTATAAAAATAAGGCCGAAAATTAGAGGTTAAAAGGATTTAAAATAAAGTTTATAAGATTTTATAAAGTTTTGGGGGTTAAATGGTAATTTCTAAAAAGTATGGGTTATAAACCGTAATTATAAGGAATTGGTGGTCAAAGAAATATTAAGGAGGTCAACCTTGACCATATGGTAGGTTTTGACCAAATTAGATAAGTTAAATAGCTTATTTAAGGTTTTATATTAAGTTATGTATTTATTTGTAACAATTTTATAACATATGTGGTGAATATGTTATTACCGAAAATAAAGGGTGTAAAATGGTATTATAAACACCCATGGGCTATTCGGAATTTTTAGGAATTTATTTGGTTGGTTTTGGAATTAAAATAAACTATATATGTATAATATATAGTTATTATGTCATTATGACACTTTGAAGAAATATAGGTGGTGGTATAACAAATACCGAAAATATATGGGTTAATAAGGTAATGATAACCCTTTGGTTAAATTTGGAGAGTTTTAGAATTATATAAGATTATTTATTAAGATATGTGTATAATATATAGTTTTAATGAGATTATAAACTATATGTTATAAATAGGGCCAAATGGCAATTATTGAACAGTTTTGGGTCTGTTCGGTATTTTTATAGATATTGACCATAGGTTATATTTATATTAAGGTTAGAATGTTATATTAAATGGAATATATAACATGGTATAAATTATGGGATGATTTTGTAAATAAAGGAAACTATGGATTATGGAAAAGAATAAGATTTTCTTATGGTGCCTAAGCGGCAATATAAAATAGTTTTGTATAAAAACTATAGGTTATAAATTAAAGGAAATAAGAATATCATATCAAATGATATTAGTATAAGGTATGACATTACATAATGTTTTGTGGCCAAAATAGAATTTAAATAAATTCAAGGGCTGTACCGAATTATTAAAGGTTGGAAAATGAATTTTAGACTATGGTCTATAATGTCATAAATGTTATAACAATTGTATGGTTTAAATGGAATTAATATAAGTAAGGATATTCACATAAAATAATGTGGCGAACTATAAATAAATGAGATTTATAAACTAAGGTGTTTATGGAATAAACTTTAGGAGTTGTAATTATACAACATAAAATGTTACTCATGTTAGGATAATAATCTTAATATAGGTTGTATAATATTATATACAACTAATGGGAATAATCATCTAATAAAAGATGATAAAAAGTAATAAATATAAGAGTTTATTAAACTCATGGGAATTACCTACGTGGTAAATATATACATACACAAGGATAATGTATATAAGGATGGATATATATTATGGTTGGAAACCATATATATAATGGTGGTGGTTATTTTAAAAAATAGTTACAAACTATATGTTATGAGTTTTTGAATGCAAATATAATTTGCTAAGATAGTAGATTATATAATACCATGTATTATAATGGAAGGTGGAAAATAAACATAGAATATAATGATGCATGCATACATGCAACTATAGGTTATGTACCTAAACTAGATGGTGGATAAGATTAAAAGAAATATAAGGAATTAAACTTAACAGTCGAAATGTTTTGACATGAGTTTTGGTAGCAAAGCCGACCGGTTTAGATAAACCCGTAACAAACAACTGTAGAAAACAGGGGTGAACTGTCGGGGTTACTTATTATTCGGAAATACCGGATGTAGTTAGTCATGGAGACTGACTTATAGTTTAGTACCGTTTAGATCATACTTCAGACAAGGACGCTTGACGAGCTAGTGGACTACACTGCGCATCCTAGGTCTTGGTGTACAGTATGTAAAGGGGTTTGATCCGAGTTGTCCTATGGAAGCTCCTTGGGCTCGGATTTGGTTGATATAACTTGTGTGTTATGTGTGTGGATACATGTATGTGTTTAAAAGTTACTGCATTAATTATTTATGCACGAGCGTCCCACGGGACTAACACTACGTCGACTATAGATCGACTTATATAAACATACATATATGTTATTGTGATGACATGACGGTTACTTGATATAATACCATAGTATTAATATTAAGTATGTGGTAACCTAAGTAAAACACTTAGGGATGAGTCACGATATTGTCGGTCTCTAGAGCATGGATCTCGAACATGAATATAACCTAGATTACTTCTAGGTATGCGTGAGACCCATTGGGTAGGTAATTAATAATTATTCTCCATAAGACTAAGAGCAGATCTTAAACATTATGAGAGAGAGATGGTATGAGTTAAGGTGAGGAATCCCGGTAGTTTACGAACTACTTGGTTGCGCATTTGTGATCACTGAGGGGTTTCCCAATTGGATTCCGCTCCAGGTTATACCCAACGAGCCCAAACTGGATCGTGGGTTAGGTGGCTACGGCCTTTATATGGACGTCTTACGAGACATAAGAGAGTCAGGGGCATCCGGACCTCTGGCGAAATGAGCACCTTTGTGTGTACGGGAGGACTACTGTCCATGGTGAGGTTATCGGGTTGTCCTAACATGACGCCCAACTGGTATTAATAATTAAACATGGTTTGGATGGGGCCTTAAAGGCCAAATTAAATTAATTATGGAAACTGTACGCTACGGCGATTGTACATTGTACATATGGATGGGGCCTTGAAGGTCAGGTTAAATTAAATTAATAAAAGATGGTGAACGCTACGGCGATTGTACATTGTACATTATGTTGTTATTACCCGATACGTTCGATATACAAATGTTGTTTGGGATATTAAATGAATGTTTGGATTGGATGGATGGTTAAATGTTTATGAATATTTGGATGGATGATTATGTATATTATACATGTTTATTACAGTACTGATTATAACTGTAAAATGGTAAAGCATGAAACCGATCTAATAATAAGATGGTTAAAATGACAAGTGACCATTAGGGTCCAGGCCCGTTATACTCAGCGTCTATCGCTGATACTACACCATTACAGGTTGTTATTATTGTCGAAGCCGAAGAGCAGGAACAGGGTAATTGGAGTTCTACTTTAATTATTACTACACATGGAGCTTGTTTATACTGCAATGAAGATGGTGAATTGTATTATGGTAAGGGTATGTATTTTCAGGATTGCGTAGACGCTCACTTGTCGATGTTTATGATTTATGGACTTAGTATGATGTATAGGAGTTTTCTCGTTATCATGGCGGTTAGCAGTTTGATTAAGTTGGAAGTTGGAAGTAGTTTGGCTTCGTTGCTCGCATGGGCGAGTAATGGCGGTGACACCCAAGTGAGTATTATTATTGTTATTTATTTTCCACTGCGAGACGTTTTATTTATTGCTACGTGAGAGACTATATCATGTTTATGGAGAGGGGTGTTACAAAAGTGGTATCAGAGCGGAGTACCGCTGTGATGACGAGATAATAGGTTAAGACAGTGAGCTTATGACTTAGGAAATTACGGGAAACATTTGGGAGGTATGAGACGATTCGTCTTAGAAAGACATTGTGTCTAGTAACGCAAATTGCGTGATAGGTTAGCCTTTAAGGCAATTCAATATATACTGGTTGTGTATGCTAATATACCGAGTATTTATGTAACATACTGCACTATAGATGTTTGGGGGAACTAGTGGGCGTGGTACTGGAAGAGGTGGAGGCGGTGACCCGTCATTCCAGGAGTTACTGAGACGGTTGCTGCCGTACTCGCACAGCTTGGTACTCAAATTGGAGGAGCACCAGCCCACCGCCACAGCCCAGGGAAACGAACTGGCTGAAGTCAGTTAGCGAGACCCGACCACCTACATATTCAGGGGAGCCAGACCCCGTAGCTTTGGAGAGATTCATAGTTGAACATGAGAAGGCCTACGAGGCTTTACAAGTACCTGCTAACCAGAAGGTTATCATTGCTGCTTTGCATCTGAAGGATGCAACCAGCACTTGGTGGTGGTTGGTCAAGGACCAGCACCTGGCTACGCCCGACTTTTCATGGGCTGACTTTGTCGAATTGCTAAGAGGGAAGTACTACCCGGCGCATGTCAAGCAGAAGAAGCACCATGAGTTTGAGACATTGACCCAGGGAGGTCTGACCGTGGATGAGTATTACGCTCGATTCATTGGTCTGCTGGACTTCATCCCCGGTGTGGATTACTCAGAGACCGTGAAGGTCGAGAAGTTCCGGGGAGGTCTATTATTTTGCATCCAGATGGCCATGGGTGGTACCCTCTACACTACCATCCAGGTATTAACATGAAAGCCATAAAATCTTTACTTACTACATTACCGATTAACTTTGTGAGAACTTACCAATGAGATTCCAGGAGTGTTACAAAGCTGCCTCGAGGACGGAGCTAATGCTCCAGACTCGGGAAGAGACTATCGGGACAAAGAAGAGATAGAACCACGAGGGAGAGTCTGAGGGTGGAGGAGCATCTCCAAGCGAAGGCCAGAAAAAGGGAAAGTAAGGACTGATCCTATTCTAAATTATTTATCATATTAAATACCTTATGAATGCTGACCCGAAACCTTAAATAGGAAATTCTTTCCAAAGAAAGGGCAGCAGGGTCACCAGGGAAAGAAAGGGAAAGAGCCTGACCTTCGGTTGACCGGTCCAGCAATAGATGCTCAGCCTCTGAGATCTGCACCTCCTAAGGGTGAGAACACCTACCTCTTAAATTGAATTGTGACCTTAACCTTTATACCATCAGATTATAACTTAAACTTAAATACTACTATCAGGCACCGGACAGCCCCAGCGCCATTTTTACTGTAAGCGTTGTGGGAAGGACCATCCTGGGGTCGACTGCGAAGGCCGCAAAGTTGTCTGTCGGTGCTACAAGAAAGAGGGCCACAGGGAATTCGAGTGTTGGATGTACCCTGAGAGCCGTAATTACAGGCCACCAAGGAATACTCAGAAGACCTCAACTGGAGGATCTAGAGTACCACGAGGCGGTCAGGATGGCCAGACATCTACTGATGCTGGAGCCCAGAAGGCAAGGGAGTAGATAGGGCATGAGTACCCTAACTCCATGAGACCGTTGGTGGAAGACTTTTACTTACTATGTTGTGTACTTACTTTTGATGTTAGAAGGAGCTATGCTATAAGTATGTGGTAGTGTGTCATTGACCACTCGCCTTTTGTGTATGACTTTTGAGACTAGTTATGTGAACTCGATGCGAGTAACTTTGAGACCATGACGGATTATATATATGAACAGGATGTTAAAGCTTACATTATCATGTAGCCCATACTCAACGACACGGAGTAAATGAGACCAGTGATTACTGAACCAGAATTTCCACCTGCATGGCGCACTTGCTATTGCAAGCGCTATGACAAGTAAACCACTGAAATTTCCATCTGCCTTGCGCACTTGACAGAGCAAGTGCAGCAACAGCAACAGTAACAGCAACTGCAAATGCAACTGCATCAACTACTACTTTTTAGTCTTTTATTATAAGTATACCAAAAAAAAGAGAGAGAAAAAGAAGAGAAAAGGAAAAAAAGGGATATCCATCAAAGGGAGATTGACAACAGAATACTTCAGAATAACCGTGTGACAGACATTACCAGTTTACTAAACGACACATGGGACGACCGCACTCCGATAGGAGCATGTGGGCTTGACGGACTTATTTATGTGTTAGTCGGGTAAGTAGTAATGTATCAGTACGGTACCCCATGCAAGTAGACAAGTAGTGTTAGGAACACGAGATGTAGTCAACTCCGTACTACGGACAGTAAGACGAGAAGAGCCCAGTTAAACCAACGGGCTTGAGAAATCAAGAACCTTCAACAGAGAGCAGTGGACAGTATACAGTGAAGACAGGGAAACCGTTCAAGGACGTGAAAGAGAAGGAAAGAAACAGGAAAAACCCATTATGGATAAATAATATGTAGAACCCTCATAAGGATCAAGCTAATTCTTGCAATCCAGAGGAATCTACCAGATGATATGGACATAAACGCGTGATTACACAAGGATAAAAGACAAAACTATATAGTAGCAGATACCTTAAGCAAGGAACAGTGGATTTGGAATGTACCACTCATATGATAATTCGCTCACCTTATCTGTTTGACTCATTAGATATTAGCAGCTGAGAGTTTACACCCCTACACTCTGTAGGACTGAGTGTTTTGGTATTGCACTTGTGCAGTTATTAATCTAGTGGGAATACGGAAAGATGCAATGGATACCAACACGAGTGTGTAAAAAAAAAGAGAATTACAAAAGTGTGTTACTCCGGAACAAAACCACCTGGAGACACGGATGACAATCATCATCTACGTGGACATGTAGGCTGGTACGTCTTAATATTACTAAGACGAGTGCAAAGAGCACTGAATACTAACAATAGCCAATGTCATATTATACCTCAAGCTGAACATCAGTGAGAGAAGATACACACACGTGTGCTAGTGATCCAAATGAGAGGATACACAAAAATGGAAAGAGGCAAACTGAGCCTATGTTCATGGGTCTGCACCTCAATACGGAGCGAGTGGGCCCATTAGAACGAACTTGGGAGAGAGCACAAATAGATCAGTGCCTCACCCTTTACTATTGTGGAGCCCGGAAGGGCTAGAGTCATACCCGTCTCTCTGATATGAGGATAATCCACGAGTTGGAGAACTCTTTGAGAGCCAAGTATCCAACGCTCCTTGTTGAGCGGCTGTTGTATACTTGTGGGGTACGGGGGCGTAACCCTTTTTAAGGGGGGTAGAGCCACTTGGCTGTGCACGTGTGTGCACTAAGTTTTTGTTTTTTAGTATGCATTGCATACAAAGAATTGGTGGTGTGCGGGGCATATGAGGTTTGTTTGTTATGTATGCATGGCATACAGTGAATTGTCTCGTATGCATGGCATACAGTGAATTGGTTTTGTTGGTTATGTTTGGTACATGGGGCGTACGTTGTTGTTTTGTTTATGTATGATGTGCTCTTGTATGTATGTATCTTATGAGATACTTGTTTGAATGTTGTGTTTACACCCATGTGTGTAACACTTTTCTTATGCTATTTGTGATATGTATTCATATTGCTTTATAGAATGATTACATATGGTATCGCCTAGATACGAAATGAGTCATTAGATATGGAATTTGGAACGATGGTATGTTATGGACACCACGGGGAGGTTGTCAGGGTTTGTAGAACTGATAGAAAATAATGGTGCTGATGGATCACCTATATCCATATATGATTGAAATAACGCCACAAAGTGATGGCTATGTGCTGTATAAGCGCAATACGATGTGTGTAAATGATATATCACATAGATATACATTATGGGAATATTGGGTAGTTATACATTTATATACATACCTATTTGATTAAGCGACTTTGGGACGAAGTCTTTTTAAGGGGGTAGATTGAAATACCCCAAACTATAAAATATGGATTAAATATCTAATCACATTAATTAAGGCCTAAATGCCTTAAAAGTCAACTGAGAACAACAGTGGTCAACACAAAGCAACATATTGCACCCCTTGACTGTGTAGGGTAAATATATACCCAAATGAACTTCTTAGGACCTAAAATTTTTTCCTAAGCTTATTAAAACATTACTAAACAGATTGTAATCGTTGGACAATACTCCAACACAAAGAACAAGCATTTACATGCTTCAAGGTCAAGAAGGGCAAAAATGTGCTCTAAGAATACCTTAAAGGTCGAATGACCTCTAAATGATGTTAAATTGGACTCCATGATCAAATATCATGTAAGGAACACAACAAAACCATTGTCAAAGAAAACCAAGCTCAGAAACACCTTGCGACACAAAATGTGCACTAAAACTCCTTAAAGCACGTTTTTGTGTAATTGCCTTCTAAATTGGTTTAAAATTGAAATACCCTGAACTTAAATATAAGGATTAAAATTAATCTAATAAATATTTAAGGGCCTAATGGTACCTAATTAATATTGGTAAGGAAAAATAAATCCAAAAGAAATAAAGAAACGCTTAAAAGGCAAAAAACGCTAAATAAGCGTTAAATAACCATAGGAGGTATGAGGCCTCGGTTAGCGTATTATACGGATCCTAAAGGTTTAATAAGACCTAAATAATATATGGGAACAACTCCCGAAGAAAACGGATCCAAATAATGAATTAAAACGCTAATAGAGCTTAAGAGCACGTTTTTCGAGAAAACCCGAAAACGTGAGTTTAAGTGGTCAAACGAACCCGTAAAAATTATAAATCATTAAATAATAATTATTAATCATTTATGGGAGCTTAATAGTTAATAAAAATAATTAAACGAGGAAATTCCGGAAAACGGGCCCGGTAAGTGAATAGTACCGAAACCGGGTAAAATAACGAGCGTTTTCTGTAAAGGATGAAAAACGCTCCAGCGAGTATACTGTAAGGGGGCCGGTTGTTAAAGAGTCAAATAAATCCCTCACACACACATGTAACTAGCTAATTAAATAAGAGAGCCAAAAGCAAAAAGCAATAAAGTAAAAGAATTACTTTATGCCTTTCCTCTCACCTCACTCTCACAACACACTCATCTCTCTTTCCTCTCCCCCTCCACCGATTTCTCCCTCCTCTCTCTCTGGTTTGGGTGATTTCATGGAGCTCCATGAGCCTCCCATGGCTTCTCCTCTTTCTCCACACGCTCTAGCTTCATTTGAACTCCAAAGGTAAAAATAACTACATATTTGAACTCCCCTCATCCTCCTCTATCATTCTCTCTTTTCAAAATTCGAAAAGGATGAATTTCATCTCCATGGGTTTCCCCATTTGAAGAGAAAAGCGTACCATTATGGAGCTTGGAGTCTCCCCTTTCCAACAAGGTAAAAATCTACATGAAAAACTCATGTTTTCCCCACCTTACTTCATAACCGATTTTTGCCTCTTTGTAATGCCTTGTGTTCTCTCTATCTTTTGAGCATAGTATCAACCTTGCAATGGTGGTGGATTCGCCTTCTTGAACCAAGGGCTAAGACCCCTTCTAAAACTCTCCCAAGGTAAACCCTAGAAATCTTGCTTTAAGCATTTCAATGAACTAGCATTAAATTAAAGTTTAGTATATTAATTGTAGTTTTTTTGTGTTCATTGGGTGATGGGAATGGAGTTTGGAAACTCCATTCCCCACATGGCCGATTTGGGCAAGAAAGAAAGAAGTGGAGAATTGGAAAAGGAATAAAGGAATTATAAGCTCAAGGTAAGAGCCCTTTACTGATGTTAATTTTGATGCATTAGACTGATGGGAATGGGCAAACTAACTAAAGAACCCAAAATCTTGTATTGGTATTGTAGTATTGGAAATTTGAGTATTTGTGAAGAAGTTTGAGTATTTGTGAAATTAGTATGTGAATTGTAGGCCTTGGAGCCAAATGATTGTGTATGAGTATTAGTATTGGTATTTAAAGAAGTATTGGTGAATGTATGTATTGATTGCTGGTAGAACCCTTGTATGGGTGTGGCTAGAATAGGTATGAATTTGGTGAGAAATTGGTGTGTATGGATAAGTTAGGCATGTATGTGATCATGGAAAATTTGGTTAGGAAATGTACATGTATGGAAGAATTGGTGATTGGGAAAACCAAGGTGTGTATTGGAGTTAGTAGAGATGTTTAGTAGCTATGGAATGGTAGTAGTAGTATGTGAAATAAGAAGTATAAATCTGTAGCAAGAAGTATTGGATTTCATTGGAGGAACTAGGAAGAATTAGAGTACAAGACCTAGTAAGTGAATGTTGGACTTGGGTATAGATGTGTAATTGCTTGGAAATGTATTGGGATGCTAATAATGGTATTGGTGGTTGGAGTATTGAGTGTTAGAAGTTGGAACAAAAATCTGTAGCATTGAAGGATGAAAAACTGTTGTAAGTGTGGAAGGGAAGTGATGAAATTTGTAAGTTGATTGATGGATTTAGTAAAGAATTTGGTGGATGAACTGAGGCAATTTGAAGGGCATAAGAGTGTTAAAGCATGTGGGATTAAGTATAAGACCAATGGGGGAAGTAATGGGTAAAAGATAGAACTGAAAACAGAAATAAAAATGCAAGTACTGGGCCGGACCGACCTTGGGACCGAACTTGCAAGGTCGGTCAAGCCCAGATTTACAAAGATGGGAAACCTTCTGGAATGGACCGAACTTGCGACCGGACTTGCAAGTTCGGTCGGACCAGAAAATTCTCCCGTCTATAACCTATGGAATGGACCGACCTTGCGGACCGGACTTGCAAGGTCGGTCGACACAAAATTTTTTCGTCTTGTAAGCTACTGGAATGGACCGACCTTGCGACCAGACTGCAAGGTCGGTCAGGCAAAAAAATTTCATCAGGTAACTCACTGGAATGGACCGACCTTGGGACCAGACTTGCAAGGTCGGTCGGCCCTATAATTCTCCAGCGTAATTCCCTATGACTTCGACTGACCTTGGGGATTGGACTTGTAAGGTCGGTCGAGTCATACAAAAAAAATAATTAAATTAAATAATAATCATATATATATATATATGTATACCCACCTATACATATGTGCATATATATGTATGTAAACCATTGTTAAGTAATTAGGAGTAAGTAAATAAAATACAAGTATTGGAATGGAAGACTTAGTAAGTATGGATTAGTAAACGTAAGAGTAATCGGGTTAAGTTAATGGTAGTTAGATTAATCATTCAACTGTACGTATAATAGGATTTGATTTGTGAACACCCGGAGGAATGTTGGGATACAAGTACAACGGTGAAAGATATGATTTCTTCATGCCCTGTATCCTAATCTGGTTACCCCGATTTGTGTGCTTATTTGACCACCTAATAAAATAAATGCATGAATCGGATTATATTGCACTTACTTGTGCTTGTTTACATTGTTCTCAATATTTGTCTTGAACAATAGTTTGTATAATTCATGAAATATATGAATGATGATGATGTGTAATTGTACCTTGTAGTGTACTTGTATAGTGTATTGTATTTGTATGGTGTGTATATGAACATTGTATTGTGTATGTGGTTGGATGATGATTCTACTAATTCCTAACTACCTAACTCCTAACTTAAGTGAGTAAATTGAAATGAGTAGAAGTCCGATATAGCTTCGGCCACGCATGAGGATGCGGAGTCACAAGAGGTTGGCTGCAATTCCTCACTCTTATGCTGGTCCGCGGCCCAAACCCCTTTAAATGGGTAGCATCCCGGATTGGTGAGTCAAGTAAATCCCGGTGGTGGGACGGAGTAGTCCCCGGGCCGGAGGTCCCGACGACTTAACATGAGTAAGAGTAAGAGTAAGTAAGTAAGTATGAGTATGAGTAGAGTATGAGTATGTATGCGTATGTATGAAGTAACGAGTAAAAGAGTAATCTCCACCCGATTAACCCGGGTAGACCAATGAAGCTAACAAGTATTGCATATTGTGTATGAAATGAGTATGTGCATTTGGAAGAAGGTAAGTATGTATTGGATGGTTATATTGTATTCCTTGTATGCAATGAAGTGTATGTATGTATGTCTTGCGTAAGTGTTATTGTATGGTGTATAAGAGCATGTATGCATGTATGTTTGACTGAAAATGGACCGCATGTATTCGACCAAGCGGTCGGCGTACCCTCACTAGTACGCGGGGTATGCGGTTATCAAGCGCAGCGAAAGCTGACCCCCTAGGGGGAACATTTTTAGTGTGCAGGTACCCGGAGCGGATGTGGTCAAGGTAAGAGCCGGCGGCACACCCTTGTACTTAGAAAGTAAGTAGTTGTGAGGAATGGGTAGGTGTAGACTTTAGCGAGTATGTATGTACTTGGAAGAGATAATAATTGTATAAGGATCCTAGTAGACTCGGTTAAGTATATTGTAATGTTTGGATTATGGAGGAGTAAGTATTGCATGGAGCATTGTTGTATTTGATTGATGAATGGAGTATGTATTATAGATGTGTAGTGCTCGGGATTCCGGTCCATCAGACCGATGCTGTATGTAGAAGTAGTAGCCTTGTTAGTCACGTGGGTGACTAACGACATTGTATCACCCACTGTATGTAAGTATGTATCCGCTGCGTGTATCGGATGTGTAAGGAGATTGGTCGGTAAGCATTGTATTAACGGTAGGGGTGTTACAAAAAGTGGTATCAGGGCGAAGTATCGCTCTGATGACTGGAAATACCGAGCTTAGGAATACCGAGTTAGGGCTAAGGGCTGAGTGTTAGCATTAGAGATATGCTGGTTAGGAACCACCGGTGAGTACCGGAAACCTATGATACCAGCCCCGCCGCCGCAAACCCCATTGTATAACTTGGGAAAGGACGCCAGAGAGAAGAAAAGTCTTCTCATACTCGGGAAAAACCTGATCTGGCAGTTGCGAAGCAATCATAGAGTAACAGGAACCGACATATGGTAGATTCCAGGAATTGGAAGTCCCGGAGATGGATCCCGGTTGAACAACAATACCCGCACTTAATGGCGGAAGAATGAGAACTCCATCCATAAGGAGACTACAACAGCAACAACATGGGGCGACATGCTTAGCAGTCGCTAAACTGGCTAACCAACCAGCTGCAGGAAAAGGAGCACTAAGCGTGCAACGACGCGGGAAAAGGGAGCTGTAACGGAACCCGAGACACAAGTCTACAGGATAGTGATACTTGAATAATACCACCAACGGTATGCTAGCTGGCTAAGGACATAGTCGGAAGCGATTAACTCCAAATTACAACGCCAAAAGGTTACAATACCCAGCCAATATAGCTCAGACAGCTACAAGAACAACCATGAGATATAATCCAATAGGACTACAAGAGTAGTACCTAAACAAGGAAGGCTCAGTGACCACCACAAATGTGTGGGAACGAGCCACAAGGAACGACTAAACAAACAGAGTGGGAATCTCCCAGGATTGGAGAAGTACCCAGATCTATGACAGTCATGTCTAGACCACCTAAGCTACCTAAAGGATTGAGTATACCAATTGTAGATCAATAAGATCAAAGGAAGAGTCGACAAGACTACCAAATGTAGGCAGAAACCCTACCAAGATTGGTATAGGATTACCCAAAAACAACCAGTACTACGCACTTGCCACGGCAAGTGCAGTAAGGACAGAGATACGTAAAGAAACTCTAACACACCACGGGTACATAGTAATGCACAGTGACTACAATGAAGCAACTATGGGATCACAAATCCTGAAACTGAAGGAATCGAACCTTGGAAAGGCCTAACGGCCCGACCACTGTATTTAGAACATATCAGTCAGCGAGAAGCTGGACTTGGTCAAGATTTCAAACAGGGCTATGCCATGAGGAACTTCTTTTAACACCGAACCATAACTTTCAAACCAAGTTTTCTTTCAAAACCACATACCTCCTTTTTAAAACCTTGGATTTTAAAAACCGAGCCAACATAATTACGGTGAGTATCAAAGAATGATACAAGAGGAGTTGACAATAGAATACTTCACCTAGGCGTGTGACGAACACTACGAGTGTACCCAATTACTGAATGTGGGACAACTGCACTCCGAAGGAGCTTACGGGCTTGACATATAGTTGGGTAAGTGGTAACATACCAACATGGTACCCCACGTATGTATACATGTAGTGTGCGAAACACGGGAAGTAGTCAGCCCTGTTCTATGGACCATCAGTAAGTTCAACCAGAACAACTGGACACCTCAGACAACTCAGCATCAAGGAACTCAGAAAATCCATCTGAAGGTAAGGAGTAAGAACTAGAAAGTGCAAAGAGCACAGACTAACAAGTATAGACATTGGATATGTCTTGAAGACATCAAGTAAATATATAATAGCAGGGAAGTATACGCAGCCCGACACGGTAAGGCAACTGCCTAAACATGAACACCACAATGCTCGACAAACGGGACAAAACTCCCTAGAGCAATTACAAGATCACCATAAAGTAAAACCCATCATTGAAGGGAATATTAAACCTAGACACAAGCGCTAGGAGCAAGAATAAACGGTCTACCCAACGACGGGAGACGTTATAGACCTAAAGGGAATAACCTAATACAATACCATAAGATGGTATAGAGGACAACACATGTTATAAACATTAGCCGGATGTAACGGCATAACTACCAACACCTAGGAGCGATCCTTGAAGGGTGTCTGCGTAACAACAGTGAACAAGCGTAATGATATGAGCACGAAAGCTAAACGAACACTCGGTTAGGACACCGATGGGGTTTCACTTAACAGGAAATACCCTAAGGTACTGAGAGACACCTATTGATACCATTTTGCCTAAAGGGCCTCCTATGAACGGAAGCGTGATATCACGACTTGCCATGGAGCCCAGTAATACCCCATCCTGTGATGGTATACAAGGAGTGGAAACATGTATAAGCAACTTGCAAAGAGCATAGCTTACATCAATAAGGCTTGAAAGCCATCAACCAACTATGTTATGTAAACCTTAACGGTTGCATAACCCACACCATTGGATGACAAGACTGCAAGAGATATTGTCTCATACGACAAGAAATCAACAACTGGACCATCAGTTCAAACCCAACATCCTGAGTGGCTTGGAGTAATGGCCATCTCAGTGTCACTGTCACTAGAGCACCAGTCTAGTATACAGTTGACAAGCTTTTAATTACTTTTCATGCCTACTGTAGCAGTATAACACAGAGGCAAAAGAATCGTAATAATGCCAACATTGGCCTAGTCCACACTTGGACACTACGAGAAACCCAAGGGAAGTACCCCCCTCGTTAAACCGAAGACCACCAATGCGGTGATGATGTGAACCCTTGAAAAGGCTTCCATCTACTATAACAATAAAGCCTACGTAATAGATATTGCCAAGGGATGATGGAAAGGAAATGAGATTTCCAAACCATTACAACGTAAAGGATTAAGCACACCCATATGCACCTATACATGTGGAGAACCATTGCATAACACCACATGATAACCTCGTCATGTGACTTATGAGTGGATGCATACCCCTCAACAAGAACCTTCACTTGCCAGTGATAGAATACCCTCCAATTGGAGAACGGGACCAGAAAACCCTTGAAGTTTCTTGGGATGTCCTGGTAATATACATACAAGTAAAACTACACAGCTAAGCCTAAAACAATGCTCACACGGGAAGACATATTGTCAAAAACAATCAATGTGAGTGCACATTGCACACCACGAATGACCAACGCTCAAGAGAGCTTGCAACCCGATAAACCACTTCATCCTTGGTCAACCACGTTAGTTGGCAAACTATATCATGAATAGGAAGTATTGTGAGGTAAGCTAACCTACACATGAAACCTAAGTAGAATAAGACATCTCCACATTGGGAAGATAATAAATTGCGGTATGCTACACGACTACCGTCATACACATGAACACAGGAAACTCCTAGTGTATTTACACCATAAGGAAATGGTGCCAATGACAATGGCAATAAGTAAAGAGGAACTACCACAGTAAGAGAAACAGTAAAAACGATGTTGTACAATGATAAGAATACGGTACGCAACAAGCGACCGCTATGAGGAAGTAGCAGATAATGACACGGACATAGGTATGGGATGAACGACAGAAATATTCTTTCCTATCACATAAGTGACTTACTGCCAAGCGTTTGCGCCTCTGCACTCTGTATGACTGGGTGTTTTGGTATTGCACTTTTGTAGCTAATGATCTAACGGGGTAGCTAGGGATATGGGAAATATAAACCGTAATAGACCTTTCTTTTCACCAACAAACATGGCATAAGCCAGTTAAGCAAGCTTAGCAACAAACCGTGCGGCCTAAGCCAAAGAAGCACGAAGAGTGTAAACACACTAACAATCACAGAATGTGAATCCCAATGGAACAAAAGGTGAAAGGAGACTTAAGGAAGTCACTAGGACCAATGCATATCAATGCAAGGTTATACAAGTAAAGAACACTTGTACTGAACCAGGAGGACTGGTATAATTCAGAAGCTATTGACAATAAAGGAAGCACTACAACTAAGTAGTGACTTAACCTCGCCCGACAATAAGTCGGAGGAACTTAACGAATAATCGTGGAAGCACAAATAGCATGTGCAGTAGATTACCAGAGAGCGGGTTACAATCTTTAACTCATAAAGTTCAAACAACGGTAAAAGAATACCACATTGTTTGTAAACCTTATTCCCACAACGAAGGGATAAAGAGGCGATGAGTAGCACATTTGGAATAACCAAAGAGCAATAAAATACTAGGATTATAAGGGTCACGCAGCAGAAGCTAGTGGGCCCTAGCTAGGAGATAACATACCTAATAAGTATAATGGAATGGCTATTAATGCCTTGAAGCCGGTTACCCTAGAACCGAATTAATTATGAGTTAAATAAACTCATATAGGAATTCTTGGTGCAAAGACAAAACCATTGGTATGGTTAAGACCCTTTGACCAGAGCATATTATATAGTATACCGTAGTGAAGCTAAACGCTTCAGATTGCCCGAATTAAATAACCAATGTTTAATATTAACATATGGGAGATTACGTGGGCGTAATCCCTTTTAAGAGGGTAGAGCGAAAACCGCTTAATTAAAGTTTTATAAATAAAACACATAAAAATATAATGTGTAGAGCACAAATGAGAATTGATTCAATGAGTGGTTCTTACGTTGTATAAACATACGTATTCATTATAGTGAAATTGTGGTAACTAAGCATTAGACATGCAAATACCATAGGGCGAATATACCCATCTTGTAACCCAGTGTAAGAGCATTAGTAAAGAAGAGAAATAAGTAGTGGATGGAGCTCCACAAGTATGGTAACCCCTAAAGAAGTAGTACCAATGGATTAAGAGTAGTAGAGGAATGTAGGGAGTAGTGTATTCGTAAGTACGTTATTGGAAGTAAATCGAGGAATTGAATTTCATAAGTACTGTAGTCCTTAGCTAGAATATTTAACATAAATGAGGTAGTGAATGGAAGTAGTAACAGTCGATAAATGAGTATTTAGGTATTGAATCTTGAAGCAAGTATTTGGAAGTAGAGTGAGGATGATTGATGGACTGAATTCCATCCTTTGGAGATGTGTGAAATTGTAATCATGACTAGGAAGAGTAAAAAGATAGAAAATTGAAATAATCAAACTATCTGGTTGTTGAAACTGATGTGGGAAGTCGAACTTGATCCTGATCAGATCGAGGGAAACCGAACACAAATTGGGGTGGAAAGATAATTCAACACTGCTGATCACATCTGGGTCGAATGATTCTTGAAGCTCCCTCAAGTGGTCACAGAATCACGTAGGATAGAAGTACTGAATATAAATTGGAATTGGGGGTTGTGTGTTTAGGAAAAATTTTTAATTGGTAGTGGTGAAAGGATTTCCTTAATTTGAAGAATGTGGATCTGCTAGAAGTGTGTACCGAAGATGATAGTAAGGTAGTATGTTGTATTATTTCAAGGGCAGCGGGACATAGAGGAGTCCTGGGTCTAGATGACCTTGGTGCCTGAGGGATCGTATGTGTATTGCATTGCTTTGGAAATAACTTTGCACTGTAGGTATGTATGAACGTTATAATGAGAACCGGATAGTTAGTAGTGCGGATTGGAGTAACTATTGTATTGGTATGGTATGGTATGTAGGAACCATGAGTGATGGATTTGGGAATTGTAAGGAGGAGGAACGTACAACCTTTGGCACAGACAGGTATGAATGAGTAAGTATAGTAATCCCATACCCTCGAACAACTTTGAGGACAAGTTCTTAAGGGGGTAGATTGAAATACCCCGAACTTAAATATAAGGATAAAATTAATATAATACGATTTAAGGGCCTAATGGTACCTAATTATTATTGGTAAGGAAAAATAAATCCAAAAGAAATAAAGAAACGCTTAAAAGGCGAAAAACGCTAAATAAGCGTTAAATAACCATAGGAGGTATGGCCCTCGGTTAATGTTATACGGATCCTAAAGGTTTAATAAGACCTAAATAATATATGGGAACAACTCCCGAAGAAAACGGATCCAAATAATGAATTAAACGCTAATAGAGCTTTAGAGCACGTTTTCGAGAAAAGCCGAAAACGTGACTTTAAGTGGTCAAACAACCCGTAAAAATTATAAATCATTAAAATAATTATTAAGCATTTATGGGAGCTTAATAGTTAATAAAAATAATTAAACGAGGAAATTTCGGAAAACTGGGCCCGGAAAGTGAATAGTACCGAAACCGGGTAAATAACGAGCGTTTCTGTAAAGGACGAAAAACGCTCCAGTGAGTATACTGTAAGGGGGCCGGTTGTTAAAGAGTCAAATAACTCCCTCACACACAGATGTAATAGCTAATTAAATAAGAGAGCCAAAAGCAAAAAGCAATAAGTAAAAGAATTACTTTATGCCTTTCCTCTCACCTCACTCTCACTCTCAAACTCATCTCTCTCTTTCCTCTCCCCTCCACCGATTTCTCCCTCCATCTCTCTGGTTTGGGCGATTTCATGGAGCTCCACAAGCCTCCCATGGCTTCTCCTCTTTCTCCACATGCTCTAGCTTCATTGAACTCCAAAGGTAAAAAACTACATATTTGAACTCCCCTCATCCTCCTCTATCATTCTCTCTTTTCAAAATTCGAAAAGGATGAGTTTCATCTCCATGGTTTTTCCCCATTTGAAGAGAAAAGCGCACCATTATGGAGCTTGGACTCCCCTTTCCAACAAGGTAAAAATCTACATGAAAAACTCATGTTCCCCACCTTACTTCATTACCGATTTTTGCCTCTTGTAATGCCTTGTTTTCTCTCTTTTTGAGAATAATATCAACCTTGCAATGGTGGTGGATTCGCTTCTTGAACCAAGGGCTAAAACCCCTTCTAAAACTCTCCAAAGGTAAACCCTAGAAATCTTGCTTTAAGCATTTCAAAGAACTAGCATTAAATTAAAGGTTAGTATTAATTGTAGTTTTTGTGTTCATTGGGTGATGGGAATGGAGTTTGGAAACTCCATTCCCCACATGGCCGATTTGGGCAAGAAAGAAAGAAGTGGAGAATTGGAAAAGGAATGAAGGAATTATAAGCTCAAGGTAAGAGCCCTTTACTGATGTTAATTTTGATGCATTAGACTGATGGGAATGGGCAAACTAACTAAAGAACCCAAAATCTTGTATTGGTATTGTAGTATTGGAAATTTGGATTTGTGAGGAAGTTTGAGTATTTGTGAAATTAGTATGTGAATTGTAGGCCTTGGAGCCAAATGATTGTGTATGAGTATTAGTATTGGTATTTGAAGAAGTATTGGTGAATGTATATTGTATTGATTGCTGGTAGAACCCTTGTAAGGGTGTGGCTAGAAAAGGTATGAATTCGGTGAGAAAATTGTGTGTATAGATAAGTTAGGAATGTAGGTGAATCATGGCAAAATTTTGGTAGGAATATGTACATGTATGGAAGACTTGGTGAGTGGGAAAACCAAGGTGTGTATTGGAGTTAGTAGAGATGTTTAGTAGCTATGGAATGGTAGTAGTAGTAGTAGTATGTGAAATAAGAAGTATAAATCTGTAGCAAGAAGTATTGGATTTCATTGGAGGAACTAGGAAGAATTAGAGTACAAGACCTAGTAAAGTGAATGTTGGACTTGGGTATAGATGTGTAATTGCTTGGAAATGTATTGGGATGCTAATAATGGTATTGGTGGTTGGAGTATTGAGTGTTAGAAGTTAGAACAAAAATCTGTAGCATTGAAGGATGAAAAACTGTTGTAAGTGTGGAAGGGAAGTGATGAAATTGTGTAAGTTGATTGATGGATCTAGTAAAGAATTTGGTGGATGAACTAAGGCAATTTGAAGGGCTTAAGAAATGTTAAAACATGTGGGATTAAGTATAAGACCAATGGGGGAAGTAACGGGTAAAAGATAGAACTGAAAACAGAAATAATAAATGCAAGTACTGGGTCGGACCGACCTTGGGACCGAACTTGCAAGGTCGGTCGAGCCCAGATTTACAAAGACGGGAAACCTTCTGGAATGGACCGAACTTGCGACCGACTTGCAAGTTCGGTCGGACCAGAAAATTCCCGTCTGTAACCTACTGGAATGGACTGACCTTGGACCGGACTTGCAAGGTCGGTCGACACAAACTTTTTCCGTCTTGTAAGCTTCTGGAATAGACCGACATTGCGACTGGACTTGCAAGGTTGGTCGGGCAAAAAAATTTCATCAGGTAACTCATCGGAATGGACCGACCTTGGGACCGGACTTGCAAGGTCGGTCGGCCCTGTAATTCTCCAGCGTAATTCCCTACTGAATTCGACCGACCTTGGGGACCGGACTTGTAAGGTCGGTCGAGTCATACAAAAAAAAATTAATTAAATTAAATAATAATCATATATATATGTATACCCACCTATACATATGTGCATATATATGTAAGTAAACCATTGTTAAGTATTAGGAGTAAGTAAATAAAATATAAGTATTGGAATGCAAGACTTAGTAAGTATGGATTAGTAAACGTAAGAGTAATCGGGGTAAGTTAATGGTAGTTAGATTAATCATTCAACTGTATGTATATAATAGGATTTGTTTTGTGAATACCCGGAGGAATGTTGGGATACAAGTACAATGGTGAAAGGTATGATTTCTTCATGCCCTGTATCCTAATCTGGTTACCCCGATGTGTGTGCTTATTTGACCACCTAATAAGATAAATGCATGAATCGGAATATATTGCACTTACTTGTGCTTGTTTACATTGTTCTCGATATTTGTCTTGAACAATAGTTTGTATAATTCATGAAATATATGAATGATGATGATGTGTAATTGTACCTTGTAGTGTACTTGTATAGTGTATTGTATTTGTATGGATGTGTATATGAACATTGTATTGTGTATGTGGTTGGATGATGACTTCTACTAATTCCTAACTACCTAACTCCTAACTTAAGTGAGTAAATTGGAATGAGTAGAAGTCCGATATAGCTTCGGCCACACGTGAGGATGCGGAGTCACAAGAGGTTGGCTGCAATTCCTGACTCTTAAGCTGGTCCGCGGCCCAAACCCCTTAAATGGGTAGCATCCCAGATTGGTGAGTCAAGTAAATCCCGGTGGTGGGACGGAGTAGTCCCCGAGCCGGAGGTCCCGACGACTTAACATGAGTAAGAGTAAGAGTAAGTAAGTAAGTATGAGTATGAGTATGAGTTTGTATGCGTATGTATGAAGTAACGAGTAAAAGAGTAATCTCCACCCAATTAACCCGGGTGGACCAATGAAGCTAACAAGTATTGCATATTGTGTATGAAATGAGTATGTGCATTCGGAAGAAGGTAAGTATGTATTGGATGGTTATATTGTATCCCTTGTATGCAATGAAGTGTATGTATGTATGCCTTGCGTAAGTGTTATTGTATGGTGTATAAGAGCATGTATGCATGTATATTTGAATGAAAATGGACCGCATGTATTCAACCAAGCGGTCGGCGTACCCTCACTAGTACGTGGGGTATGCGGTTATCATGCGCAGCGAAAGCTGACCCCTTAGGGGAACGTTTTTAGTGTGCAGGTACCCGGAGCGGATGTGGTCAAGGTAAGAGACCGGCGGCACACCCTTGTACTTAGAAGTAAGTAGTTGTGAGGAATGGGTAGATGTAGACTCTTAGCGAGTATGTATGTACTTGGAAGAGATATTATAATTGTATAAGGATCCTAGTAGACTCGGTTAAGTATATTGTAATGTATGGATTATGGAGGAGTAAGTATTGAATGGAGCATTGTTGTATTTGATTGATGAATGGAGTATGTATTATAGATGTGTAGTGCTCAGGATTCCGGTCCATCAGACCGATGCTGTATGTAGAAATAGTAGCCTTGTTTGTCACGTGGGTGACTAACGACATTGTATCACCCACTGTATGTAAGTATGTATCCGCTGCGTGTATCGGATGTGTAAGGAGATTGGACGGTAAGCATTGTATTTACGGTAGGGGTGTCACAAAAATGGGCAAAAAGGTTATAATTACCTTTAAATATGATAATATATCATATTATATCATGTTAGGAATTTAATTCCAGAAATTTACAAATTTTTACAAATTTAATATTAAAATATTAATAAAACCGTAAAAAGGGGGGCCCGTTTGGGTCAACATTGACTAAGTAAGTCAATGTTGACCATTGACCACGAATTGGACCACATAAAATCAGTGGAGTAAGCCTCCTAACAGACCATGTGACAATTTCCATGTGACAATTAAATATACCCCATTACTTTTGCATAAAATAAGAAAAAATATACTTTAACATATTAAAACATAAAGTGAGCTTACCACTTGCTTACCCATGTGAAGGCTGCCGATTTGAAGAGCCTCCATTTCCTCCTTATTACATGGTTGTCTCCAAGCCAGCCAATCAATGGGTGATGAATCACCTTTCACTAATTGATTAAAATGACATTTAAGCTCCATTATTGCAATAATTTAGTGTCAATCATCTACCCACTACTCCAATCATGGCCGGCTGCCTATGTTTCTTGTCTCCACCGATTAAGCAACAATAATCAACACCAATCAGTCCTTGGTGAGTCATCAAGTCATTAAGAGCTTAAAATAAGCAAAAAAATGACTTTAAGGACAATTTAGGTTACTCTCCTTCATTTGCTCCATTCAGCTGAGAGTGCTCCAGCCATAAGCTCTATTTGTCTCCTCCTTGACCGTAGGTAAGCTTCCAAGCTCCATTGATGAGAGCTCTTGCTCTAGGTAAGTTTCTAAGGCATAAAAATGTCCATTTTCTTCATCTTTCTTTCCTTTTTCCATTGATCTAGACTCCAACCTTTTCTATACATTTATGTAGAGTGTTTTGGAGGTTAGAGGAAGGATAATTTTTGGCTGTAACAAGATCTAAGGAGTAAAGTTCAAGTCTTGACCATTTAAGGTAAAAATGTGCTCTAAGCACATATCTCTTCTTCCTTATAAATTTCGGTTGTAAACCTTGGTTCCCTAGCCTTATTTTCATCTCCTCTTCATGTGGATTCAGTTGGTATACCAAGATCTACATGGAGTAGCTAGATCCATGCCAAAAACACCATTTTTGGCATCTTAAACAAGGTAAATCTTAGCCATCTTCCAAGCTAGCTACCCACGGTTTTGTACCTTGTTTTTAAGAGTGTTTTGATACTCTTTCTCTACTGGAAAAATAGGGCCGAGGTAGATCTCCAAGAAACTTGAAGATCTAAGGTAAAAATCCATGATTTTCATGACTCAAATTATTTCTCATGGTTAGCTCATGTTTGGAGTTAAAAAAATGTCTTGTTTTCTACATGAAGACAAGTAGATCAAGCTGTGGAGAAATTCTCCTTAAGGTGGCGAGACCAAACAAGGTCTTAACCTTGCTAAATCAAGGTATAAATCATTTAAACCTTAACTTGATACATTAATACAAGTTTAAACTTGTGAACATTTAATTGCCGTGAGAGAACAAGGTGGTATGGTCATGTTTGACCTTAAAATGATAAAGGAAATGATTTAGTAAATTTTATAACTAATTAAACAAGCATAAATGTCAAAATAAAGACTTTATGTGGAAGTTTGGTAATTTAATGAAAAATATATGGTGAGTCCGAGATTTATAAGCATTTTTAGGACATTTATGTGTAATTTATTTTGTGAGCAAATGTTTGTAATAAGGCCATGTACTTTAGGCCATTTTATTTGTTTATATTTAGTTTAAAATAGGTTTTAGGTGATATTTATACATTACCGAAATGAATAAGGGGTTAAAGTGTAATTAAATTAAATTTGGGGGCTTTATAAAAATATGGCCGAAAATTAGATGTTAAAAGGATTTAAAATAAAGTTTATAAGATTTTATAAAGTTTTGGGGGTTAAATGGTAATTTCTAAAAAGTATGGGTTATAAACCGTATAAGGAATTGGTGGTCAAGGAAATATTAAGGAGGTCAACCTTGACCATATGGTAGGTTTTGACCAAATTAGATAAGTTAAATAGCTTATTTAAGGTTTTATAATAAGTTATGTATTTAATTGTAACAATTTTATAACATATGTGGTGAATATGTTATTACCGAAAATAAAGGGTGTAAAATGGTATTATAAACACCCATGGGCTATTAGGAATTTTTAGGAATTTATTTGGTTGGTTTTGGAATTAAAATAAACTATATATGTATAATATATAGTTAGTATGTCATTATGACACTTTGGAGAAATATAGGTGGTGGTATAACAAATACCAAAAATATATGGGTTAATAAGGTAATAATAACCCTTTGGTGAAATTTGGAGAGTTTTAGAATTATATAAGAGTATTTATTAAGATATGTGTATAAATATAGTTTTAATGAGATTATAAAACTATATGTTATAAATAGGGCCAAATGGCAATTATTGAACAGTTTTGGGTCTGTTCGGTATTTTTATAGATATTGACCATAGGTTATATTTATATTAAGGTTAGAATGTTATATTAAATGGAATATAACATGGCTATAAATTATGGGATTTTGTAAATAAAGGAAACTATGGATTATGGAAAGAATAAGATTTTCTTATGGTGCCTAAGCGGCAATATAAAATAGTTTTGTATAAAAACTATAGGTTATAAATTAAAGGAAATAAGAATATCATATCAATTGATATTAGTATAAGGTATGACATTACATAATGTTTTGTGGCCAAAATAGAATTTAAATAAATTCAAGGGCTGTACCGAATTATTAAAGGTTGGAAAATGAATTTTAGACTATGGTCTATAATGTCATAAATGTTATAAAAATTGTATGGTTTTGATGGAATTAATATAAGTAAGGATATTCACATAAAATAATGTGGCGAACTATAGATAAATGAGATTTATAAACTAAGGTGTTTATGGAATAAACTTTAGGAGTTGTAATTATACAACATAAAATGTTACTCATGTTAGGATAATAATCTTAATATATGTTGTATAATATAATACAACTAATGGGAATAATCATCTAATAAAAGATGATAAAATGTAACATAAAATATAATAGTTTATTAAACTCATGGGAATTACCTACGTGGTAAATATATACATACACAAGGATAATGTATATAAGGATGGATAAATATTATGGTTGGAAACCATATAATATAATGGTGGTGTTATTTTAAAAAATAGTTACAAACTCTATGTTATGAGTTTTTGAATGCAAATATAATTTGCTAAGATAGTAGATTATTATAATACCATGTATTATAATGGAAGGTGGAAAATAATACAATAGAATATAATGATGCATGCATACATGCAACTATAGGTTATGTACCTAAACTAGATGGTGGATAAGATTAAAAGAAATATAAGGAATTAAACTTAACAGTCGAAATGTTTTGACATGAGTTTTGGTAACAAAGCCGACCGGTTTAGATAAACCCGTAACAAACAACTGTAGAAAACAGGGGTGAACTGTCGGGGTTACTTATTATTCGGAAATACCGGATGTAGTTAGTCATGGAGACTGACTTATAGTTTATTACTGTTTAGATCATACTTCAGACAAGGACGCTTGACGAGCTAGTGGACTACACTGCGCATCCTAGGTCTTGGTGAACAGTATGTAAAGGGGTTTGATCCGAGTTGTCCTAAGGAAGCTCCTTGGGCTTGGATTTGGTTGATATAACTTGTGTGTTATGTGTGTGGATACATGTATGTGATTAAGTGTTACTGCATTAATTATTTATGCACGAGCGTCCCACGGGACTAACACTACGTCGACTATAGATCGACTTATATAAACATACATATACGTTATTGTGATGACATGACGGTTACTTGATATAATACCATAGTATTAATATTAAGTATGTGGTAACCTAAGTAAAACACTTAGGGATGAGTCACGACATTGTCGGTCTCTAGAGCATGGATCTCGAACATGAATATAACCTAGATTACTTCTAGGTATGCGTGAGACCCATTGGGCAGCTAATTAATAATTATTCTCCATAAGACTAAGAGCAGATCTTAAACATTATGAGAGAGAGATGGTATGAGTTGAGGTGAGGAATCCCGGTAGTTTACGAACTACTTGGTTGCGCATTTGTGATCACTGAGGGGTTTCCTAATTGGATTCCGCTCCAGGTTATACCCAACGAGCCCAAACTGGATCGTGGGTCAGGTGGCTACGGCCTTTATATGGACGTCTTATGAGACATAAGAGAGTCAGGGGCCTCCGGACCTCTGGCGAAATGAGCACCTTTGTGTGTACGGGAGGACTACTGTCCATGGTGAGGTTATCGGGTTGTCCTAACATGACGCCTAACTGGTATTTATAATTAAACATGGTTTGGATGGGGCCTTAAATGCCAAATTAAATTAATTATGGAAACTGTACGCTACGGCGATTGTACATATGGATGGGGCCTTGAAGGTCAGGTTAAATTAAATTAATAAAGGATGGTGAACGCTACGGCGATTGTACATTGTACATTATGTTGTTATTACCCGATACGTTCGATATACAAATGTTGTTTGGGATATTAAATGAATGTTTGGATTGGATGGATGGTTAAATGTTTATGAATATTTGGATGGATGATTATGTATATTATACATGTTTATTACAGTACTGATTATAACTGTAAAATGGTAAAGTATGAAACCGATCTAATAATAAGATGGTTAAAATGACAAGTGACCATTAGGGTCCAGGCCCGGCATACTCAGCGTCTATCTCTGATACTACACCATTACAGCTTGTTGATTATTGTCGAAGCCGAAGAGCAGGAACAGGGTAATTGGAGTTCTACTTTAATTATTACTGCACATGGAGCTTGTCTATATGGCAATGAAGATGGTGAATTGTATTATGGTAAGGTTATGTATTTTCAGGATTGGGTAGACGCTCACTTGTCGATGTTTATGATTTATGGACTTAGTATGATGTATAGGAGTTTTCTCGTTATCATGGCGGTTAGCAGTTTATTTATGTTGGAAGTTGGATGTAGTTTGGCTTCGTTGCTCGCATGGGCGAGTAATGGCCGGTGACACCCGAGTGAGTATTATTATTGTTATTTATTTTCTACTGCGAGACGTTTTATTTATTGCTACGTGAGAGACTATATCGTGTTTATGGAGAGGGGTGTTACATTATGTGTTATTGTTGTACTGCAATTCCTATTGCGACGTTATGTTATATGTACGTTGAAACGTGAAATGTGTTGTTATGTGGAGTATGTGGATCATGGATATGAATCCCAGTTTATAAAAGAGACGTTTATGGATAACCTGACTAGTGGGTAAGTGTCGTCTATCGAGGAAATAGCTCCATTAGAGGAGAAACACTCTAGGGTCAAAGAACACAAAGAGTGATTTATTAAGTGTAGATGTGTTGTCTGTATTTGTTGTGACCACTGTTGTGGATTGTAATGTGTTGTGTGTTTATGGTGTACATGCATGATTTAAATATAATCAACCGCATGCTACGACGACAAATAGTTGTGCGTGACCCGGTAGCGTGCGGGCTGCGGGATTACCATACCAGCAAAGGTGCTGAGCCCCTTGGGAGCCACCCTTTTCTTATCTTTCCTATTTCAGGTACAAGGAGCTGGAGGCCGTTCGAGAGTAGGACGGGGTAGTCGTTTGTACATGGGTAGCCATTTAAATTGTTTATGTATCGTAGGTGTAGTAAGACCGAAATTGTTTTTGGCATTAGTTTGTAAATACTTGGTACAGTTGGAACGTTTATATATGTTGGTTGTTGTTAATGGAAATGGATAGTAATGTGTAGATGCTCGGGAATCTAGTCCATCAGACCGATAAAATGTATATGTATTAGCCTTGTTAGCCACGTGGGTGGCTAACGGCGTGTAACACCATTGAGTTAAGTAATTGATGAGTCAAGTTTTCCGCTGCAATTTGTTATTAAGTGTATGGTTGTAGTTGGGTGTGTTACAAAAAGTGGTATCAGAGTGAAGTATCGCTCTGATGACTGAATTACCGAGCTTAGGAAGTACCGAGTTAGGATTTAAGCACTTTGGGTTAAGGGTTGAGTGATAGCGTGAGAGGTACGCTAGTTAGGAATTACCAGTGTGTACTGGAAACCTACAATATCCATCCCGCCCTCCACAATCCCTGTTTTATAACTCGGGGAAGAACGCCAGAGGGATGAAAGTCCTCTCTTACTCGGGAATACCCGATCTGGCTGTTGTTAAGTATCTCTATAAGTACGGAGAACCTGTCATACGGTAGATTCCGAAAACTAGGAATCCCGGAGATGGTTTCTGTCTGAACAATGTTAACCGCATTTAATAGCGAAGAATGAAGAATCTTGTGTATAGAAGAATGGAATTTCCGGCAACCTGGGTCGACATGCCGAGCAGTCGAAAATAACCAGCTTGCTACGCACCAACTGTGCACCAGACAAGAAGTGAAGTAATAGAACCCGAGACGAGTGTCTACGGGACTACAAATGCTAAATAATGACACCAATGGTATGCCAACCGACTAAGGAACTACAACGTAGTACCCAAACAAGAGTCAAATCTCAGTAACCACGACAAATGCGTGGAACGGGCTACGAAGAGGATACAATACTAAGAAAAAGGGGTCTCCAAGAACGGGGAACACCCCATTTAATGATTGTCATGTGAAGACAAGGAGAAGTCACCCAGAGGGTTTAATGTCAAGACTGTAAGATTAAAGTAAGAGCCAACAAGGCCACTGAATACGGTGCAGATAAAAACAATACCGCAACCGGTAAATGTTGAACCGATAAACCAGTTAGCATGGCGCACTTGCCATGGCAAGTGCTGCTATAATAGGTGTAACACCCCGACTACTAACAACACACTTAACAACACGTTGCAGCGGAAATCACAACTCACAACATAACTTAACTCTTTGGTGTTACACGCCGTTAGCCACCCACGTGGCTAACAAGGCTAACATACATACATCGTACCGGTCTGATGGACTAAACTCCCGAGCAACTACACATAATTCCCGTTCCATGTCCAGCAATCATTATACACTTACATTACAACTGTACCGAGTAATTACCAACTAACGCCGATACATTTTCGGTCTTACTACACCTATAATATATCCAAAATTCTCATGAATACCCCATACAAACAACTACCCCGTCCTACTCTCGAACGGCTTCCAGTTCCTTGTACCTGAAAAGTATGGGAGCCCCCAAAGGGGGTCAGCACCTTTGCTGGTATGGTAATCCCGCAGCCCGCATGCTACCGGGCCACGCACAACTATTTGTCGTCTTAGCATGCGGTTGATTTATTTCAAACATGCACAAACTCACACGTATCATGCTTATAAGCAAACATCCATTAATAGGGCACAAACGCAGATTAGCACACACACTCAATAACAACACACTTCACTTTATAACATACTCAACTTAATTTCTCTCCTCTAAGAGGATATAACTTTATAGGGAATGCCGGGGTGATATAAGCCCGAGCACAACTTATATACATTTCCTTTACTTGAGTGGAGGCCTCATATAGGACCGATCACAACATACATAATTTCCCCCTAACTCCAATAGTGTTGAGGTAGGTAAGCCTTGGTTAAGCTTGTGGGTGGTTGTAATTCTAGGAGGAAGAACAACCGTAACATAACAAAGAGGGAGTCGAAGCGAACTTAGGCTTCGACACCCTACCAACATTATACATAATTTCCCTCCTAGCCCGATGTGGAGGTCGGGTAGGTAAGCTTTGGCTAAGCTAGTGGGAGGTCGAAATCCAATGAAGGAAAACAACCCTAACATAACAGGATGGGAGTTAATTCTCATATATGTATTAACTCCCACACAACACGCGCGACCGGAACAACCGGATTCCTCTCCATACATAACATATACTTATTAGTTAGAGGTTCCCTTATGGAACTTACCACATACATACATCACATAGTGTTACTAACTCGGTTAGACACATATGGGGAGTAATATCCCTTTTTAACAAACATGAATAACTGTATCCTATAACAACAACAACAACATATCCAACAAGTCACATACATCACTCATAATAACAACATACACTAACGCACTGATAGCCGTAGTAAGAATGTTCCCATGGGTTGGGACGTTTATTCCGAATACCGATCTCTTATGTGAACCTAAAGTCGGTTAACTATTATTTAACACATAACTAAGGTTAAGCGGTATCGGAATTAATTACGCCACAATAATGAATTATTGTAAACTCATTTCATGCTTTATCTTGCAAGGTGACAAACACACAGAAAAACACATTGGCATACAAGCCGGTATAACTATCTTTAATTAACATCGGGGTAACATAATTATTTAACGACCAATGCGCCCTTGATTAACCCCGTTCGGTAGTTTTATAACTTTACGTTTTTATTACAACTTTTCACCACTCGTTACCATTATAACTTAAACATGTCCTTAACAACTTTATAACATCATCACTTATCAATCCCCATCATTGGGTATCATTTCCTACCCTTAAACAAAGTTTTTGCTCAAAATTACACTATGTCCGAACTTGTGTCCGAGCTTCCGAAGTTCGGACGCAAGTCGAGACTCAAATGGGTGAAAACTGACGAATGTCCAAACTTGTGTCCGAGCTTCAATGTTCGGACACAAGTCGAAGCAAAATCCAAAGGAAATTTCCAACTGTCCGAACTTGTGTCCGAGCTTCTAAGTTCGGACACAAGTCGAGGCCAAAACTGAGGAAAACTTACAGGCGTCTGAACTTGTGTCCGGACATCGAAGGTCGGACACAAGTCGAAACAGAATAGCCTGGGAAAAATTTTTGAGTGTCCGAACTTCCAAGTTCGGACGGAAGTTCGGACAACACTGAAACTCGGAAAATTTTATAGAACGACGGGGCATGTCCGAACTTCCAAGTCCGGACGGAAGTTCGGACGTCCCCAAAAACTCAGCAAACAGAGGGAAATTCTACCCAGAATTGCACTCTTAAAAACTCTACACTCAATCCTTGAAATCTCAAATCATCAAGCACCCTTTTGCTATCCTTTTTGCACTCTCTCCACATTAAACAACCCAATTAACACTTAAGGTCTCTCATTCATCCACCATCATCAAACACATCATTCTTACTAGAATTTTGCCATAACTTCCCATAACCTTACACACTCATCTTCATCAATTTTCATCAAAGCACAACCTCTTCATTCCTAATCTAGCCACACCCTTTCAAGGGTCCTAACAGCACATATCACAATCCTCAAATTCATCAACACAACAACCTACTAACCATAATCTCCAAGAACACAAAATAAACACAACCTCAAAACATTTGGCTCTTAAGGCCCTCAACTCAACATTAATTCACAAACCACTTCTAACATCAGTTAAACACATTACAACACAGATTTTAATCCACCATTTGGGTTCATTAATTTACCCATCCCAAACACTTAAAACAATTATAACAAGGTTTAAGGTAGTTTTCTTACCTTAATTTCACAAGCTTCCTCAATTCTCCTCTTGCTCCTCATATTCTCCAAAATTGGATAAGAGGGTATGGAGTTTCCAAACTCCATCCCAACATTCAAGAACACAAAACACACTCAATTAATTATCTAAACCCTTGCAATATTTCAATTCAATCAAAGGGCTAGATCACAAGGTTAGGGTTTACCTTTGTGAAACTTTCAAGAGGCATTTTCACCCTTGAATCAAGAGGGGAACTTCTCCACCATTGAAGGATCAATTTGGAGGTCAAGAACAAGGAGAAAACAAGGTATCAAAAATGGTGAAAAATTGATTACACCAAGAGTTGAAGGAAAAATGACTTTCTCTTGGAAATTTTTACCTTAGAAGGAAGAGGAGACTCCAAGTTCTCATTGGTGCCATTTTCTCTTCAAATGGGGAAAACCCATGGAGGTCAACTTCATCCTTTGGAATTTTGAAAAGAGAGGATGATAGAGGAAGATGAGAGGAGAAGAATATGTGATTTATTTTTGATTTGGAGCTCAAATGGAGCTTGGAGAGAAGAAGAAGTGAGGAAGCCATTGTTAGCTTGTGGAGGAGAACTCCATCGGCAGAGAGGGAGGAAGGAGCCGGCTGGGAAGGAAAGAGAGGAAAGTGAAAAGGAAGGAGAGGGGAAAGTGAAAAGTAAGGAAGGAGAGAGAGTGAGGGGTATTTGTGCCCTTTGTTATTTTGGCTCTCTCTTGACTTAATAAATTAGCTAACTAGTCATGTGTGGGTGGGCTGTCTACATTAATAAAACCGGCCCACTAATATAAACATACTGGAGCATTTTTTCGTCTTTAACAGAAAACGCTTGTTTATTTACCGGTTTAGCACTATTCACTAACGGGACCGTTTTCCGGAATTTTCTCATTCCTTAATTTTAATGGTTATTAAACTCCCATTAATGTTTAATTATAGTTACATAATCAACTATTATTTTTACGGGGTCATTTACACTGTTTAAAGTCACGTTTTCAGGTTTTCTTGAAAAACGCGCTCTAAGACTCCGTTAGCGTTTAAACGCATTGTTTGGATCCGTTTCCTTCCGGGATTTTTCCCACACGTTCCTAATGTGTAATTAAGGTATAAAAATATATTTATAGCCCTAATAAAGGTTATGTACCTCCTAAAATAATTAAATACGTATTTTCATGTTTTGTGATTTTTACGCATTTCCTTTTACTTTTTGGTTTTCATTTCTTCACCAATGATCTTAAGGACTTAATTAGCCTTAGAAAATTATAATTACATAATTAATTAACGCATTAAAGTTTGGGGTATTTCAATCTACCCCCTTAAAAGAACTTCGTCCTCGAAGTTCACACTTCCCTATCGTCATTTGAATTAGAACACAGGGATTACTTGTAACATAAACTTCCATAACAAACATACTTTACATCGCACCCTCGGACTTAACGGTCCAGGTACATATACACATCCATACATAACATAACATACTTACATAGTAACCTCGAACTCAGTGGTCCGGGTACCTTGTCAACATTGTACTTACATAACAACCCTTAGACTCTTGGGTCTGGGTAACATAACAACATTTAGACACTTAGGTCTTGATAACATAACAACCTGTAGACACATGGTCTAGGTAACATAATACTCTCGGGATTCAATCACATTAGGACTCAAGGTCCAAAATAATAATTACTACACATACCACACAACATGTCATAGCATGTATATCAACCAGGAATTCCTTTTCCATCTCTTCATGGGTTCGAGACCCATGTTGAGTACATATACACTATGATCCCGCAGAACCGGTCGCGATGGACACTCTGGTCCCCGTTCCTTTGGGAGATCAAAACAATTGCATACATCTTTAAAATATACTTCTCATGTCACCGGTCCTAAGACAAAGGCTCATACGTCCTCAGCTCGTGAGCAAGTAGTATGAAAATACCCTCTACTAGGTTAAGTATAACAAAATCCTTTATTGGAAGGATCTTAATCGAAAATCCTTTACAAGGTCACATAAAAGTAGTCCTTCCTTTGAAAATACCGTTTAAGAATCTTTAAAAAAAATAAAAAAATATTAATTGATGTCTTAAAAATACCAATTGAGAATTTGAAACCCAATTTTAAAATTCTTTTGAAAATTCAATACAACTCCAAGTCCAATTATTGTTAACTGCATCTTATTCTTGATGTGATTATTTGTGACCACTTATAGGGAGTGTCAAGAATCATCCACCCTAATGTGATCAGCATCAGAGTTGAACCACCTTTCCACCCAATTTGTGTTCGCTTCCCTTGATCTCATGATAATCAAGTTTCATCACCTCCCACTTCAATTTCAGACAACAGCTAATTCAGGCGTATACCATTTTCTATCTTTTAATCCATCTATCATAATCATACATCTCCAAGGTGGAACTAGTCCAACAATCACCTTCCAGATTTATTTTAAATCAAGTTACCTAGGGAATTTAATTCTCACTAGGTTCTACGTTGGTGTCATACCTTCTTCATAAATCACAATACTGTATATATACATATATCCATATATATATTTTTATCAAAATTGATACACAATATTACATTTGGTGTCATATGAACATATGCTGTCGGGGTTATAGTTCCCCGGGAGTTTTTCTACTCCCTTATACTTATACTTCCACACACATCCTCCGTTAACACAATAATACACTTATCACAAGGGTATTCGTGTCTTCTGTGCGTAATTACCACAATTAACCATGATGAATGTGTTGTTTATGTAACACACACACCAATCATCAAAACAAATTATTTTATGCTATGCACACCATAGTTCACGTACACTTGTACGGTAAAACATACTAAACGGTTTGCGCTCTACCCCCCTTAAAAGGTATTACGCCCACGTAATCAATCACTTAATCATTGGTTTTGAACATTCTAGCGTCGTGAAGTGTTTTACCTCCACGCGGTTTATTATAAAACATGTTCTGGTTTGAGGACCTTAGCCCCATTGGCGGTTTAGTCCCTAACCGAGAATTCTCATTAGAGTTTATTTTAACTCTTAACTGGTTTCGATCCTGGCATGTGAGGCTTTTAGGCATCATTAATTTGCCATTCACTCATGTTCACTATTTGCATTCATCGTTTGACTCATTGGTTCCACAGTTTCTGCTGCGCAACTCTTGATAACTTTAGGGCTTAGTTTGCCCCCATACATTATTCTTACTGTATTGTACATCCCCGATTATCACCTTTATCTCGGTAATAACGGTTTCTCAACCGACGCGTGGCATTTCTTACCGTGCGCGAACTCGGTGAGTTACAAACTTTCTATCCACTTCCATGATAATTTACTGTATGTATTGCTTTGTACTTCATAGTGTTTAACTTGACTACTTCCGACTTACTGTCGGTTGAGTTTGAGCTACTACGTATTGTGTAGTACTCTGTCGGTTATTTCCAACACTTGAGGTATATTCCATACCGATATTTAATAATCGTGTTACTATAGTTGCTTATGCCAATCAGGTACCTTTTTATTGGTACGAACGTGCTTGTCTTATGCATCGGTTTTATCACACCATAAGTCTTGTTCTTTCATCACATTTAACATTTCCGAACTTCCTAGCTATCTCACTTGATCATTACTGCACAAGAGTAATACCAAAACACTCTGTCCTACAGAGTGCAGAGGCGTAAACTCTTGACAGTAAATCTCTTACGCAATAGCAATAGGAATTCACACTGAGTTCCTTATCACATAGTACCGACCGTTGGCTTATTGTCCGGTCTGCGTATCATCACTTACTTATATGTCCATTGAGTTTCACTCACAGCTGGTCTTATTTCCCCATTACTATTTAACAATACTTATGCAACGGTCGCTTACTGCGCACCGTGCGGTTACTCATCGTATAACATTAGCTTACACTGCATTCGCTATTATATTAGCTTCCGCTATTACACTGTGTTTTGCCACTTATTCGACTGACTGCTGAATACTCTATTCTTTTAGTGTCTGTGCTCCTTGAGCGCTGTTCATTACACATCTAGCGTCCCACACCTAATGGTGGTTGCCATTTAGACTCATTACCCTTGTGGTCCTCACAACTGGTATAAGCGCTTCTATGCGTATAATACTCATTCAAATCATCCTTAGGTAGCTACATCATGGTCCAACCCTAACATACCTTTTAAACTTGGTTCACATAACTACCGCTTTTGCGGTCTCACATTTCAAGAGGTATCCCCACTCTTAAAGCAGTGGTTCGTTAACCGCTTTACTTACTTACATAACATAACTTTCGAAATCAATAACATTTTCTTAACACATTCCACTTATGGCTTATAAGCCCTATTTCCTCGAGCTCTGCTCATTGTAGGCTGTCTACACACATTTACTTCTCCAAACAATATTACATGGTTTGGAGGTCGTATTGGGCTCCATGGCAAGGCCGTAGCATCACGGTTCCTTTCATGGGATGCCCCTTCAGAGATGCCAGACTTCCTCCTGACGACTTATGCTTAAGCTGGGTGTTAGTCTCAACCCTTGCGTTTCTGTCACGTAATTCATTCAACCAATGTTGACCCAAATACCCTTTTAAGGATAACTCCTGGGTGTCGCTGGGTTCTGCCATTACATCTGGCTTGCACTTACTGGTATGTTTAATTTACTACTTCGCCCTGCATTCTTTGTTGGGTTGAATATTCTCCTTAGTGAGATTCTTATCCTAGTGATCATCTCGGGAGTCTCGTCCTGATCCTTGCACATTAACGTATCCATAGTAGGCATCTGCCTCACCATATGTAGGCTGGGTACTTACTCCAGCTATTGTGTTCATCCATCCAGATCCTTAAGACATATGCTATGTCTTTACTTATGTACTTCGCACTAGTTCACCTTTAAACATTTCCTTAAAATAAACTTACTAATTCCTTTAGTCTTCCTTAACTTAACTGGGTTCCTTTACTTCAATCATTCGATGTAATCCATTGCTCTTGCTTGACTTTTACTTCGGACCGTAGTATGGAGTCGACTACTTCCCGTGTTCTAGACTCCACTCGTATACATACGTGGGGTATCCTACTGATACATTGCTACTTACCTGACTAACCCATAAGTAGGTCTGTCAGGCCCACAAGCTCCTATCGGAGTGCGGTCGTCCCACATTTCAGTTGGTACACTCGTAGTGTCCGTCACACGCCTAGGTGAAGTATTCTGTTGTCAACTCCTCTTATATTATCCTATGATAATATGCATTCCATGCTTCCCGAACTTAATCAAGGGAAGTGTATCCACTGTTGTATTATTTGAACTCACTCCATTCCCTCGGGTTGTTACCCTGGGTTTACCGGTTTCCATCCGGTTGTTTAAAAGTAACCGGGTAAAACTTACCTACCATGTGGCACTGAGGCCCCCGTAGGTCTTCTGGTTTGGTTTTAAAAAAGAAGAATTGAAATAAAATGGGTTTGAAAGAAAATCTGGTTTTGAAAAGAGTTTGAAAGAAAATGATTTTAGGTTTAAAGAAAAATTTTGTGGTTTTACAACGTTTCTTGCCTTATCCAAGTCTAGCTTCCTGCTGACTGGTGTGTTTCCAAGCACTGAGGTCAGGCTAATAAGCCCTTCCACGGTTATGATAATCCCACTTAACTTCATGGTGCTTTACTGAGTACTTTGTAGTTGCTAAAAAAAAATCTCCCACACAACCTTGTTGTTGCAGTACTTGCCATGGCAAGTGCGCCATGCTAACTGGTTATCGGTTCAATACACACTGGTTGCGGTATTGTTTTCATCCGCACTAACATCAATGGCCTTGCAGGCCCTTGCTTGATCTTGCAGTCTTAACAACAATCCTCGGGGACTTCTCACTGTCTTCACATGATAACCATTAACTAGGGTGTTTCCCATTTTGGGAGACCCCTTTTTACTTAGTATCGTATCCTCCTCGTACTATATTGTGGTTCCTTAATCTGTTGGTATACCGTTGGTGTATTAGTTAACATTTGTAGTCCCGTAGACACTCGTCTCAGGTTTCATTATCTCGCTCCTTGCCAGTTGCACGCTTGGTGCGTTGCAAGCTGGTTGTCCTCGACTGCTCCGCATGTCGACCCAGGGTGCTGGAAATTCCATTCTCTTGTGCATAATATTCTTCACTTTTCGCTAACAAGAGCGGTTAATATTGTTAAAATGGAGACCGTCTTCGGGATCACACCTTTCGGGATCTACCGTATGACAGGTCCTCCGTACTTACAGAGGTAATTATCAACTGCCAGATCGGGTTTCCCCGAGTAAGAGATGACTCTCATCTCTCTGGCATTCTTTCCCGAGTTATAATATAGGGTTTGTGGAGGGCGGGATGGATACTGTAGGTATCCAGTACACACTGACTACTAACAACACACTTAACAACACGTTGCAGCGGAAATCACAACTCACAACATAACTTAACTCTTTGGTGTTACACGCCGTTAGCCACCCACGTGGCTAACAAGGCTAACATACATACATCGTACTGGTCTGATGGACTAAACTCCCGAGCAACTACACATAATTCCCGTTCCATGTCCAGCAATCATTATACACTAACATTACAACTGTACCGAGTAATTACCAACTAACGCCAATACATTTTCGGTCTTACTACACCTATAATATATCCACAATTCTCATGACTACCCCATACAAACAACTACCCCGTCCTACTCTCGAACGGCTTCCAGTTCCTTGTACCTGAAAAGTATGGGAGCCCCCAAAGGGGGTCAGCACCTTTGATGGTATGGTAATCCCGCAGCCCGCATGCTACCGGGCCACGCACAACTATTTGTCGTCTTAGCATGCGGTTGATTTATTTCAAATATGCACAAACTCACACGTATCATGCTTATAAGCAAACATCCATTAATAGGGCACAAACGCAGATTAGCACACACTCAATAACAACACACTTCACTTTATAACATACTCAACTTAATTTCTCTCCTCTGAGAGGATATAACTTTACTTAGGGAATGCCGGGGTGATATAAGCCCGAGCACAACTTACATACATTTCCTTTACTTGAGTGGCAGCCTCACATAGGACCGATCACAACATACATAATTTCCCCCTAACTCCAATAGTGATGAGGTAGGTAAGCCTTGGTTAAGCTTGTGGGTGGTTGTAATTCCAGGAGGAAGAACAACCGTAACATAACAAAGAGGGAGTCGAAGCGAACTTAGGCATCGACACCCTACCAACATTATACATAATTTCCCTCCTAGCCCGATGTGGAGGTCGGGTAGGTAAGCTTTGGCTAAGCTAGTGGGAGGTCGAAATCCAATGAAGGAAAACAACCCTAACATAACAGGATGGGAGTTAATTCTCATATATGAATTAACTCCCACACAACACGCGCGACCGGAACAACCGGATTCCTCTCCATACATAACATATACATATTAGTTAGAGGTTCCCTTATGGAACTTACCACATACATACATCACATAGTGTTACTAACTCGGTTAGACACATATGTGGAGTAATATCCCTTTTTAACAAACATGAATAACTGTATCCTATAACAACAACAACAACATATCCAACAAGTCACATACATCACTCATAATAACAACATACACTAATGCACTGATAGCCGTAGTTAGAACGTTCCCATGGGTTGGGACGTTTATTCCGAATACCGATCTCTTATGTGAACCTAAAGTCGGTTAACTATTATTTAACACATAACTAAGGTTAAGCGGTATCGGAATTAATTACGCCACAATAATGAATTACTGTAAACTCATTTCATGCTTTATCTTGCAAGGTGGCAAACACACAGAAAAACACATTGGCATACAAGCCGGTGTAATCCGGCAGGACACAGGTTGCAAGAAAACCATACCTGTCACCGAAGGTGCACTCTAACGTGCCGACACATGTTCCTTGCAAATCTTTGAACAACTGGTAACATTATAACTATCTTTAATTAACATCGGGGTAACATAATTATTTAACGACCAATGCGCCCTTGATTAACCCCGTTCGGTAGTTTTATAACTTTACGTTTTTATTACAACTTTTCACCACTCGTTTACCATTATAACTTACTTAACATGTCCTTAACAACTTTATAACATCATCACTTATCAATCCCCATCATTGGGTATCATTTCCAACCCTTAAATAAAGTTTTTGCTCAAAATTACACTATGTCCGAACTTATGTCCGAGCTTCCAAAGTTCGGACGCAAGTCGAGACTCAAATGGGTGAAAACTGCCGAATGTCCGAACTTGTGTCCGAGCTTCAAAGTTTGGACACAAGTCGAAGCAAAATCCAAAGGAAATTTCCAACTGTCCGAACTTGTGTCCGAGCTTCTAAGTTCGGACACAAGTCGAGGCCAAAACTGAGGAAAACTTACAGGCGTCCGAACTTGTGTCCGGACATCGAAGGTCGGACACAAGTCGAAACAGAATAGCCTAGGAAAAATTTTTGAGTGTCCGAACTTCCAAGTTCGGACGGAAGTTCGGACAACACTGAAACTCGGAAAATTTTATAGAACGACGGGGCATGTCCGAACTTCCAAGTCCGGACGGAAGTTCGGACGTCCCCAAAAACTCAGCAAACAGAGGGAAATTCTACCCAGAATTGCACTCTTAAAAACTCTACACTCAATCCTTGAAATCTCAAATCATCAAGCACCCTCTTGCTATCCTTTTTGCACTCTCTCCACATTAAACAACCCAAATAAACACTTAAGGTCTCTCATTCATCCACCATCATCAAACATCATTCTCTACTAGAATTTTGCCATAACTTCCCATAACCTTACACACTCATCTTCATCAATTTTCATCAAAACACAACCTCTTCATTCCTAATCTAGCCACACCCTTTCAAGGGTCCTAACAGCACATATCACAATCCTCAAATTCATCAACACAACAACCTACTAACCATAATCTCCATAAACACAATATAAACACAACCTCAAAACATTTGGCTCTTAAGGCCCTCAACTCAACATTAATTCACAAACCACTTCTAACATCAGTTAAACACATTACAACACAGATTTTAATCCACCATTTGGGGTTCATTAATTTGTTTACCCATCCCAAACACTTAAAACAATTATAACAAGGTTTAAGGTAGTTTTCTTACCTTAATTTCACAAGCTTCCTCAATTCTCCTCTTGCTCCTCATCTTCTCCAAAATTGGTTAAGAGGGTATGGAGTTTCCAAACTCCATCCCAACATTCAAGATCACAAAACACACTCAATTAATTATCTAAACCCTTGCAATATTTCAATTCAATCAAAGGGCTAGATCACAAGGTTAGGGTTTACCTTTGTGAAGCTTTCAAGAGGGATTTTCACCCTTGAATCAAGAGGGGAACTTCTCCACCATTGAAGGATCAATTTGGAGGTCAAGAACAAGGAGAAAACAAGGTATCAAAAATGGTGAAAAATTGATTACACCAAGAGTTGAAGGAAAAATGACTTTCTCTTGGAAATTTTTACCTTAGAAGGAAGAGGAGACTCCAAGCTTCTCATTGGTGCCATTTTCTCTTCAAATGGGGAAAACCCATGGAGGTCAACTTCATCCTTTTGGAATTTTGAAAAGAGAGGATGATAGAGGAAGATGAGAGGAAGAAGAATATGTGATTTATTTTTGATTTGGAGCTCAAATGGAGCTTGGAGATGAAGAAGAAGTGAGGAAGCCATTGTTGGCTTGTGGAGGAGAACTCCATCGGCAGAGAGGGAGGAAGGAGCCGGCTGGGAAAGGAAAGAGAGGAAAGAGAAAAGGAAGGAGAGGGGAAAGAAAAGTAAGGAAGGAGAGAGAGTGAGGGGTATTTGTGCCCTTTGTTATTTTGGCTCTCTCTTGACTTAATAAATTAGCTAACTAGTCATGTGTGGGTGGGCTGTCTACATTAATAAAACCGGCCCACTAATATAAACATACTGGAGCATTTTTTGTCTTTTAACAGAAAACGCTTGTTTATTTACCTGGTTTAGCACTATTCACTAACCGGGACCGTTTTCCGAAATTTTCTCATTCCTTTAATTTTAATGGTTATTAAACTCCCATTAATGTTTAATTATAGTTACATAATCAACTATTATTTTTACGGGGTCATTTAAACTTTTTAAAGTCACGTTTTTCGGGTTTTCTCGAAAAACGCGCTCTAAGACTCCGTTAGCGTTTAAACGCATTGTTTGGATCCGTTTCCTTCCGGGATTTTTCCCACACGTTCCTAATGTGCAATTAAGGTATAAAATATATTTATAGCCCTAATGAAGGTTATGTACCTCCTAAAATAATTAAATACGTATTTTCACGTTTTGTGATTTTTACGCATTTCCTTTTTCTTTTTGGTTTTCATTTCTTCACCAATAATCTTAAGGACTTAATTAGCCTTAGAAAATTATAATTACATAATTAATTAACGCATTAAGGTTTGGGGTATTTCAATAGGGATGTTCGGGAAAATTTTAACAAGTACGAAGTACTTAGTAAAGTACCCAGAGGTTAAGTGAGGGATCATCATAACCGTAGAAGGGATTAACAGCCCAACCAATGTATGTGGGAATAAACCAGTCAGCAAGAAGCTAGACTCGGTTAAGGTAAGAAGACATTGTGAAACCACGAGAATTTTTCTTTCAAACTCAGATTTATTTCAACTCTTTTCTTTCAAAAACCAACATTTTCTTTCAAACCTATACTTATTTCTAACCTTCTTTTAAACCAAACCAGAGGACCTACGCCGACCTCAGTGCCACATAGTAGGTAAGTTGTACTCAGTTCACTTTTGAATAACCGGACGGAAACCGGTAAACCCAAGGGTAGCAACTCGAGGGAATGGATGGAGTTCATAATGATGCAACGGTCGATAAACCTTCCCTTGATTAAGTTCGGGAAGCACGGAATGCATAATGTCACAGGACAATATAAGGGAGTTGACAACAGAATATTTCACCTAGGCGTGTGACGGACACTACGAGTGTACCAACTGTAATATGGGACGACCGCACTCCGATAGGAGCATGTGGGCCTGACAGACCTACCTATGGGTTAGTCGGGTAAGTAGCAATGTATCCGCAGGGTACCCCACATATGTACACGAGTAGAGTCAGAAACACGGGAAGTAGTCGACTCCATACTACGGTCAGCAGTAAAAGTCAAGTAAGAGCTAAGGATTACCATGAATGGTTGAATTAAAAGAACTCAGATAATTTAACGAGACTAAAAGAGTTAGTGAATTTATTTCAAGGAAATGTTTAAGAGTCGGGAGGTGCGAAGTGCACTGACTGCTATGTAAAGACATCGGATATGTTTTAAGAATCTTCAGGGATAAAACATAATAGCTGGAACGGTGACCCAGCCTGTGCATGGCAAGACAGATGCCTAATGTGGACACATTAATGTTCAATGAACGGGATGAAACACCTGGAATGATCACCTGGACTACTAGGGAATATCGATCTTCACAGACGAGGATAGAAAACCCAGCTAAGAAACACAAGGGTTGAAACTAACACCCAGTTTAGACATAAGTTGTCAGGAGACGGACTGACAATCCTAAGGGGCATCCAATGAAAGGAAACATGATGCAACGACCTTGTCATCCAGCCCAATACAACCTCTAAACCATGTAATGTTGTACAGAGAAGTCCATGTGTGTGAACAGCTTATATTGAGCAGAGCTCGAAGCAGTAAGGCTTATAAGCCACAAATAAAGTGTGATATGTAAATTTGATCGATTGCAGAAGTTTGTGTTATACAACTAAATAGAGCAGGGAACGAACCACTACTTTAAGAGTGGGGATACCTCTCGATATTGTGAAACCGCAGGAGCGGTAGTTATGTGAACCATGTTCAGGGAATGTGTTAAGGGGTGACCATATTGTTATTATCCAAGAATGATTGGAATAAGAGTAATACGAAAAGAAGTGTTTGTACCTGAAATACCCCAAACATTGATATATTGTTTAAATACTAAACTATGATATTTAAAGGCTAAAAAGTGTCTTATAAACATCAGTGTACCATGGTGAAAACAATAAAGTACCATAAATACAGTTTGAGCAAAAACATGCTCTAAACTTGGAGTGAACTTGGTTGGGACCAAAGAGTCTACCAAGACTTAGTGATATTCAATCATGATTTAATAAGGCTAATTAATTCCTTAGGAAACCTTGGTGGACAATTAAACCAAATAAAACATAAATAAATACCTTAAAGACAATATGGGCAAAAATGTGCTCTAAGCTTGGGATAAATTTGTATAAGACCTAAAGGTCATATCTATACCTTAATTATATGTTAATGAACATATTAAACCAATTACCAAAGAAAACCAAGTTTGAAAACAAGTTAAAACACAAGATGTGCTTTAAGGAGTCTTAAAGCACGTTTTTGTAAAATTGTCTTGTAAATGAGTTTTGAGTGGCTAAATGTCCATCATTACTCTTTAGTTAACATGTGTACTACTTAGTATCACATTAGGAAGTCTAAATCAATGGGAAATCAAAAATTTCACAAATATGTGCCTTGGTTAGTGAATAGTGCCCAAATAGTGCTAGTTTTGACTTAAGTCAACTTAGCTTAACCAAATGGTCAACATAAGTAAAGAAATGCCCTATTATATGGAGGGGGCCGGTTTTCTAAGTGGTGACTCACCAACATGTAAAAATCAATACAAGAAAGGAAGGAAAAGTAAGTAAAAAGAAGAAAGTTAATTTATAACATAAATATCTTCAAAGGTAGACCTCTCACCTCATTCTCTTCTTTTCTCCTTGTTCCCACCGTCTTCATCCTCTCCTCTCTTCTCCAAAAACAATGGGCTATAGTAACCTCTCTTCTCCATTTTCATTTCCTTGCCAAATCCAACTCCATGCTCCAAATCAAATTCTAAGACCATATTTGTCTTAGTTAGACCAAGCTCTAAACTTCTATCTTTTCAAATCTTCAAGAACTCCATTTTGGTGCCATGGAGATTCACCATTGAAGGAGCTTGAGCTCATATTTTCATGCCTTGTCATTCTCTTTTGTTTCAAGGTAAGGAAAACCAAAGAAAATCAATGTTTCCTCTTGTTTTTGTGTGTAACCGAGATTCACCCTTTGATGGTGTGTTCTTTTGATATTTCATAGCTCCATTTCAATCTTCAAAGGCCACGGAGGAGTCCTCTCTTGTTACTTATTCAAGCTCTCTTTTTATTCCAAGGTAAAACAACTATCCTAATGTGTTAAGACAATATATTTAACCTAGGGTTTACAATGAGTTTAAGCATGAAGCTTGAATACTCATTACCTTGCTTGTACATTGATTAGAAGTTTGACAAGCAATCAAAGCCTTGCCGGTTTTCTATCAAAGAAGGAGCAAGGGGTGACAATAAAAAACTTGTGAAGGAAAAGAGGTAAACAAACTATCTAAATGTAGTTTAAATGCCTTTGGAAAATGAGCTTGATTTGCTTAATAAAATACCTAAGGAGCCAATGGGAAAAGAGCTAGTGAATTGTTCTTAAGGAGATTATTAAAGGGCATATGTGATGTTGAGTGTATTTGCAGGTCAAAGGCAATATATTATGTGGGAAATTCAGTGTTTAAGGTTTATGCAATTTAAGGGCCTAAGAGCCATGTTATTTAAGGGCCTAAGTGCCAAGCAATTTAAGTTTATGCACTATATTGTGATGTAGTGTAAATTGGGTGAAGTTTTGTGTGTGAGAAAGTTCTTGGTGGACTTAGATGTTCTTGAATGATAAAAGGTGAAAACCTAAGTGTTTGGATGTGAGAATATACAAGAGAACCTATGGCAAAATTTGGGTAATGTATAAGGAGATTTAAGTGTTTAAATGAGCTTTGGTGAACTAGGAAATGTGAGGAATGAATGAATGTTTATTAGGGAAGAAAACATGTAATAAGGTGTTATATAGTACTATGAGGATTTAGGCACTATCTTGAAGTTCTAGAAATCCAATGGGTGTTTTTGGGATGTAATAAAGTCTTGGAGAAGTTTGTTTTAGGTTTAGGTAATGTTGATGTACAAGGAATGAATGATGTTTAGGTAAGGATATGAGGAAGGAATTTTAAGAAGGTGTGAACAAGGAAATTTAGTTAGTAAGAAAAGATGCTTGGGAGATGATGCTAGGTGTAGAGGAAACACCTTGGTATAGTGGTCATTATAGGTGAAATACCACTTAGAAATCTAAGGAAAAACACTACAAGTGTTAGTATTTATAAGAATTGTGTAATGCTTGAGGAAGATCTTTAATGGGTGATTTAAGGAGTTTAATGAAGTCTTAAGCTGTGTTTGAGGTGCCCAAATGAGGTTAGAACATACTAGGCTACATGAGGTGAAGTTTGGAGTAAAATGGGAATTTAGAAACAAAGGTCTGGAGCCGACCGACCTTAGGGACCGGACCTGCAAGGTCGGTCGAGCTCAGTTTACACTACCAGAAAGAGTTTCTGGAATGGACCGACCTTGGGGACCGGACTTTCAAGGTCGGTCGGGCTTATATTTTTGGTACGGATTAAGTTTCTGGAATGGACCGACCTTGGGACCGGACTTGCAAGGTCGGTCGTGTCTAAATTTTTGAACGGGAATTGTTTCTGGAATGGACCGACCTTATGGACCGAACTTGCAAGGTCGGTCGGAGTAGAATTTTGACGGTAATATGTTCTGGAATGGACCGACCATGGGTAAGGTCGGTCGGTAAGGTCAGTCGAACCAAAAACATTGTTTAAGGTTATAGGATGATGGGGGTTATTAAGTAATGATGTTATAAGATTGTTAAGGACATGTTAAGTGAGTTATAATGACAATCTAGTGGGGGAAAAGTTGTATTAAAATGAAAAAGTAATACAAGTTAAAATGTGAAGTTATTTTACTAGATAATGGGGATAAGTTATGAGCATTAGACTTTAAACAATCATGTTACCCCGATGTTAATAAAAGTAAATGTAATGTTATCAGTTGTTCAAAGATGTTACGAGGAACATGTGATGGCACGTTAGAGTGAAACCCCGGTGACAGGTATGGTTTTCTTGCAATTTGTGTCCTACCGGATTACACCGGCTTGTATGCCAATGTGTTTTTCTGTATGTTTGCCACGTTGTAAGATAAAACATGTAATGAGTTTACAGTAATTCATATATGTGGCGTGTCTAGTTCCGATACCATTTAACCTCGAAAGTGTTGAACTTTAGCTAACTGAGTCTAGGATCATATGAGAGATCGGTATTCGGATTTAACGACCCAAACCATGGGACGTTCTAACCACGGCAATGCGTGAGTTAATTGTGTGATGTTGTGTGTGAATGTATGGACCTCCCTCGTGTGTTTAACCCAGTCGAAATACCTTCTTGGTGTGTGGATGTGATAGGTTCCATAGTCATGCTCTAACTATTTATCTACAAGTAAATATGTACTAACGGGGGTGAGGAATCCGGTTACGCCGGTCGCGCGTTGTTTGGGAGTGGGTTTCCTTTTTAGCCTTACCCTCCTCTCTGTTATGGTTGTTTCCCTCACGGGTCACGATCTCCCATTAGCTTACTCCAAAGCTTAGCTATTCTGACTTATGATCGGTTTAGGGGGAACATGTGTTTATGTGGTGTGTTCGGGTCACCATATCTGAACCATCTTAATTTAAGTTACTCGTCCGACTATTAGGACGGTAATGTGTGTTGTATAATGATTTTATCATGAGAGTGACATCATTCTCTAGGCTCACAAGTGAATTAATTATGTTTGGGTCGGTTCCTAAGAGAACCGTTCCCGTTATGTTATGTGTTATGGTTGCACTGCAATTCCCATTGCGATGTTATGTTATATGCACGTTGAAACGTGAAAATTGTTGTTATGTGGTGTATGTGGATCATGGATATGAATCCCAGTTTATAAAAGAGACGTTTATGGATAACCCGTTATTGGGTAAGTGTCCTCTATTAAGGAAGTAGCTCCACTAGAGGAGAACCCTCTAGGATTAATGAACACAATGAGTGACTTATCAAGTAGGGACATGTTATCTGTTTGTTGAGCCCATTGTGGCGGAATGTTATGTGTTGTGTGTTTATAGTTTACATGCATGATTCAAATATAATCAACCGCATGCTAAGACGACAATTAGTTGTGCGTGGCCCAATAGCATGCGGGCTGCGGGATTACCATACCAGCAAAGGTGCTGAGCCCCTGGCGGGCCACCCTTTTCTCTTCTTTCCTATTTCAGGTACAAGGAGCTGGAAGCCGTTCGAGAGTAGGACGGGGTAGTCGTTTGTACATGGGTAGCCATTTAAACTGTTTATGTATCTTAGGTGTAGTAAGACTGAAATTGTTATCGGCATCAGTTTGTAAATACTCGGTACAGTTGGAAGGCTTATGAATGTTGGTTGTTGTTAACGAAAAAGATATAGTAATGTACAGTTGCTCGGGAATCTAGTCCATCAGACCGATACAATGTATATGTAATAGCCTTGTTAGCCACGTGGGTGGTTAACGGCATGTAACACCAACGAGTTAAGTAATGTGATGAGTATGTTTTCCGCCGCAGTTTGTTGTTAAGTGTGTTAATGTTGGATGGGGTGTTACAAAAAGTGGTATCAGAGCAAAGTATCGCTCTGATGACTGAATTACCGAGCTTAGGAAGTACCGAGTTAGGATTTTAGTACTTTAGGTTAAGGGTTGAGTGATAGCGTGAGAGGTACGCTAGTTAGGAATTACGAGTGTGTACTGGAAACCTACAATATCCTTCCCGCCCTCCACAATCCCTGTTTTATAACTTGGGAAGAATGCCAGAGAGATGAAAGTCCTCTCATACTCGGGAATACCCGATCTGGCTGATATTAAGTACTTCTGTGAGAACGGAGAACGAGTCATACGATAGATCCCGAAGAGTGGGAATCCCGGAGACGGTTTCTACCTGAACAATGTTAACCGCATTAATAGCGAAGAATGAAGAATTTTGTGTATAAGAGAATTGAATTTCTGGCAACTTGGGTCGACATGCTGAGCAGTAGAGAACAACCAGCTTGCAACGCACCGACCGTGCAACAGGCAAGAAGTGGATTAATGAAACCCGAGACGAGTGTCTACGGAACCACAATTGTTAAATGATACACCAACGGTATACCAACCGACTAAGGAACTACAACATAGTGCCCAAACAAGAGACAAGTCTCGGTAACCACGACAAATGCGTGGAACGGGCTACGCAGAGGAAACAATACTAGAAAAGGGGTCTCCAGAATAGGAAACACCCTAATTAATGATTATCATGTGAATTTAGTGAGAAGTCGCCCAGAGGGTTAATTGTCAAGACTATAAGATTAAAGTAAGAGCCAACAAGGCCACTGCAGATAAAAACAATACCGCAACCGGTATGTGTTGAACCGATAGCCAGTTAGCATGGCGCACTTGCCATGGCAAGTGCTGCTATAACAGGGCTGTTCGGGAAAGTTTTAACAAATACGAAGTACTTAGTAAAGTACCATGAAGTTAAGTGAGATCATCATAACCATGGAAGGGCTTGATAGCCTAACCTCTGTAATTGGGAGTACACCAGTCAGCAACAAGATAGACTTGGTTAAAGCAAGAAGACATTGTGAAACCATGAAATTTTTTCTTTCAACTCAGATTTATTTCGAACTCTTTTCTTTCAAAACCAGATTTTCTTTCAAACCAATACTTCTTTCCAACCTTCTTCTAAACCAAACCAGTAAACCCAAGGGTAGTTGATAAAGATACAACAGTGGATAAACCTTCCCTCGATTAAGCTCAGGAAGCATGGAATGCATGTTGTCATAGGACAATATAAGGGAGTTGACAACAGAATACTTCACCTAGGCGTGTGACGGACACTACGAGTGTACCAACTGTAATGTGGGACGACCACACTCTGATAGGAGCTTGTGGGCCTGACAGACCTACTTATGGGTTAGTTGGGTAAGTAGTAATGTATCAGCATGGTACCCCACATATGTATACGAGTAGAGTCCGGAACACGGGAAGTAGTCGACTCCATACTACGGTTAGCAGTAAAAGTCAAGCAAGAGCAACTGATTACTATGAATGGTTAAAGTAAAGGAACTCAGTTAAGTTAACAAAACTAAAGGAATTAGTGAATTCATTTCAAGAAAATGTTTAAGAGTGAGGAGGTGTGAAGTGCCCTAACTGTTATGTAAAGACATCGTATATGTATTAAGAATCTTGAGGGATAAACAAGAAAGCTGGAACGGTGACCCAGCCGGTACATGACGAGGCAAATGCCTAATGTGGACACATTAGTGTGCAACGAACGGGATGAAATTCCTTGAATGAGTACCTACACTACCAGGAAATGTTGATCTTCACAGAAGAGGATAATAAGCCAGTTAAAAACGCAAAACGGCGTGGCTAACGGAATATACCAATAAGTGCGAACCAGATGTAAAGGCATAACTTAACAACACACAGGAGCAATCCTTGAAGGGTGTTCGCATCAACGATAGTTGAACGAGATAACGTGACTGAAACATAAGGGTTGAAACTAACACCCAGTTTAGACATAAGTTGTCAGGAGATGGACTGACAATCCTAAGGGGCATCCCAGGAAAGGAAACGTGATGCAATGACCTTGTCATGGAGCCCAATATGATATCCAAACCATGTAATGTGGTACGGAGAAGTAAACGTGTGTGGACAGCCTACAATGAGCAGAGCTCGAGGCAGTAAGGCTTATAAGCCACAAATAGGATATGTTATATAATTTTAATCGATTGTAAGAGTTTATGTTATATAAGTAAGTAAAGCGGATAACGAACCACTGCTAAGAGAGTGGAGATACCTCTTAATATTGTGAACCGCAACAGCGGTAGTTAGGTGAACTAAGTTCAGGGAATATGTTAAGGGTGGACCAATATGGTTATTACCAGAGGAGGATTTGAATGGGAATGATACGAAAAGTAGTGTTTATACCACTTGTGGAGACCGGAAGAGTAACAAGTCTAATAGCAACCACCATAGATGTTGACGCTAAATGAGTAATGGACAATGCTCAAGGAGCATTAAGACTCAAAAGACTAGAATATTCAACAATCAGCCAAATGAGTGGCGAACCATAATACGAGTGATGTAACTATATGTGTGGAAGCTAAAATGACAGTGAATACCATATAAGTTGATGTTATACAGTGAGTAAGAGCACGGTGCGCAGCAAGCGACCGTTGTATAGGTGTTGTTAAATAATAATATGGCAGATCATACCAGTTATGAGTTAAACTCAGTGGGGATGCAAGGTAAGTGATGATAAACAAACTGGGCAATAAGCCAGTGGTTGGTACTATGTGATAAGGAACTCAATGTGGATCCCATTGCTAATAAAAGATTTATTGTCAAGAGTTTACGCCTCTGCACTCTGTACGACTGAGTGTTTTGGTATTGCATTTGTGCAGTAATGATCGAGTGCGATAGCTAGGATTCGGGAAATGTTAATTGTGGTGGAAACAGAAAGCGGCTTATAATGCCATAGTGACCGATGCATAGGAAATGCAAGGTCGTACCCGTGAAGGAGTACTTGTACATGACCAAATGTGGAGGCATGATTAGCAACAAGTAACTACAATAGCACTAAATACCAAATACCGGTATGGGATATACCTCAAGTATGGGAAATAACTGAAAGAGCACTACACATTGGGTAGTAGCTCAACCTCAACCGACAGTAAGTCGGAAGGAATCAAGTCAATCGTTGTGAAATACATAGCAGTATACACAGTAAATTATTAGAGAAGTGGATGAAAAGTTTTGAAACTCACCGAATTTGCTCACGGTCAGAAATACCACGCATCGGATGACAAACCATTATTACCTAGATAAAGGTGATAAATGGGAGATGTACAATACAATAAGAAGAACGAATGGGGCAAACTGAGCCCTACAGTTATTAGAGTTTCGCAGCAGAAACTAGTGAGCCAGTGATTCAAGTGTTGAATGTGCATGGTGAACATGAATAAATGGGTAGTTATTAATGCCTAGAAGCCTCACAGGCCAGAATCGAAACCAGTTAAGAGTTAAAGCAAACTCCAATGAGAATTCTTGGTTTAGGTACTAAACCGCCAATATGGTTAAGATCCTCTAATCAGAATGCATTGTATAATAGACCGCGTGGAAGTTAAAGTACTTCACGACGGCAGAACATTTTAAACCTGTGATTCAGTGATTGATTACGTGGGCGTAATCCCTTTTAAGGGGGGTAGAGCGCAAAACCACTTAGTGTGTTTACCGTACAAGTGTACGTGAACTATGTTGTGCATAGCACAAAATAATTTGTTTTGATGATTGGTGTGTGTGTGTTACGTAAACATACGCATTCATTCATGGTTTAATTGTGGTAATTTTGCACAGAAGATGCGAAATACCATTGTGATTGTGATAAGTGTGTTTATTCGTTAACAGTTGTGTGAGATAGTACAAGTGTAGGGAGTAAAGAAACTCCCGGGGAACAAAAACCCTGACAGTGTATAAATGTGAAACTGTGTGTTGTATTTTGATAAAATATATGTGTATGTGTACAATATAGTGATTGATGATAAGGGTATGAAACCGACATAGAACCTAGAGAGAATAAGATTCACTAGGTAATAGGATTAAAGTGAATGGAGATAACTGGTAGACAGAGTTCTATCCTTTGGAGATGTAATGATTATGACTATAAAGACAAAAAAAAGATAGAAAAATGGGATATGCTTGAATTAGTTGTTGTTTGAAATTGAAGTGGGAGGTGAAACTTGATGTTGCATAATGAGTAAGGATACGGTACGCAATAAGCGACCGTTATATAAGTATTGTTAAATGATAATCTGGCAAATAAGATCGGTTGTGAGTTAAACTCAGTGGAGATGCAAGGTAAGTAATGATAAACAGACTGGGCAATAAGTCAGTAGTCGGTACTATGTGATAAGGAACTCAGTGTGAATTCCTATTGCAATCGCATAAGAGATTTACTGTCAAGAGTTTACGCCTCTACACTTTGTATGATTGAGTGTTTTGGTATTGCATTTGCACAGTAATGATTGAGTGTGATAGCTAGGACTTGGGAAATGTTAATGGTGGTGGAAGTAGAAAGAGACTTATAACACTATAATGACCGATGCATAGGTAATGCAAGGTCGTACCAAAGAAAGAATACTTGTACAAGAACCAAATGTGGAGGTGTGATTAGCAATAAGTGACTGTAGTAACACGGGATACCAAATATCGGTATGGAATATACCTCAAGTGTGGGAAATAACCGAGAGAGCACTACACATTGGGTAGTAGCTCAACCTCAACCGACAGTAAGTCGGAAGGAATCAAGTCAATCATTGTGAAATACGTAGCAGTTTATGCAGTAAGCTATTAAAGAAGTGGATGGAAAGTTTGTAACTCACCGAATTCGCTCATGGTAAGAGATACCATGCGTCGGTTGAGAAACCATTATTACAATAGATGGCTAATTATCAGAGTTCTGTAGTAGATGCCAATGAAACCATGCTTCAGATACCGAATATGCATCATGAATACGAAGAAATGGCCAATTATCAACGCCTAGAAGCCGCACCGGCCAGAACCGAAACCGGTTATGAGTTAAACAAACTCCATTGGGAATTCTTGGTTAAGGGACTAAACCGCCAATATGGTTAAGATCCTCTAACCAGAACACATTGTATAACAGACCGCGTGGAAGTTGAAACACTTCACGATGGTAGAACTTTTTAAACCAATATCCAGTGGTTGATTACGTGGGCGTAATCCCTTTTAAGGGGGGTAGAGCGCAAAACCGCTTAGTGTGTTTTACCATACAAGTGTACGTGAACAATGGTGTGCATAGCACAAAATAATTGTTTGGATGATTGGTGCGTGCGTTACATAAACATACGCATTCATTCATGGTTTAATTGTGGTAATTGCGCACAGAAGATGCGAATACCATTGTGATAAGTGTGTTTATTTTGTTAACAGTTATGTGTGAGGGTACAAGTGTAAGGGAGTAAAGAAACTCCCGGGGAACAAAAACCCTAACAGTGTATAAATGTAAAACCGTGTGTGTATTTTGATAAAATATATGTATATATATACAATATTGTGATTCATGAAGGGGTATGAAATCAACATAGAACCTAGTGAGAATAAGATTCCCTAGGTAACAAGATTAAAGTGAATGGAGATAACTGATAGACGGAGTTCTATCTCTTGGAGATGTAATGATTATGACTAGAAGGATTAAAAGATAGAAAAATGGTATATGCTTGAATTAGTTGTTGTTTGAAATTGAAGTGGGAGGTGAAACTTGATTTTCATGAGATCAAGGGAAGCCGAACACAAATTAGGGTGGAAGGATAGTTCAACACTGATGCTGATCACATCAGGGTTGGATGATTCTTGAAGCTCCCTATAAGTGGTCACAAATAACCACGCGAAGGAAAAGAAATAAAGAGCATAAGTTGGACTTGGAGTTGTATGTGTTTTCAAAAAGGATTTTGAATCGGTATTTATAAAACGTCGATAGATACTTTACATAATGAAAGTTCTCTTATACTTAACCTAGTAAGGAATATTTTGTAGTACTTGCTCACGAACCGAGGACGTATGAGCCCTTGTATTCGGACCGGTGACATGAGAAGTATGTATGTTTAAAATTAAGTGATTGTTTTTTATCTCCCAAAGGAACGGGGACCAGAAGGTGTCCATTATGACCGGGTTCTGTGGGATCACAATGTATATGTACTCGACATGGGACTATAGCCCATGAAGAGATGTAAAAGTAATTTTCGATTGCTATACATGCTAAGACATGTTGTGTGGTATATGTAATAAATATTATTTTGACCTTGAGTCCTAATGTGGTTGAGTTCTGAAATTAGTTATGTTACCCAGACCTATGAGTCTAAATGTTGTTGTGTTACCTAGACCTATGTGTCTAAATATTGTTATGTTACCCAGACCCGAGAGTCTAAGGGTTGTTATGTAAGTAAAATATTGTTAAGATACCCGGACCGTTGAGTCCGAGGTTATCATGTAAGTATGTTATGTTATGTATGGAAGTGTATATGTTACCCGGACCGTTAAGTCCAAGGGTGTGATGTAAAGTGTGTTTGGTTATGGAAGATTATTTTGAAAGTATACCCGTGTTCTAATCCAAACGATGCATGGGAAATGTGAACTTCGAGGACGAAGTTCTTTTAAGGGGGGTAGATTGAAATACCCCAAACCTTGATATGTTGTTTAAGCATTAAACTATGGTATGTTAAGGCTAAAAAGTGCCTTAGAAGCATTAGTGAACAATTTAAATCATAGTAAAAACAATAAAGCACTAAAAGACAGTTTGAGCAAAAACATGCTCTAAGCTTGGAGTGAACTTGGTTAGGACCCAAAGAGCCTACCGAGACTTAATAATATTCAATTATGATTTAATAAGGCTAATTAAGTTCTTAGGAAACTTTGGTAGACAATTAAACCAAACAAAACACAAATAAATACCTTAAAGTCAATATGGGCAAAAATGTGCTCTAAGCTTGGGATAAGTTTGTATAAGACCTAAAGGGCATACCTATACCTTATTTACATGTTAATGAACGTATTAAATCAATTACTAAAGAAAACAAAGCTTGAAAACAAGTTAAAACACAAAATGTGCTTTAAGGAGTCTTAAAGCACATTTTTTAAAAATTGTCTTGTAAATGAGTTTTGAGTGGCTAGATGACCATCATTACTCTTCAATTAATATGTGTACTACTTAGTATCACATTAGGAAGTATAAATCAATGGGAAATCAAAAATTTCAAAATTATGTGCCTTGGTTAGTGAATAGTAACCAAATAGTGCTAGTTTAAGACTTTGGTCAATGTAAGTCAACTAGGTGGTCAACAAAGACCATAAAACACCCCATTGACTAAGGGGGCCGGTTTTCATGTGTGACTCACCACACTTAAACAAATAAATGAGCTAGTAAAGTAATAAAGCAAAAGAACTATTTGCTTTTAAACATAAATATCTTAACAAAGAGTACTCTCTCACCTCATTCTCTTATTTTCCTCCATCCTCACCGATTTCTTCATCTTCTCCCAAGCCCCCATCGGTTTTTCTACAGCAAACCACACCATCTCCAACTTCCATAGCTTGTAACTTTTAGCTCCATGGTCCAAATTCAATTTCAAGACCACCATTCTTCTAGCTAGACCAAGCTCTACACTTCTATCTTTTTAAATCTTCAAGAGCTCCATTTCAGTGCCATGGAGATCCACCATTGAAGGAGCTTGAGCTCAAATTTTCATGCCTTGTCATTCTCCTTTACTTCAAGGTAAGGAACACCAAAGAAAAACAACATTTTCCCTTGTTTTTGAATATGTCCGAAAATTCACCATTAATGGTGTCTCCTCTTGTTCTTCCATAGCTCCATTTCAAACTTCAATGGACAAGAAGGAGTCCTCTCTTGTTACTTATTCAAGCTCTCTTCTATTTCCAAGGTAAAACAACTATCCTAATGTGTTAAGACAATATATATATAAACTAGGGTTTGTATATGAGTTTAAGTATGAATTCTTAAGCTCATTACCCTTATGTGTGTGTGGATAGAAGGTTGACAAGTGATCAACTCCCTTGCTAATCTTCAATCCAAGGAAACAAGAAAGAAGTTTGGGAAGAGAAGAGGTAACTAACCTATCTTGATGTAATTATGTGTCTTAGGAAATTTAGCTTTGAGTTGCTTGATAAAATACCTAAGGAGCCAATGACAAATGAGCTAGTGAATTATTCTAAAGGAGATTATTAAGGGCATATGTATTGTTGGGTGTAATTGCAGGTCAAAGGCAAATATAATGTGGGAAATTCAGTGTTTACGGTTTATGCAATTTAAGGGCCTAAGAGCCATGTTATTTAAGGGCCTAAGTGCCAAGCAATTTATATTATGCACTATATTGTGATATAGTGTGATTCGGTGAAGTTTTGTGTATAAGATTGTTCTTGATGGATTTAGGTGTTCTTGAATGTCAAAAGGTGAAGACCTAAGTGTTTGGGTGTGAGAATATACAAGAGAAGCTATGGCAAAATTTAGTTGATAAACAAAGGAGCTTATGTGTTGTAATGAGATTTTATGACCTAGAAGGTGCTAGGAATGGTTAAGTGTAAAGATGGTGAGAGAAGGCGAATTAAGGTGTTCTTAAGTGTTATAATGTCTTGGGCAAAGTCTTGGAGGATTTAGTAGTTAAATGAGTGTTTTATACACATCAAAGTCATGTTATGAGAAGTATAAAGTCTTGTGCAAATTTCAGTAAACAAAGGAAGTATAATACCATGAGAAGGATTAAGTGTGAACTTGTGGGAAAGACTTGAAGAGGTTGTGTAAAGGAAGAGATGTGGATGCAAAATAATGCTTGGGAGTGGTCGTCATGTTGAGAAGAAACACCTTGGTTAGCCTAAGTTGTAGGTGTGCATTACCACCTATAAATCCTAAGGAAAAACATTACAAGTGCTAGGAATTTTGAAAGAAAATGAGTAAGTGTTTAAGCAGTTATAAGATGAATTTTATGGATATTATATGAGGGTATGAGTGTGCCAAATGGTGTTGGAAAACATTGGAAGGCTTGACGAAAAGTTTGGAGAAGGTTTGACAATTTTTGGGCATGTTCTGGTGTCGACCGACCCAAGGTTGGGTCGAACGGCCTCTGTAAGACACCAGTAAGTGGTTCTGGAACGGTCCGACCCAGGGGACTTGGGTCGGACATGGGTCGGTCGGGTGAGTTTAAAAGACGGATGAATTTCTGGAATGGTCCGACCCAGAGGATTTGGGTCGGACGTGGGTCGGACGAAGTGGAATTTTCGAATCCGAGAATTACTGGAAGGGACCGACCCAGTTGGTTGGGTCGGTCGGTGGGTCGGTCTGACCCAAAACATGTAAAAAAAACAAACAAAGTGTGACTTATGTAGTAAACCCTAGTGGGTATAATGGTGACAACCAAGTGTAAGTTTAAGCATATAAACATGTTATACAATCATGTAAAGTGTTTAGTGAACCGGAACTCAATAAGTAATTAACCGACATTATCAATTATGTTTAGGAGCTATGTTTGGCGGGACTCATACGCAGCAAGGACCAAGGTATGGTTTTCTTGCAACTTGTGTCCTACCGGATTACACCGGCTTGTATGCCAATGTGTTTTTCTAAATGTTTGCCATGTTATAAGATAAAAATATGTAATGAGTTTACAGTAATTAATATATGTGGCGTGTCTAGTTCCGATACCATTTAACCTCGAAAGTGTTAAACCTTAGCTAACTGAGTTTAGGATCACATGAGAGATCGGTATCTGGATTTAACGACCCGAACCATGGGACGTGTTCTAACCACAGCTATGCGTGAGTTAATTGTGTGATGTTTGTGTGTGAATGTATGGACCTCCCTTGTGTGTTTAACCTAGTTGTAATACCTTATGGTGTGTGGGCGTAATAGGTTCCATAATGGAGCTCTAACTGTTTACTTATAAGTATATATGTACTAATGGGGGTGAGGAATCCGGTCATTCCGGTCGCACGTTGTTTGGGAGTGGGTATCCATCCTTTCTTTACCTTCCTCTCTGTTATGGTTGTTTTTCCTTCTTGGATTACAATCTCCCACTAGCTTACTCCAAAGCTTAGCTATTCTGACTCATGATCGGTCTAGGGGGAACATGTGTTTGTGTGGTGTGTTCGGGTCACTATATCCGATCCATCTTTAAGTTAAGTTACTCGTCCGACTATTAGGATGGTAACGAGTGTTTATAACAAGCTAACATGAGGGTGACATCATTCTCTAGGCTCACAAGTGAATTAACTATGTTTGGGTCGATTCCTAAGAGAACCGTTCCCGTTATGTTATGTGTTATTGTTGTACTGCAATTCCTATTGCGACGTTATGTTATATGTACGTTGAAACGTGAAATGTGTTGTTATGTGGAGTATGTGGATCATGGATATGAATCCCAGTTTATAAAAGAGACGTTTATGGATAACCCAACTAGTGGGTAGTGTCGTCTATCGAGGAAATAGCTCCATTAGAGGAGAAACACTCTAGGGTCAAAGAACACAAAGAGTGATTTATTAAGTGTAGATATGTTGTCTGTATTTGTTGTGACCACTGTTGTGGATTGTAATGTGTTGTGTGTTTATGGTGTACATGCATGATTTAAATATAATCAACCGCATGCTACGACGACAAATAGTTGTGCGTGGCCCGGTAGTGTGCGGGCTGCGGGATTACCATACCAGCAAAGGTGCTGAGCCCCTTGGGGGCCACCCTTTTCTTATCTTTCCTATTTCAGGTACAAGGAGCTGGAGGTTGTTCGGGAGTAGGACGGGGTAGTCGTTTGTACATGGTTAGCCATTTAAATTGTTTATGTATCGTAGGTGTAGTAAGACCGAAATTGTTATCGGCATTAGTTTGTAAATACTCGGTAGAGTTGGAACGTTTATATACGTTGGTTGTTGTTAATGCAAAGGGATAGTAATGTGTAGATGCTCGGGAATCTAGTCCATCAGACCGATACAATGTATATGTATTAGCCTTTTTAGCCACGTGGGTGGCTAACGGCGTGTAACACCATTGAGTTAAGTAATGTGAAGAGTCAAGTTTTCTACTGCGATTTGTTGTTAAGTGTATGGTTGTAGTTTGGGGTGTTACAGAAAATACATAAACTTAACACCCTACAAGAAGTGCCTGGTGCGACGAACTCCTAGGCTGAAAGTAGTGGGGGTGCACACTCACTTCTGGAAGTCTAGGAGCTAGACAAGCCTTGTCATCTAACCGTAAATAATCTTCTACGCAAGTGATGGATTGTGTTGATGTAACACCCCTACTACGCACATAATAATACTTGAAATCGCAGTGGAATTAAACAACTAAACAATTCGGTGCTACAACGCCGTTAACCACCCACGTGGTTAACAAGGCAGAATAAATACAAGCGTATCGGTCTGATGATTAGACTCCTGAGCATAGAACTAATAACTTTTAATACATTAACCAAATACCGAGTTTGTTACTACATCCATAAACGTATCTGTACATCACAAACTGACAACGGCCATCACTGTACTACAACGGTACCAAAATATATTGCCACGGGAGCACAGGCGCATCCCGGGCTTAACATCCAAAAATAATCAAAAGTAATCCTGCATCCTAGAATCTAAAGCCATTCTGCTTCTTCGATCCTCATCCTGCAGTAAAGGAAATATGGAGCCCCTGAGGGGGTCAGCAACCCTTGGCTGGTATGGTTAACGCGCAGCCCATCGGCTACCGGGATACGCGCAACTAATTGTCATGATGACATGGCATTCTTTTTAAACATACAACGTATACATATATTGCAACATGAGTATTGTACACAACATCACACATTACATACATTAACAATTCCTTTTAGGAAGTGAACCAACACAATTAGTTCCCATGGAGAGCCTAGAGAATGTTGCCATACTCATGCTAAGCTCGTTACATAACTCGTTACCGTCCTATTAGATTGAACGGGTAACTTAACACAAGGTGCCTCGGATATAGTGACCCAAGCACACCGAACAACACATAGTATGCCCCTGTGGCCCGACGTGAGTCAGTAAAATAGCCTTGGTTAAGCTAAAGGGAAGGTTAGAAACCAAGTTGGAAAACAATCATAACATACAAAGAGAATCGAACCAGTTATGACATCGACTCCCATACTCACACGCGTGGCCGGAACAGACAGGACTCCTCACTTCCCCCGTTAGCACTGGTTAGTAGTTCAACATTGAACTCAATAAACCAATCACACACAATAGGTTAAGTCTTGTTAGACACACACAAGGGAAGAGAGAGTCATACTTAACAATGTAATAATATTTAACAACTGTAAACTCGTTTCATGATTTAAGTCTTACAAGGTCATAAACACACAGAAAAACAAACAACACACAAGCCGGTGTAAACCGGTAGGCAACAGACTGCAAGAAAACCATACCTTGGTCCTTGCTTCGATTGATTTCCACCGTAGGTCACTCCTATACACGTTTAAGAATGTTGGTTAATTAGTTACTTAACTTCAAATTTACTAAGTATTTTACATGACTATATGACATGTTTTAAATGCCCAACTTAACCTTGGTTACCTCCATTATACCCCCTAGGGCTAACTACATTTGCCACATTCTTTACTGTTTTTTTTTTAAGTTTTGGTTTGTCCGACCCACCGTCCGACCCACCAACTGGGTTGGACCCTTCCAGTGACTCCCGGATTTGAAAAACTCTACTTGTCTGACCCATGTCCGACTCAACCGACTAGGTCGGACCATTCCAGAACATTTACCGTCCTTTAAAACACACACGTCCGACCCATGTCCGACCCAAGCCCTCTGGGTCGGACCGTTCCAGAACCCTTTACTGGCGTCTAACAGAGGCTGTCCGACCCAAACTTGGTTCGGACCCCTGGATCGGAGGCCACCAGAACATGTCCAAAAATTGTTAAATCTTCATCAAACTTCTCCTAAAGCCTCCTAATGTGTTCTAACATCATTTGGTACACTTACACCTTCATACAACATCCATAAAACTCATCTTCTTTCTCTTTATACACTTACTCATTTCTTACCAAAATTCCTAACACTTGTAATGTTTTCTCCTTAGGTTTCTAAGTGGTGTTTCATACCTATGATAACCACTATGCCAATAATGTTTCCTCACCACTACTACATCATCACTCAAGCATCTTTACTTCCTAACCAATTCCTTTAACATTTCTACAAGTCAATAGTTTCTTCATGCAATACCTTACTTCTCCCTTATTCACCAACATAGCACAAGTCCTAAACACAATCTCACCATGATCTTGAATTGTCCCTAAACATTCTTTTGCATTCTAAATCCTCTTAAACATTGCTTAAGTCCCTTTAACACCTTAAAATACCTTAATGCATGTTCCTTTCACTAGTTGAACACTTAACCATTGTAAACATTTCCTATCTTACCAACACTCATTCTAAACCCTTAGAACTTCTTATACATTATCTAAATTTTGACGTGAACTCTCTTAGAACATTGCTAAGCCATAACACATTGTTTTCACTATTAAACACCCAAGAACACTAAAATCCATCAAGCACATTCTTATACACAAAACTTCACTCATTTAGCACTACATCACAATATAGTGCATAATTTAAATTGCTTGGCACTAAGGCCCTTAAATAACATGGCTCTTAGGCCCTTAAGATGCATAAATCTTAAACACTGAATTTCCACAATATATTTGCCTTTGACCTGCAAATACACTCAACAATACATATGTCTTTTACTAAGCCATTCAGAGCATTTTTCTAAGTCATTTTCCATTGGCTCCTTAAATCATTTTCATAAGCAATATAAGCTCATTTCTCCTAAGACTTTAAACCACATTAGGTTAGCACATTTACCTCTTTTCCTCACAACTTCTTTCTTGTTTCCTTGACTAAATCGGTAAGGCTTTTGATTGTTTGTCAACTTCTAAACATTATACAAATGATAAAATGAGTATACAAGCTTTATGCTTCATCTCATTGTAAACCCTAGATTATACATTGTTTTAAAAACATTAAGATAGTTTTTTACCTTAGAACTTGAAGAGAGTTTGAATATATATCAAGAGAGGACTCCACCTAGTCCATGAAAGGTTGGAATGAAGCTAGAACAAAGCAACATAAGGACACCATTAAGAGTGATTTTTGGACAACACAAAAACATGAAGGAAACATCATTTTTCTTTGAGTTTCCTTACCTTGAAGCAAAGGAGAACAACAATATGTGAAAAGATGAGCTCAAGCTCCTCCCATGGTGATTCCTCTTGGCACCGAAATGGAGCTCTTGGGATTTTGAGAAGATAGGAATGAAGAGCTTGATGAGACTAAGAGAATGGTGGTCTTTGTTTTTGATTTGGCAAAGTGAGCTAGGAGTTACAAGAGGTTGAAGATGAAGAATGGTGGTGGTACTATTGCAAAACCGTGAATGGAGAATGAAGAAGAGATAGAAGAGAGCTTGGAACTGTGGGAAATGAGGAGGGAAATGAGAAGTGAAGATAAGTTCACTTTTAAGAGATATTAAGTAATAAAGCAAATAGTAACTCGCTTTATCATTTGTTATTTATTTTGTTAACTTACAAGGTGGTGACTCACCTCATAAAAACCGGCCCCCATTAGTCTTCTAGGGGTGTTTTAGTCTTTGTTGACCATTTAACTTACTTATATAAACTTATGTTATAAACTTGCTTATTTTGTTACTATTCACCAAAACAAGGCACATAGATGTGAAATTTTTGATTTCCCATTGATATAGACGTCCAAATGTGATACTAAGTAGTACACATATTAATTAAAGAGTAATGATGGACATTTAGCCATTCAAAACTCATTTACAAGACAATTTTTCAAAAATGTGCTTTAAGACTCCTTAAAGCACATTTTGTGTTTTAACTTATTTTCAAGCTTGGTTTTCTTTGATAATTGGTTTAATATGTTCATTAGTATACAAATGAGGTCTTGGTAAGTTCATTAGGTCTTAACCAAGATTATCCCAAGCTTAGAGCACATTTTGGCCTTTATTGACCTTAAGGCATTTATTTGTGTTTTCTATGGTTTAAATTGTTTACTAATGTTTCTAAGACTCTTTTTAGTCTTACCACACCTTATTTTAGTGTTTAAACAACATAACTAGGTTTGGGGTATTTCAATCTACCCCCCTTAAAAGAACTTTGTCCCCAAAGTTCATACTTCCACATATCCTAAATATTAGAACACGGGAACACATATCAACAATACTTCCATAACAACATTAACAACATCATTACATAACATCGGACACAAGGTCCAAACAACAAAACATCACAACATCATTCAGACTCAGCGGTCTGTAACATAATAGGGTAACAACATGACAACACAACACACACAATGTATCCAAATACATGTCGTACACACATAACCGAAACGGCTCTACCCCCCTTAAATAGGGGTACGCCCCGTACCCTATACATACAAACGCTAAGAAGTAAACAATGATGGGTACTTCGCCTTCATCTTTTCTTCCAGCTCCCAAGTGGCCTCCTCAACATCCTGGTTAGACCAGAGAACCTTCACCAGTCTCACAGACTTATGGCGAGTGTCTCGAGTCTTAGTATCCAGAATCCATACCGGAGTCTCCACTGATCGCATGATCGGCTCTAAAGTTAGCCTTTCAGGCTGAAGCACATGAGACAGATGAGACATATATTTCTTTAACTGGGACACATGAAATACATCATGTACCTTGCCCAGCTCGGCGGGTAAATCAACTCTGTAAGCTACCGGGCCGATCCGCTCCGTCACAACATAAGGCCCTACATATTTCAGGCTCAACTTGCCTTTCTGGCCAGAATGAAACACTCCCTTCATGGGGGATACTCTCTAAAATACCTGATCGCCCACGGCGAACTCTAGGTCACATCTGCGCACATCTGCGTACGACTTTTGTCTATCCTGAGCTGCCTTCATGTTAGCCCGGATCTGGCAAACTTCTGCCTGAACTTGTTCCAGATACTCTGGTCCTATAATGACCGTCTCACTCGACTTATCCCAGCATAATGGCGTGCGGCATGGTCTACCGTACAAGGCCTGGAAGGGAGACATCTTGATCGAAGCATGGTAACTGTTGTTGTAACTAAACTTGATCAGATGTAACTTATCAATCCAGCTGGTCTGAAAATCAAGTGCACATGCACGTAACATATCCTCAAGTGTCTGGATGGTGCGATCACTCTGACCATCTGTCTGTGGGTGGAACGCTGTACTTAGCTTTAGCTCGGTACCAAGCGCTTCCCGTGTGGATTTCCAGTACCTGGAGAGGAATCTGGTATCCCTGTCAGACACGATAGTCTTCGGTACCCCATGGTGCCGAACAATCTCTCTATCAAAGAGCTCTGCTAGTTTTGCCACTTTCCAGGTGTCCTTCTTTGGTATGAATCGAGCCACCTTGGTCAGTCGGTCAACAACAACCCAAATCATATTCAGACCTCCCCTTGTAGGCGGAAGCCCTACTACGAAGTCCATAGAAATGTCATGGAACTTCCACTCAGGCACTGGCATTGGCTGTATCATACCACCAGGCCGTCGGTGCTCAAACTTGACCTTCTGACAAGTGAGACACCTCAATACATAATCATTCACATCCTTTTTCATTCCAGTCCACCAAATATAACGTTTCATACCCTTATACATTTTAGAAGCTCCAGGGTGAATCGAAGTCGTAAAACAGTGGGATTCACTCAGTATGCGCTCCTTCAGCTCTGTGCTACTCCTCAGAATACACAGTCAGCCATTCAGCCTAATCAGGTCATCATCGTGGAGTCTAAAGTCATACTTCTGACCCTCGAATGTGCCATCAATAAGCTTTTGTCTAATCTCCATCATATACTGATCCGTCATCTGAGCACCCCGCACCTCTTCAACCAAGCTAGAATGAGAGACTAGTGAATGGGGAGAGTGTGCTCGGCGACTCAATGCGTCAGCTACCACATTTGCCTTACCCTCTTTATACTGCAGATTGATGTCGTAGTCATTTAGAAACTCGACCCACCTTCTTTGTCTCATGTTCAACTCCTTCTGCGTGAACAAGTACTTTAAACTCTTGTGGTCAGAATAAATCGTCACACTTACCCCAAACAAATGATGTCGCCATATCTTCAATGCGAAGACAATGGCACCCAATTCTAAGTCGTGGGTAGGGTAGTTCTCTTCATGCTTCTTCAGCTGTCGGAAGGCGTACGCTACGACCTTCCCGTGTTGCATCAACACACAACCCATACCTCTGCCTGATGCGTCGCAATAGACCTCAAAACCATCTGGACCGTCTGGTAAAGTCAGGACTGGTGCAGATGTTACTGCATCCTTGAGACTCTGAAAAGAACTCTCACAGTCATCTGTCCACTCGAATGGAGCATCCTTCTTCATCAAGGAAGTCATCGGCTTCGAGACACTGGAGAAGTCCTTCAGAAACCTCCTATAATAACCTGCTAGACCGAGGAAGCTCCTGATGTCGGTAACTGTCTTCAGCCTAGGCCAGGTGCGCACTGCATCTATCTTTGCCGGATCAACAACGATCCCGGCTTCAGAATTCACATGGCCAAGAAAAGATACTTGGTTCAACCAAAATTCACACTTTGAAAATTTTGCATACAACTGATTCTTTCTCAATGTTTACAACACACTTCTCAGGTGGCTTTCGTGCTCACCTCTCAATTTCGAGTACACAAGTATATCGTCGATGAAGACTACCACTGACTTGTCCAACTGATCTTGGAACAAGCGGTTCATTAAGTCCATGAACTTGGCTGGTGCATTGGATAGACCAAATGGCATAACCGTAAACTCATAATGTCCATACCTTGTTCTGAACACTGTCTTCTCAATATCACTATCACGGATGGCAATCTGATGGTATCCGGATCGTAGATCTATCTTGGAGAATACTGATGCTCCTTTCAACTGATCAAATAAGTCGTCAATGCGTGGTAAAGGATAATGGTTCTTCACCGAAACTGCATTCAGCTCTCGGTAGTCAATACACAGGCGGAGGCTACCGTCCTTCTTCTTCACGAAGAGGACCGGCGCTCCCCATGGTGAGACACTAGGGCGGATAAATCCCTTGTCGAGTATGTTGTTGGGTAAAAACCTAACAGCAAGTATACCGGTCGATTATAGCAAGTTTTTCCTAGAAGTGTCCCTCCAGGTTATCGAATCCAAGGGAGGCAGCGTTTTAGTTTAATTGATATTTAAGAACAAACTAAGAAAAAAATAACTTTAAATAACAGGGGGGTTTGTTTGTTGAATTACTAAGTATGAAGCAAACTGTAAATAAGAACAAGGATAATAAATGCAAGAGTAACAGTGAGCAAAACAATTATGTTTTGAATTAATGAGAAGGGAAAATTCCGGTTTACTACTCCTCTAATTCTTCGATTCTTTTCTCAGTGTGTTTACCAAAATTTAGATTAAAATCCCAGATCTGAAATATTCCACGTCCGGTCTCCCGCTCGGTGGAATCTAATTAACAGTTAATAAATCTTAACTCTCGTTACAAATTTACTAATTGCTAACAGCTTTAAGAATAATCCAGTTTTAATAGTTTAATATCCTAGAGGAATTACCATCTCTAATTAACCGGTGTTGTTCCTGTTGTCTATTATCTACCGCAGTTCTCACTTATAAGCAGATAAACTGATAAAACCCAATAATTGGCCAAATTACAGAATTTATAACAATAAATAAGGAACAACACTTTAATCTGTTAAAACGGTAAATCACAAAGATAATGGAACCTTGAATTTGGATTACATAGCAAACTGAAATTTATAGAAATTACTCAAACATCGGAGACAAAGAAATAATAACAATAATCAAGAGACTAGAAAACATCATCTGATTGTGGGATGATGACGAATTCGGTCTCTGCCTTCTGCTCCGGTCTGTCAAGACTGACTGATATTTTCCCTCTGCCTTGCTCGTCTATGCTAGAACTGCTCACGGTTGAGGTTTGGAAAATTCTTCCAATTCTCTCTGTAATGTGTTCTCCTCTTATGACTCTTTAATCATGAATTTATACTCCTCTTTATTTCCTTCAAATGTGTTGTACGACTCGGTCCATATAATTGCGGCCGTTAACGACTTTGTCCATCATGTGCAGCCCTCCATCGTGATTGAAATCATGTGTGCATGATGACTTGGTTGATATGCGCTCCAGCCTATTATGATGATAGATCCAATGTACAAGCATGTTGCAGTGAGTTTGTTGTAGTATAATAAAGCCGTCCAGGCTATGTGTTTCTGTCTGCGCCTCTGTAAAGTCTGCACTAATCTGCTGCAAACACTACTTTTCTGCGCCTCTAAAGACTTGGTCGGCTCCAAGGCATTTCTGCGCCTCTCAATTTAGTATGCGCCTGTCTCCAACGATTCTGCATGGCTGGGTCAATATATTATCCTTCTCCATGCACATGGCCGGTTGTTAATGAGTTCGTGACTCATTTACAGCCTAATCTCTGTTGATTGTCGGTCCAGGCTTGAATTTGCTGCGCCTAAAGTCTGCTAGTCTGCGGCTCCTGTTATTTCTCTGTCGTGCATGATGTGCATGTGCATCACCCATCTTCGCAGCCCACATGAATGATTAGAAAGAATGAACAAATCATTCTAGAGCAGCCCACGTGAATGAGAATATTTGATCCCATTTAAAGTATTCTCCACGCCAGCCCATGATTGCTATCAGCCCAATGTCAATAGCTAGCTCCTCTGTTAAGTATATGACCGATAGATAATATTAATTAGTAATGAACAATTGGATTCAGCTGCATCTCTTCCAGCCTTCACGTGCAGCATTCTGTTATGCTCATATATATATACAACCGACAATGAGTCAATTGTATTGATGCAGCCTTCTCTTCATTTAATAAAACAACAATCATGAGTAATGATGATGTGTATATCATGAGTATACAGCTGCTTGTATCATCCCTGCCATATATATAACAAGATCGGCAAGGATTTCCCACGTCAAACAAGCCACATCCACCATCAACTCCAGCATGTATGCGGAGGCGAGAATTGGTGAATTTGGTCCGGGCTTGATCATTAAGCTTGTGGTATATGTTTTTGGACCTTTTCTTCAGCATTTTCATCTGTTTAAGCATAAAACCACACGTAAGGGGAGTTCTTCACATATAGCATAAAATAACATATAAATAAGGAATTTATCATATAAACCAATAAAATACTAATCAAATTAAGCATAGAAAAATAGATAAATTCCACACTTATCATATGTCTCTCAGCTGCTCCTTGAGCTCAGTCATCTCTGCTGGAGCCATACGATAGGGCGCCTTCGCAATTGGTCCGGTGCCCGGAACCAAATCAATCTCAAATTCAACTTCCCGTGCTGGCGGCATGCCCGGTAGTTCCTTAGGAAATACATCAGGAAACTCCAACACTACCGGCACATTAGGAGTAAACTCTGGGTCTCTCTCTATGTCCTGGACATAGCAGAGGTATACATCACTCCCTCGTTGTAGTTCACGACACATAGCCATGGCGGTGATGATCTGAGTCGAAGGCTCCCTCCCTCGGCTCTGGCGGTAAGATATTGTAACCCCCGACGGACTCCGGAAGCAGCGATGCTCGGCACACAGGATTCTGCCCTTGTACCGCTCCAACCAGTTCATCCCGACAATCACATCAAAACCAAGTCCGTCAAACTCTATCAAGTCGATCGGAAACTCCTCATCCCTGATTCGTACAACAACATCTCGGTGATAACGGGTACACCTGATCCGCTCTTTCGACGAGAGAGTGACTAGAAAATCTGGCATCTCATCACCGTCTAACCCCAGCCTCTTCGCAAAGGATAGCGAAATAAATGTATGTTAGGCTCCGGAGTCGAACAAGATCGAAGCGTCCACGCCATTGAAGGGGAAGGTACCGGTGAGGATTGTGCCGCTCTTGTCGGCTTCTGCATCATTGCAGACATTCAGTATACCTCCCATTCCGAGTGCACAGCCTAATTCATTGGCAAACTAATAAGTATTGGGTAACAACACGGTTGATATACTTCAACAACTCCACTTTATTCATTAACACACTCTTCTTACAACATTTGTTGGTTTACACTGTTGACATAACTAACACATACAACATCTTTAACATACACTGGTTTAACACATCACATAATTATACAAGGCTTTAAAACTGTCTGAAGGTCAAATTCAAACGTCCGGGTTTCATGTGTGTGGCATTGATCACTGCCGATGGTGTGGTATTCAGTTTGATCTTCTTGATGCCATGGTATAGCATCCTTGACTGCCCACCCATGATTAACACATCTCCTGATTTCAACACTAGCTTCTTTGCGAGATCAGCACGCTTCTGCTCGCCGTACAAAAATACTGCGGTATCACCAATGGACCAAGACACACGGGTACTCCTTACTTAGAGACTCGTGTGACTCGTCCTTATCTTGTGTAACCCTAAACCGTCCACCTTTCTGGTAGAAGTTCACAATACATAGATCCGCTTTAACACTTGGAATTGAATCCGTTTCAACTTGCTGAGCAATTCCCACGCGCGTGGTTAACGACCGCAAGGAACTCCTCAGGTATACTTCGTACAGTTGCTCCATCTTCAGCTCGCACTTCTTGATATGTCTTGGTGTAAGGGTTCCAGTCCTACCCATGCACATCATCTTCAATTTCATCTTTGATCCGCTCGGGTATTCGGGTGTGTAGAAACCTCCAGGTGCTGCACCAAGTTCGTCGCATCGTCGGATAATGTGGATTTGTGCTTCCGGTGTCAGGTATCCATTTAAGAGTATCATACCTGGTTGGATAAGCTGACATTGCTCCGTAGGAAAGTTGGTGATGCTGATGGTGGTTTCTTCAGGGTTTGGTGTGGGTGGGATTGGATAACAAATATTGAAGGTTCCTATATTTCCAAATTGCCTATTTAGGTGACTTTCACACTATACTTTAATTGTTTACTCACATGGTTGTTTATCTAAACTCACTAACACACATGCATGTAATGCGGTATGCAATCACTTATTTCATTCAACAGTTTAGGCGGTACCTGGTCTAGAAGAGGGCCCTGGCGTCAGACCGGTCCACCACATGCAGGGTGGCCTTGCTAGGTCCCGACCCCTTCCCCTTCTGTGAATCTGTGTACCTCTGATCCGGGGGTGGCTGATTCGCCGTCTTCGGGCCATCGGTGGTCGCGGTGGCCTTACCCTTCCATTGCCCCTTAGGCCTGTAGTTTCTATTGTTCGGGTTCCGCCAGCACTCATAGTCGTCGTGCCCCATCTTTTTGCAATATCGGCACTGCACATCACTACCCTTGCAGTCCTTGCCGGGGTGGTCTCCATTACACCACTTACAATAGTAGTGGCGCTCCGGTCCAGAGCCCGTGCTAGCTGCTAACACATCACACACTCAGTACATACTTCACGAGTTAATAACACACACTAGATTTTGGTATTGAAATTTATTAATTACCCTTGGGTGGGTAAGAGCGTAAGGGCTTGGCCGCATACGCGTAGGTGAGCTGCAGAGGCTCCTCGGCAATGGTGGTCTGGGTCTGGCCCTTGCCACCCTTTTTGTCCTTTCTAGGACTGGGGGTATGGCTTCTTCTTCTTTCCTGCCCCTTGCCCTTGCGTGCCTTGGCCCTCGCTCATGGTCTTGTGCTTGAGCGCACTCTCCTCGTCCCTCAGACGGACGGTGATCTCCACAATTGCAGCGGCATGGTAGCACTTCTATATTTAGGGTGTTAGTTATGCCCCGCTAAACAAACTCACATCACATTAACATACTATACTACTTATTTACTTATACTATAGTTCATTACCTGCAAGGTGGTATACCCGCTCGGCCCCATGCCGTAGCGTAAGCGGTAGCTCAACCCGTTGTAAAAAAGGTTCACTGAAATCCGGTCTGAGTAGTCCAGATCCGGCAGCAGATGGATGAGGCTGATAAAAGCGGTGTAGTACTCATCAACTGTCATCTTGTCTCCCTGTCTCAAACTGCCAAGCTCTAGGCGCTTGGCCTCCTGAACATGAATTGGGTAGTACTTGGCTCAGTAACACCCCATCCAACATTAACACACATAACAATAAACTGCAGCGGAAAACTTCCTTCATCACATTACTTAACTCGTTGGTGTTACACGCCGTTAACCACCAACGTGGCTAACAAGGCTATTACACATACATTGTATCGGTCTGATGGACTAGATTCCCGAGCGACTACACATTGCTATCCCTTTTTCATTAACAACAAAACACATACATACCTTCCAACTGTACCGAGTATTCACAAACTAATGCCGATAACAATTTCGGTCTTACTACACCTACTGTATATATACAACTTAAATGATTACCCATGTACAACGACTACCCCGTCCTACTCTCGAACGGCTTCCAGCTCCTTGTACCTGAAATAGGAAAAGAAGAGAAAGGGTGGCCCCCAAGGGGCTCAGCACCTTTGCTGGTATGGTAATCCCGCAGCCCGCATGCTACCGGGCCTCGCACAACTAATTGTCGTCTTAGCATGCGGTTGATTATATTTGAATCATGCATGTAAACTATAAACACACAACACATTACATTCCACAACAAAGGGCTCAACAAACAGATAACACATCCATACTTGATAAGTCACTCATGGTGTTCATTACCCCTAGAGTGTTTCTCCTCTAATGGAGCTACTTCCTTAATAGACGACAACTACCCGTTAATCGGGTTATCCTTAAACGCCTCTTATCACAAACTGAGATCCATATCCATGATCCACATACTCCACATTTTACAACATATTACATACACTACATAACAACACTTTTCACTTTTCAACGTGCACATAACAACATCGCAATAGAAATTGCATTACAACAACAACACATAACGTAACAGGAACGGCTCTCTTAGGAACCGACCCAAACATAGTTAATTCACTGGTGAGGCCAGAGAATGATGTCACCCTCATGATAAACTCATTATACAACACTCATTACTGTCCTAATAGTCGGACGAGTAACTTAAGTTAAGATGGCTCGGGTTTAGTGACCCGAACACACCACACAAACACATGTTCCCCCTAAACCGATCATAAGTCAGAATAGTTAAGCTTTGGAGTAAGCTAATGGGAGATCATAACCCGTGAGGGAAACAACCATAACAGAGAGAAGGGTAAGGCCAAAAAGGATACCCACTCCCAAACAACGCGCGACCGGCCTAACCGGATTCCTCACCCCTGTTAGTACATACTTACTTTTAGATATTAGTTAGAACCCCAATATGGAGTCTATCACATCCACACATCATACAGTATTACAACTGGGTTACACATACAAGGGAGGTCCCTACGTACACACACAAACATCACACAATTAACACACGCATAGCCGTGGTTAGAACGTCCCATGGTTCGGGTCGTTTAATCCGAATACCGAACTCTCATGTGATCCTAGACTCAGTTAACTAAGGTTAACACTTTAGAGGTTAAATGGTATCGGAACTAGACACGCCACATATATGAATTACTGTAAACTCATTACATGTTTTATCTTACAACGTGGGAAACATACAGACAAACACATTGGCATACAAGCCGGTGTAATCCGGTAGGACACAGGTTGCAAGAAAACCATACCTGTCACCGGAGTCCACTCTACCATGTCCACTTATGTTCCTCGAACAAATCTTGAACAACTGGTAATATTACATGTACTTTTATTAACATCAGGGTAACATGATTGTTTAAAGTCTAATGCTCACAACTTATCCCCGTTAAATTAGTTAAATAACTTCACATTTTAACTTGTTTTACTTTTACATTTTAATACAACTTTTCCCCCACTAAATTGTCATTATAACTCACTAGGGTCTACTACTTAAACCATACTTAGTTTGTTTTTTTTTACATATTTTGGGCCGTCTGACCCACCGTCCGACCCACAACTGGGTCGGACCGTTCCAGAAACTTTTTCGTCTTTCAAATTTACCTGTCCGACCCATGTCCGACCAAAGACCTCTGGGTCGGACCATTCCAGAAACATTTCCGTCTTTCAAATTTACCTGTCTGACCCATGTCCGACCCAAGACCTCTAGTTCGGACCATTCAAGAAACTCCAACGGGTGAATTAACTGGGGCTGTCCGACCCACCCTGGGTCGGAGCACTGGGTCGGACAACATCAAAACTTGTCCAAAACTTGTCAAACTTTCTCCAAACTTTTCCTCAAGCCTCCTAATGTGTTCTATCATCATTTGGCACATTTAACCCTTCATATAACATCCATAAAACTCATTTTATAACTCCTTAAACACTTACTCTTTTCTTACCAAAATTCCTAACACTTATAATGTTATCTCCTTAGTATCTCCAAGTGGTGTTTCATACCTATGATAACCACTATGCCAAGAATGTTTCCTTACCATCAAAACATCATCGCTCAAACATCATTCCTTACTAACTAAATCTCCTTTTTTCACATCTTACCTAAACATCCTTTCCTCCTTGTACATCAACATTCCTAAACCTCAAACAAACTTCTCCAAGACTTTAATACATTCCTCAAAAACACTCATTGAATTCCTAGAACTTCCAAGATAATATCTAAATCCTTGTATCACTTTAAATCACCTTAATACATGCTTTCTTCCTTTGTAAAACACTTGTTCACCTTTAATACTTCCTAGTTCACCAAAACTTATTTAAAACACTTAGAACTTCTTATACATTTTCCAAATTTTGCTATAGCTTCTCTTGTATATTCTCACATCCAAACACTTATGTTTTTACCTTATTTCATTCAAGAACACCTAAAATCCATCAAGAGTATTCTCACACACAACACTCACCAAATTTTACACTACATCACAATATAGTGCATAAACTTAAATTGCTTGGCACTTAGGCCCTTAAATAACATGGCTCTTAGGCCCTTAAATACATTAAACTTAAACACTGAATTTCCCACAAATATATTGCCTTTAACCTGCAATTACATACAACAACACATATGCCTTTTAATAATTTCCTTGAGAGCATTTTACTAGGTCATTCACCATTGGCTCCTTAGGTATTTTATTAAGCAAATCAAGCTCATTTTTCCTAAGGAATTTACACTACATTGAGATAGTTTGTTTACCTCTTTTCCTCTCAAACTTCTTTCTTGTTTCCTTGGACCGAAAATCAGCAAGGAGTTTGATCACTTGTCAACTTTCTAATCAATATACATATATGGGTAATGAGCTTAAGAATTCATACTTAAACTCATATACAACCCTAGTTTAACATAAGTGTTTTAATACATTAAAATGATGTTTACCTTTGAATTTGAAAGAGAACTTGAATATGTAACAAGAGAGGACTCCTCCTTTTCCCTTGAAGATTGAAATGGAGCTATGCAAGAACAAGAGAAGACACCATCAAAGGTGATTCTCGGTTACACACCAAAACAAGAGGGAATGTTGTTTTTCTTTGATTTTCCTTATCTTGAAGCAAATGAGAATGTCAAGGCATGAAGAGGTGAGCTCAAGCTCCAACAATGGTGAATCTTCATGGCACCAAAAAGGAGTTCTTGAAGATTTGAAAAGACAAGATTGTAGAGCTTGATTAAACTAAGAGAATGGTGGTCTTGAAATTATTTTTGGAGCATGGAGCTAGGAGTTATGGACAAACAAAGATATAGCATGATATTTGTGCTGTAGCATCACCGAAGGAGAAGGGTGGAGAAGATTGAAGACCGTGTGGATGAGAAGGAAGGAAGGAAATGAGGAAGAAGCTTACTTTTGGAGATATTTATACTTAAAGTAAATAGTAACCTTGCTTTATTACTTTTCTTGTTTATTTGATTGGTCAAGTGTGGTGAGTCACACATGAAAAATCGGCCCCCTTTACATACTAGGGCATATCATGGTCTTTGTTGACCAACTAACTTACTTATATTGACTTATCAAACAGCATTTTTTTACTATTCACAAAAACAAGGCACATAGTTGTGAAAATTTTGATTTCCCATTTATTTAGACCTCCAAATGTGATACTAAGTAGTACACAAATTAATTTAAGAGTAATGATGGACATTTAGCCACTCAAAACTCATTTACCAGACAATTTTTCAAAAATGTGCTTTAAGACTCCTTAAAGCACATTTTGTGTTTTAACTTGTTTTCAAGCTTGGTTTCTTTAATAATTGATTTAATATGTTCATTAACATATTTATAAGGTATAGGTATGACCTTTAGGTCTTATACAATTTTATCCCAAGCTTAGAGCACATTTTTGCTCTTATTGACTTTAAGGTATTTTCTTGTGTTTTGTTTGGTTTAATTGTCTACCAAGGTTCCTAAGGACTTAATTAGCCTTATTAAATCATTATTGAATATTATTAAGTCTTGGTAGGCTCTTTGGGTCCTAACCAAGTTCACTCCAAGCTTAGAGCATGTTTTTGCTCAAACTGTATCTTTGTGCTTTATTGCATTTTACTATGGTTTAAATTGTTCACTGATGTTCCTAAAGCACTTTTTAGCCTTTACATACCATAGTTTAAATGTTTAACAACATATCAAGGTTTGAGGTATTTCAATCTACCCCCCTTAAAAGAACTTCGTCCTCGAAGTTCACACTTCCCACACATCATTAGATTAGAACACGGGAATAACTCACAAAATAGAACTTCCATAACCAAACGTACTTTACATCACACCCTCGGACTTAATGGTCAGGGTAACACATTCACATCCATACATAACATAACGTACTCGCATGATAACCTCGGACTCAATGGTCCGGGTAACACATTCACATCCATACATAACATAACATACTCACATGATAACCTCGGACTCAATGGTCCGGGTAACACATTCACATCCATACATAACAACCCTTAGACTCTCTGGTCTTGGGTAACATAACAACATTTAGACACATAGGTCTTGATAACATAACAACCTTTAGACACATAGGTCTATGTAACACAACACATTTAGACTCATAGGTCTTAATAGCATACACTTTTGGGAATCAGGGTCAAAATAATATTTATTACACATACCACACAACATGTCTTAGCATGTATGGCAACCAAAAATATCTTTTACATACACTGTGATCCCGCAGAACCCGGTCGCAATGGACTCCTTCTAGTCCCCGTTCCTTTGGGAGATCAAAACATTCACTTAATCTTTAACATATATACTTCTCATGTCGCCGGTCCGAAGACAAAGGCTCATGCGTCCTCGGCTCGTGAGCAAGTACTACAAAAATATTCTTTACTAGGTTAAGTATAAGAGAATCCTTTATTAAAAATATTAATCCATTGTTTTGAAAACACCAATTGAAAATCCTTTTGAAAACACACACAACTCCAAGTCCAACTTTTGCTCTTTGCTTCTTTTCTTAGCGTGGTTATTTGTGACCACTTAAGGGGAGCTTCAAGAATCATCCAACCCTGATGTGATCAGCATCAGTGTTGAACTATCCTTCCACCCCAATTTGTGTTCGGCTTCCCTTGATCGCATGCAAATCAAGTTCCACCTCCCACTTCAATTTCAGGCATCAAATAAATCACTCATTTCCAATTTTCTATCTTTTTAATCATTCTAATCATGATCATAACATCTCCAAGGGATAGAACTTCGTCTATCAGTTATTTCCATTCACTTTAATGCTGTTACCTAGGGAATCTTATTCTCACTAGGTTCTATGTCGGTTTCATACCCTTTTTATGAATCACTATATAGTATATATATACACATATATTTTATCAAAATACAACACACAGTTTCACATTTATACACTGTCGGGGTTTTTTTTCCCCCGGGAGTTTCTCTACTCCCCACACTTGTACTATCACACACAACTGTTAATAAATCAACACACTTATCACAATGGTATTCGCATCTTCTGTGCACAATTACCACAATTATACCATGAATGAATGTGTATGTTTACGTAACACACACACCAATCATCAAAACAATTATTTTGTACTATGCACAATATAGGTCACATACACTACGTACACTTGTACGGTAATACACACTAAGTGGTTTTGCGCTCTACCCCCCTTAAAAGGGATTACGCCCACGTAATCAATCACTTAATCATTGGTTTAAAAAGTTCTACCGTCGTGAAGTGTTTCAACTTCCATGCGGTATGTTTTACAATGTGTTCTGGTTAGAGGATCTTGACCATATTGGCGGTTTAGTCCCTAAACCAAGAATTCTCATTGGAGTTTGCTTTAACTTATAACCGGTTTCGGTTCTGGTCTGTGAGGTTTCTAGGCATTAATAATTAGCCATTCACTCATGTTCACCACGCACATTCAACACTTGAATCACTGGCTCACTAGTTTCTGCTGCGAAACTCTAATAACTATAGAGCTTAATTTGCCCTATTGTTATTCTTACTGTATTGTACATCCCCAATATCACCTTTATCTTGGTAATAATGGTTTCTCAACCGACGCGTGGTCTCTTACCGTAAGCGAATTCGGTGAGTTTCAAGACTTTCCATCCACTTCTCTAATAACTTATTGCGTAAACTGCTACGTATTTCACAATGATTGACTTGCTTCCTTCTGACTTACTGTCAGTTGAGGTTGAGCTGCTACCTAATATGTAGCGCTCTCTTGGATATTTCCAACATTTGGGGTATATTCCATACCGATATTTGGCAGTTAGTGCTACTGTAGTCACTTACTGTTAATCATGCCTCCACATTTGGTTTTGTACATGTATTCTTTCATTGGTGCGGCCTTGCATTTCCTATGCATCGGCCATTATAACATTATTCCTCCACAATTAACATGTTTCCAATTCCTAGCTATCCCACTCGATCATTACTGCGCAAGTGTAATACCAAAACACTCAGTCATACAGAGTGTAGAGGCATAAACTCTTGACAGTAAATCTCTTATTAGCAAAGGAACCCACACTGAGTTCCTTATCACATAGTACCAACTACTGGCTTATTGCCCAGTCTGTTTAGTATCACTTACTGTTGTATCTCTTTTGGGTTTAACTCGTAATTGTGCTTAATTGCCATATTATCGTTTAACAATACTTATACAACGGTAGCTTGCTGCGCACCGTGCTCTTACTCATTGCTAACACTAACTTACATGGTATTTTACTGTCACATTAACTTCCACACATAACTTACATCACTCGTATTTGGTTCATCCTTCATTTGGATGACTACTGTATGCTCCTTGAGCATTGATCATTCGAGTCACAAGCCGGCATTATTCAGCTCGGTGCTTCAACTTATACACACATACTACTAAACTAACTGCTCTCAAATAATAATAATATTGTCCATCCTTAACATATTTCTTGAGCTTGGTTCACATAACTACCGCTCCTGCGGTCTCACGATATCGAGAGGTATCCCACTTTAATGCAGTGGTTCGCTCCCCACTCTATATATTGTATAACAAAGTCCTGCAATCGATCAAACTTACATAACATTTTGCTTGTGGCTCGTAAGCCTTATTGCCTTGAGCTGGGCTCATTGTAGGCTGTCCACACACATGTACTTCTCTGTACAACGTCACATGGTTTGGATGTCATATTGGGCTCCATGACAGGGTCGTTGCATCACGTTTCCTTTCATGGGATGCCCCTTAGGATTGTCAGGTCCGTCTCCTGACAACTTATGTCTAATTGGGTGTTAGTTTCAACCCTTGTGCTTCTATCATGCCATGTTGTGCAACAATTGTGATGCGAACACCTTTAAGGATTTCTCTGGGTGTTACTAAGTTATGCCTTTACATCGGTTCACACTTAATGAGTAGATTCAGTTAGCCACGCCGTTGCGTTCTTAACTGGCTTATTATCCTCTTCTATGAAGATCAACATTTCCTAGTAGGTAGGCACTCATTCTGGGAGTTTCATCCCGTTCATTGCACATTAATGTGTCCAACATTAGGCATCTGCCTTGCCATGCACAGGCTGGGTCTCCGTTCCAGCTATCATGTTTACCCCTGAGGATCCTTAAGACATATGCGATATCTTTACATTACAGTTAGTGCACTTCGCACCTCCTGACTCTTAAACATTTCCTTGAAAGGAATTCATTATTTCTTTAGTCTCGTTAACTTAACTGAGTTCCTTCACTTCAACCATTCCTTGTAATCCTTAGCTCTTGTTTGACTTATACTGTGACCGTAGTACGGAGTCGACTACTTCCCGTGTTCCGGACTCTACTCGTATACATATGTGGGGTACCATGCTGCTACATTGCTACTCACCCAACTAACCCATAAGTAGGTCTGTCAGGCCCATAAACTCCTATCGGAGTGCGGTCGTCCCACATTACAGTTGGTACACTCGTAGTGTCCGTCACATGCCTAGGTGTAGTATTCTGTTGTCAACTCCCTTATATTGTCCCGTGACAATATGCATTCCCTGCTTCCCGAACTTAATCAAGGGAAGGTTATCCACGTTGGTATCACTATGAACTCCATCCATTCCCGCGGGTCGCTACCCTTGGGTATATCGGTTTGGTTTAAAGAAGTTTTGAAACAAAATGGGTTTGGAAGAAACTTTGGTTTTGAAAGAAAAGAGTTTGAATAAATCTGGGTTTGAAAGAAAAATTCTCATGGTTTTACAATGCCTTCTTCCCTTAACCAAATCTAGCTTCTTGCTGACTGGTGTACTTCCAATTACAGAGGTTAGGCTGTTAAGCCCTTCCACAGTTATAATGATCACACTTAACTTCGTCGGGTACTTACCAAGTACACTGTATTTGTTACAACTTCCCGAACAGCCCTGTTATAGCAGCACTTGCTATAGCAAGTGCGCATGCTAAACTGGCTATCGGTTAAACACATACTAGTTGTGGTATTGTCCTTTACCCGCACTGTCATCAGTGGCCTTGTTGGCCCTTACTTGATCTTACAATCTTGATAATAATTCCTCCGGGCGACTTCTCACTGTATTCACATGATAATTATTAACTGGGGTGTCTCCCATTCTTGGAGACCCCTTTTTCCTTTGCATTGTTTCCTCTTCGTAGCCCGTTCTACACATTATCGTGGTTACTGAGACTTGTCTCTGTTTGGGCACTACGTTGTAGTTCCTTTGCCGGTTGGTATACCATTGGTGTATCATTTAACAACTATGGCCCCGTAGACACTTGTCTCGGGTTCCATTATTTCACTTCTTGCCTGTTGCACGGTCGGTGCATTGCAAGCTGGTTATTCTCGACTGCTCAGCATGTCGACCTAGGTTGCCGAAAATTCTATTCTCTCATACACGAAATTCTTCATTCTTCGCTATTAATGCGATCAACATTGTTCAGGTAGAAACCGTCGCCGAGATTCCCACTCTTTGGGATCTACCGTACGACTGGTTCTCCGTACCCACAGTGGTACTTAATAATAGCCAGATCGGGTATCCCGAGTACAAGAGGACTTCCATCTCTCTAGCGTTCTTTCCCAAGTTATAAAACATGGATTGTGGAGGGCGGGAAGGATATCGTAGGTTTTGAGTATTCACTGGTTACTCCTAACTAGCGTATCTCTCACGCTATCCCTCAACCCTTAATCCATAGTACTAAAATCCTATCTCGGTACTTCCTAAGCTCGGTAATTCAGTCATCAGAGCGATACTTCGCTCTGATACCACTTTTTGTAACACCCCATCCAACATTAACACACTTAACAATAAACTGCAGCGAAAAACTTCCTTCATCACATTACTTAACTCGTTGGTGTTACACGCCGTTAACCACCCACGTGGCTAACAAGGCTATTACACATACATTGTATCGGTCTGATGGACTAGATTCATGAGCGACTGCACATTGCTATCCCTTTTTCATTAACAACAAAACATATACATACCTTCCAACTGTACCGAGTATTCACAAACTAATGCTGATAACAATTTCGGTCTTACTACACCTACTGTATATATACAACTTAAATGATTACCCATGTACAATGACTACCCCGTCCTACTCTCGAACGGCTTCCAGCTCCTTGTACCTGAAATAGGAAAAGAAGAGAAAGGGTGGCCCCCAAGGGGCTCAGCACCTTTGCTGGTATGGTAATCCCGCAGCCTGCATGCTACCGGGCCACGCACAACTAATTGTCGTCTTAGCATGCGGTTGATTATATTTGAATCATGCATGTAAACTATAAACACACAACACATTACATTCCACAACAAACAGATAACACATCCATACTTGATAAGTCACTCATGGTGTTCATTACCCCTAGAGTGTTTCTCCTCTAATGGAGCTACTTCCTTAATAGACGATAACTACCCGTTAATCGGGTTATCCTTAAACGCCTCTTATCACAAACTGAGATCCATATCCATGATCCACATACTCCACTTTAAAACATATTACATACACTACATAACAACACTTTTCACTTTTCACGTGCACATAACAACATCGCAATAGAAATTGCATTACAACAACACATCATAACAGGAACGGTTCTCTTAGGAACGACCCAGACATAGTTAATTCACTGGTGAGCCTAGAGAATGATGTTACCCTCATGATAAACTCGTTTATACAACACTCATTACTTCCTAATAGTCGGATCGATGAGTACTTAAGTTAAGATGGCTCGGGTTTAGTGACCCGAACACACCACACAAAACATGTTCCCCCTAAACCGATCATAAGTCAGAATAGTTAAGCTTTGGAGTAAGCTAATGGGAGATCATAAACAGAGAGAAGGGTAAGGCTAAAAAGGATACCCACTCCCAAACAACGCGTGACCGGCCTAACTGAATTCCTCACCCCTGTTAGTACATACTTACTTTTAGATATTAGTTAGAACCCCAATATGGAATCTATCACATCCACACATCATACAGTATTACAACTGGGTTACACATACAAGGGAGGTCCCTACAAACACACACAAACATCACACAATTAACACACGCATAGCCGTGGTTAGAACGTCCCATGGTTCGGGTCGTTTAATCCGAATACTGAACTCTCATGTGATCCTACACTCAGTTAACTAAGGTTAACACTTTCGAGGTTAAATGGTATCGGAACTAGACACGCCACATATATGAATTACTGTAAACTCATTACATGCTTTATCTTACAACGTGGCAAACGTACAGAAAAACACATTGGCATACAAGCCGGTGTAATCCGGTAGGACACAGGTTGCAAGAAAACCATACCTGTCACCGGAGTCCACTCTACCATGTCCACTTATGTTCCTCGAACAATTCTCGAACAACTGGTAATATTACATGTACTTTTATTAACATCGGGGTAACATGATTGTTTAAAGCCTAATGCTCACAACTTATCCCCGTTAACTTAGTTAAATAACTTCACATTTTAACTTATTTTACTTTTACATTTTAATACAACTTTTCCCCCACTAAATTGTTATTATAACTCACTTGGGTCTACTACTTAAACCATACTTAGTTTGTTTTTTTTTACATATTTTGGGCCGTCCGAGCCACCGTCCGACCCACCGTCCGACCCACAACTGGGTCGGACCGTTCTAGAAACTTTTCCGTCTTTCAAATTTACCTGTCCGACCCAAGACCTCTGGGTCGGACCATTCCAGAAACTTTTCCGTCTTTCAAATTTACCTGTCCGACCCATGTCCGACCCAAGACCTCTAGGTCGGACCATTCCAGAAACTCCAACGGGTGAATTAACTGGGGCTGTCCGACCCACCCTGGGTCGGACCACTGGGTCGGACAACATCAGAACTTGTGCAAAACTTGTCAAACTTTCTCCAAAATTTTCCGCAAGCCTCCTAATGTGTTCTAACATCATTTGGCATATTTAACCCTTCATATAACATCCATAAAACTCATTTTATAACTCCTTAAACACTTACTCTTTTCTTACCAAAATTCCTAACACTTATAATGTTATCTCCTTAGTATCTCCAAGTGGTGTTTCACACCTATGATAACCACTATGCCAAGAATGTTTCCTTACCATCTTAACATCATCTCTCAAACATCATTTCTTACTAACTAAATCTCCTTTTTCACATCTTACCTAAACATCCTTTCCTCCTTGTACATCAACATTCCTAAACCTCAAACAAACTTCTCCAAGACTTTAATACATTCCTCAAAAACACTCATTGAATTCCTAGAACTTCTAAGATAATATCTAAATGCTTGTATCACTTTAAATCACCTTAATACATGCTTTCTTCCTTAGTAAAACACTGGTTCACCTTTAATACTTCCTAGTTCACCAAAACTTATTTAAAACACTTAGAACTTCTTATACATTTTCCAAATTTTGCCATAGCTTCTCTTGTATATTCTCACATCCAAACACTTAGGTTTTTACCTTATTTCATTCAAGAACACCTAAAATCCATCAAGAGTATTCTCACACACAACACTCACCAAATTTTACACTACATCACAATATAGTGCATAAACTTAAATTGCTTGGCACTTAGGCCCTTAAATAACATGGCTCTTAGGCCCTTAAATACATTAAACTTAAACACTGAATTTCCCACATATATATTGCCTTTAACCTGCAATTACATACAACAACACATATGCCCTTTAATAATTTCCTTGAGAGCATTTTACTAGGTCATTCACCATTGGCTCCTTAGGTATTTTATTAAGCAAATCAAGCTCATTTTTCCTAAGGCATTTAAACTACATTGAGATTGTTTGTTTACCTCTTTTCCTCTCAAACTTCTTTCTTGTTTCCTTGGGCTGAAAATCAGCAAGGAGTTTGATCACTTGTCAACTTTCTAATCAATATACATATAAGGGTACTGAGCTTAAGAATTCACACTTAAACTCATATACAACCCTAGTTTAACATAAGTGTTTTAATACACTAAAATGATGTTTACCTTTGAATTTGAAAGAGAACTTGAATATGTAACAAGAGAGGACTCCTACTTGTCCCTTGAAGATTGAAATGGGGAGATGAAAGAACAAGAGAAGACACCATCAAAGGTGATTCTCGGTTACACACAAAAACAAGAGGGAATGTTGTTTTTCTTTGATTTTCCTTATCTTGAAGCAAAGGAGAATGTCAAGGCATGAAGTGGTGAGCTCAAGCTCCAACAATGGTGAATCTTCATGACACCGAAAAGGAGTTCTTGAAGTTTTGAAAAGACAAGATTGTAGAGCTTGACTAAACTAAGAGAATGGTGGTCTTGAAATTATTTTTGGAGCATGGAGCTAGGAGTTATGGACAAACAAAGATGAAGAATGGTATTTGTGCTGTAGCATCACCGAAGGAGAAGGGAGGAGAAGATTGAAGACCGTGTGGATGAGAAGGAAGGAAGGAAATGAGGAAGAAGCTTACTTTTGGAGATATTTATACTTAAAGTAAATAGTAACCTTGCTTTATTACTTTTCTTGTTTATTTGATTGGTCAAGCGTGGTGAGTCACACATGAAAAATCGGCCCCCTTTACATACTAGGGCATATCATGGTCTTTGTTGACCAACTAACTTACTTATATTGACTTATGTCATAAACTAGCATTTTTTTGTTACTATTCACAAAAACAAACCACATAGTTGTGAAATTTTTTATTTCCCATTGATTTAGACCTCCAAATGTGATACTAAGTAGTACACATATTAATTAAAGAGTAATGATGGACATTTAGCCACTCATAACTCATTTACAAGGCAATTTTTCAAAAATGTGCTTTAAGACTCCTTAAAGCACATTTTGTGTTTTAGCTTTTTTTCAAGCTTGGTTTTCTTTAGTAATTGATTTAATATGTTAATTAACATATTTATAAGGTATAGGTATGACCTTTAGGTATTATACAAATTTATCCCAAGCTTAGAGCACATTTTTGCTCTTATTGACTTTATGGTATTTTCTTGTGTTTTGTTTGGTTTAATTGTCTACCAAGGTTTCCTAAGGACTTAATTAGCCTTATTAAATCATGATTGAATATTATTAAGTCTTGGTAGGCTCTTTGGGTCCTAACCAAGTTCACTCCAAGCTTAGAGCATGTTTTTGCTCAAACTGTATCTTAGTGCTTTATTGCATTTTACTATGGTTTAAATTGTTCACTGATGTTCCTCAGGCACGTTTTAGCCTTTACATACCATAGTTTAAATGTTTAACAATATATCAAGGTTTGGGGTATTTCAGGCTCGCAGCAGGGCCGTGTACTCCCTCCACTGGAAGGTAGGATCACCAACTCTTCCCTCCCTTACCAGCTTCCACCAAGTCTAAGCCGATCCCTTCAGATAGTAAGCGGCTAGTCGAACCTTGGCACCAGCAGGAACGTCCAAGGTCTCGAAAGCGGTCTCCATCTCGGAGATGTACGCCTCCAGCTTACTAGGGTCGGTCTCCCCACTGAATGACGGTGGTCTCAAATCCGCCAACGCCTTGACCCAGTTGGTCTCGCGTGGCTGTGGTTACGGTTGTGGCCCTTGTTGACCCTCACCGCCTTGCTGCTGCTGCTGCATCGAAGCTAATAATTGTGGGACCATCTGGGCTACGGCGGCCGCAACAGCGTCGGCCATGACCTGTGCCATAGGGTTCTCCCCCTGGTTCCCAGTATCTCCAATGCCGCGCCCGCGGCCTCGACCCCGTGGTCTACCTGACATCTGAATTAACATGAACATTTATTAGCACTGTGCTTGCACACTTATCGGTCCAACGATTGTATCATCTTCTCGACAATAAGGTATTTCCACGCTTAGTTAGTGGTTAACCTTCTCATAACTGTTCACTTAGGTAACTATGGTTAGATTTCCTAACTCTATATGTCCCTAAGCTCGGTATTCTAGCCATCAGAGCGATACTTCGCTCTGATACCACTTTTTGTAACACCCCTACTACGCACATAATAATACTTGAAATCACAGCGGAATTAAATAACTAAACGATTCAGTGCTACAACGCTGTTAACCACCCACGTGGTTAACAAGGCAGAATAAATACAAGCGTATCGGTCTGATGGATCAGACTCCCGAGCATAGAATAATTAACTTTTAATACATTAACCAAATACTGAGTTTGTTACTACATCCATAAACATATCTGTACATCACAAACTGACAACGGCCGTCACTGTACTACAACGGTAACAAAATATATTGCCACGGGAGCACAGGCGCATCCCGGGCTTAACATCCAAATATAATCAAAATTAATCCTGCATCCTAGAATCTAAAGCCATTCTGCTTCTTCGATCCTCATCCTGCAGTAAAAGAAATATGGAGCCCCCGAGGGGGTCAGCAACCCTTGGCTGGTATGGTTAACGCGCAGCCCATCGGCTACCGGGATACGCGCAACTAATTGTCATGATGACATGGCATTCTTTTTAAACATACAACGTATACATATATTGCAACATGAGTATTGTACACAACATCACACATAACATACATTAAGAATTCCTTTTAGGAAGTCAACCAATACAATTAGATCCCATGGAGAGCCTAGAGAATGTTGCCATACTCATGCTAAGCTTGTTACATAACTCGTTACCGTCCTGTTAGATTGAACGGGTAACTTAACACAAGGTGCCTCGGATATAGTGACCCAAGCACACCGAACAACACATAGTATGCCCCTGTGGCCCGACGTGAGTCAGTAAAATAGCCTTGGTTAAGCTAAAGGGAAGGTTGGAAACCAAGTTGGAAAACAACCATAACACACAAGGGAAGAGAGAGTCATACTTAACAATGTAATAATATTTAACAACTGTAAACTCGTTACATGATTTAAGTTTTATAAGGTCATAAACACACAGAAAAACAAACAACACACAAGCCGGTGTAAACCGGTAGGCAACAGACTGCAAGAAAACCATACCTTGGTCCTTGCTTCGATTGATTTCCACCGTAGGTCACTCCTATACACGTTTAAGAATGTCGGTTAATTACTTACTTAACTTCAAATTTACTAAGTATTTTACATGACTATATGACATGTTTTAAATGCCCAACTTAACCTTGGTTACCTCCATTACACCCCCTAGGGTTAACTACATTTGCCACATTCTTTACTGTTTTTTTTTAACTTTTGGTCTATCCGACCTACCGTCCGACCCACCAACTGGGTCGGACCCTTCCAGTGAATCCCGGATTTGAAAAACTCTACTTGTCCGACCCATGTCCGACTCAACCGACTGGGTCGGACCATTCCAGAACATTTACCGTCCTTTAAAACACACACGTCCAACCCATGTCCGACCAAAGCCCTCTGGGTCGGACCGTTCCAGAACTCTTTACTGGCGTCTAACAGAGGCTGTCCGACCCAAACTTGGTTCGGACCCCTAGGTCGGACGCCACCAGAACATGTCCAAAAATTGTTAAATCTTCATCAAACTTCTTCTAAAGCCTCCTAATGTGTTCTAACATCATTTGGTACACTTACACCTTCATACAACATCCATAAAACTCATCTTCTTTCTCTTTATACAGTTACTCATTTCTTACCAAAATTCCTAACACTTGTAATGTTTTCTCCTTAGGTTTCTAAGTGGTGTTTCATACCTATGATAACCACTATGCCAATAATGTTTCCTCACCACTACTACATCATCACTCAAGCATCTTTACTTCCTAACCAATTCCTTTAACATCTCTACAAGTCAATAGTTTCTTCATGCAATACATTACTTCTCCCTTATTCACCAACATAGCACAAGTCCTAAACACAATCTCACCATGATCATGAAATGTCCCTAAACATTCTTTTGCATTCTAAATCCTCTAAAACATTGCTTAAGTCCCTTTTACACCTTAAAATACCTTAATGCATGTTCCTTTCACTAGTTGAACACTTAACCATTCTAAACATTTCCTAACTTACCAACACTCATTCTAAACCCTTAGAACTTCTTATACATTATCTAAATTTTGACATGAACTCTCTTAGAACATTGCTAAGCCATAACACATTGTTTTCACTATTAAACACCCAAGAACACTAAAATCCATCAAGCACATTTTTATACACAAAACTTCACTCATTTAGCACTACATCACAATATAGTGCATAATTTAAATTTCTTGACAATTAGGCCCTTAAATATCATGGCTCTTAGGCCCTTAAGATGCATAAATCTTAAACACTGAATTTCCACAATATATTTGCCTTTGACCTACAAATACACTCAACAATACATATGTCTTTTACTAAGCCCTTGAGAGCATTTTTCTAAGTCATTTTCCATTGGCTCCTTAAATCATTTTCATAAGCAATAGAAGCTCATTTCTCCTAAGACTTGAAACCACATTAGGTTAGCACATTTACCTCTTTTCCTCACAACTACTTTCTTGTTTCCATGACTAAATCGGCAAGGCTTTTGATTGTTTGTCAACTTCTAAACATTATACAAGTGATAAAATGAGTATACAAGCTTTATGCTTCATCTCATTGTAAACCCTAGATTATACATTGTTTTAAAAACATTAAGATAGTTGTTTTACCTTAGAACTTGAAGAGAGTTTGAATATATATCAAGAGAGGACTCCACCTAGTCCATGAAAGGTTGGAATGAAGCTAGAACAAAGCAACATAAGGACACCATTAAGAGTGATTTTCGGTCAACACAAAAACATGAAGGAAACATCATTTTTCTTTGAGTTTCCTTACCTTGAAGCAAAGGAGAACAACAATATGTGAAAAGATGAGCTCAAGCTCCTCCCATGGTGATTCCTCTTGGCACTGAAATGGAGCTCTTGGGATTTTGAGAAGATAGGAATGAAGAGCTTGATGAGACTAAGAGAATGGTGGTCTTTGTTTTTGATTTGGCAAAGTGAGCTAGGAGTTAAAAGAGGTTAAAGATGAAGAATGGTGGTGGTACTATTGCAAAACCGTGAATGAAGAAGGAAGAAGAGATAGAAGAGAGCTTGGAACCGTGGGAAATGAGGAGGGAAATGAGAAGTGAAGATAAGTTCTCTTTTAAGAGAAATTAAGTAATAAAGCAAATAGTAACTTGCTTTATCATTTGTTATTTATTTTGTTAACTTACAAGGTGGTGACTCACCTCATAAAACCGGCCCCCATTAGTCATCTAGGGGTGTTTTAGTCTTTGTTGACCATTTAACTTACTTATATAAACTTATGTTATAAACTTGCTTATTTTGTTACTATTCACCAAAACAAGGCACATAGATGTGAAATATTTGATTTCCCATTGATATAGACTTCCAAATGTGATACTAAGTAGTACACATATTAATTAAAGAGTAATGATGGACATTTAGCCATTCAAAACTCATTTACAAGACAATTTTTCAAAAATGTGCTTTAAGACTCCTTAAAGCACATTTTGTGTTTTAACTTGTTTTCAAGCTTGGTTTTCTTTGATAATTGGTTTAATATATTCATTAGTATACAAATGAGGTCTTGGTTAGTTCATTAGGTCTTAGCCAAGCTTATCCCAAGCTTAGAGCACATTTTGGCCTTTATTGACCTTAAGGCATTTATTTGTGTTTTCTATGGTTTAAATTGTTTACTAATGTTTCTAAGACTCTTTTTAGTCTTACCACACCTTATTTTAGTGTTTAAACAACATAACTAGGTTTAGGGTATTTCAGTTGAACTTGAGGAGGATTGGTGGTAAGACGTTACCATCATGAAATCTTGAGCTAGGCATATTTCATTACTAGCCACAATGAACAATTCAAAATTTGTATCTTAAGATCCAGTATTAAAATTCATACATGTAAACGGTTTATTGAGTTAAATATTTGGTGAAAAATACCTATACATGGAGGAAGGGGATTTAAATTTGGGTACTCCAAGGTACAACATTTACCCCTTATTGAATATAAAAAAAATATATATTAAAGGAAGTAACTTAAAGATTGAGTGAAGGGAAGAGTAATGCTAAACTAAATATCATTGATTCTTAAATACTTGGAGTAATGAGCATCTAGTAAAAAAATGAGAGTTACTTAAAGATTGGAAATTCTCATGTTTATTTGGAAGTTTAACATTATACATATACAAAATTTTAGAAGTTACAGAAGGTGTATTTTTATAAAGGAATATAATACAAATTTTAATGTATGGTTGGCTAATAAACCTTTGAATATAATTTTGAAAGACTATCTAGACTTATTATATGATCTAAAATATTATTTATACTACTCAAACATGTTACACCTGATTTATAGCTTGTTAATATATTGATACGTGAAAATAACATGAATGGCATATTTACGTACTTTAGGTTATAAATTCGGTACAAGGGTTTCATGAAAGATTCAATTGCATTGAAAAAAAAAGAAGTTTTAATATATAGTATGATACTATTTTAAATAAGTTCATAAATTTTTAAGCCATGACAATTAAGAAACTTTAGGTTATAAAATGCTTCTAGAGAAATGTTGTAGTAAGGATAACATTTAAATAATTACATTACATTATAATGGAATTTTTCTTTTATGAATTAATAGTTTCCAAATCACATGATTTAAGATTTTGATACCTACTACACCCAATACTTAAATACAGAAAGAGTGAACTAAAATGTTATTATAGTAATATCTATGTATAACCTATGTTCTGTTTTCAAAACATAACCTACTATATGAATGATGAATTCTAAACTTTGTTTTTTGCCAATGACCGTAAGAGATGCGAAATGAGTTAGGAAAACATGTTGGGAACACTAAAAGATTTAATTACAATCAACCCAGAATAACAACGAGTGATATTGTGCATCAAAAATGAACTGCATCCTTGAAGGAGGAATCTCAATAGGAGATGTAAAATATTGTGCTCCTTAAAAGTGAGTTTAAATTCCACTTCATTATTACGAGACGGATATGGGTCGTACCCTATTTTAGGGGGGGGTGGGGGTACGACATCTTCATAAAATAAGCATATAATATAAAATGAACATATAATAGGCATATCATTCGTACCTGTCATAAAACGAATAGGTAGGGATCATATATAATAAAATTTTATAATAATCAAGAAAATATAAATAGATAACAATCATGGGGTACAAATATATATATCGATCATAGATAAATTCAACAGTGCAATAAAATTTACAACAAAGCTTGATAATAAGGTGCTGAATTCGTTGAATGTGGTGTTTGGAAACAGAAAAAAATGTTTAGAATTGTTATTGGATGAATACCCTTGAGTGGTTTGATTGTTTGATATACATTTTAAAGCTTGTAGTACAACTTGATATTTAGTTACCCACACACCGGAAGGGGGTGTGAGTAGTTGGTAGATAAATCTTAAACTTCGGGACGAAGTTCTCTTTTAAGAGGGGGGGGGGGGGGTAGAGCATAATCTTTCTTCGTTACCTCATCTAGATTATGCCCTCTTGCGTGATTAGCAGAGTAAGAGGTGTATATATGTACTTGGTTTTTAAATTATGACACAGTATGTGACTTTTGATTTTCACCATGAAATATCTTGGTATATCTTGGTCCAGTTTGAGTTTGAGTAATCTCGAGTGGAATGTGGAAATGGGAATGGATGGAAATAAAGGATTGGATTGGTATGGAATTTTGTTGGAATTATTATTGTCTTAGCACACCCGAAGCGGTGTGAGTGCCTATTAGTTGATTTTTAAACTTCGAGGCGAAGTTTCTTTTAAGGGGGATATACTGAAATACCCCTAAATTAATTTAAATTAATTTAGGGGATTTCTTTTATTAAACCATAAATAATACTATTAAATTGAAATACCCCAAACCTTGATATGGCATTAAACATTTAAACTATGGTATGTAAAGGCTAAAAAGTGCCTTAGAAACATCACTGAACAATTTAAACCACAGTAATATGCAATAAAGCACTAAGATACAATTTGAGCAAGAACATGCTCTAAGCTTGGAGTGAACTTGGTTAGGACTCAAAGAGCCTACCAAGACTTAATAATATTCAGTTATGATTTAATATGGCTAATTAAGTCCTTAGGAAACCTTGGTAGATAATTAAACCACACAAAACACAAATAAATACCTTAAAGTCAATATGGGCAAAATGTGCTCTAAGCTTGGGATAAATTTGTATAAGACCTAAAGGTCATACCTATACCTTATAAACATTTTAATGAACATATAAAACCAATTATCAAAGAAAACCAAGCTTGAAAACAAGTTAAAACACAAAATGTGCTTTAAGGAGCCTTAAAGCACATTTTTGAAAAATTGTCTTGTAAATGAGTTTTGAAGGGCTAAATATCCATCATTACTCTTTAATTAATATGTGTACTACTTAGTATCACATTCAGAAGTCTAGATCAATGAGAAATCAAAAATTTCACATCTATGTGCCTTGTTTTAGTGAATAGTAACTATTATAAGCTAGTTTGTAACATATGTTATTATAAGTTATGTTATTGGTCAACAAAGACCAAAACACCCCTTAGTATTAAATGGGGGCCGGTTTTTGCAAAGGATGAGTCATCCCCCTTGCTAGTTTAATAAGAAAAGTAAAACTTATAAAGTAAAGTACTATTTTGCTTTTATACATAAATATCTTAACAAAGTAAACTCTCTCGCCTCATTCTCTTCTTCCCTTTCCATTTCCCACGGTTAGCCATCTTCTTCCTCCTCTCTCCATCGGTTTGCTACAGCCATATACCATTTTCCATCTTTGAATGCTTGTAACTTCTAGCTCCATGCACCAAATCAAATTCCAAGACCATATTTGTCTTAGTTAGGTCAATCTCTACACTTCTCTCTTTTCAAATCTTCAAGAACTACATTTTGGTGCTATGAAGATTATCCATTGAAGGAGCTTGAGCTCACCTTTTCATGCCTTGACATTCTCCTTTGCTTCAAGGTAAGGAAAATCAAAGAAAAACCATGTTTCCTCTCATTTTGGTACATGTCCGAAAATTCACCTCACAATGGTGTCTTGTCTTGCTCTCCTCTTAGCTTAATTCAAACTTCAAAGGACAAGGAGGAGTCCTCTCTTGTTACATCTTCAAGTTCTCTTTCAAATTCAAAGGTAAACATCATTTTAGTGTATTAAAACACTTATGATAAACTAGGGTTTGTATATGAGTTAAAGTGTGAATTCTTAAGCTCATTACCCTTATATGTATATTGAATAGAAAGTTGACAAGTGATCAAACTCCTTGCTGATTTTCGGTACAAGGAAACAAGAAAGAAGTTTGAGATGAAAAGAGGTAAACAAACTATCTCAATGTAGTTTAAATGCCTTAAGAAAAATGAGCTTGATTTGCTCAATAAAATACCTAAGGATCCAATGGCAAATGAGCTAGTAAAATGCTCTCAAGGAGTTTATTAAGGGCATATGTGTTCTTGGGTGTATTTGCAGGTCAAAGGCATTATTTATGTGGGAAATTCAGTGTTTAGGTTTATGCAATTTAAGGGCCTAAGAGCCATGTTATTTAAGGGCCTAAGTGCCAAGCAATTTAAGTTTATACACTATATTGTGATGTTGTGTAAATTTGGTGAAGTTTTGTGTGTGAGAAAGTTCTTGGTGGATTTAGGTGCTTTTGGATCAAATAAGGTAAAAACCTAAGTGTTTGGATGTGAGAATATACAAGAGAAGCTATGGCAAAATTTGGAAAATGTATATGAAGTTCTAAGTGTTTTAAATAAGTTTTGGTGAACTAGGGAGTGTTAAAGGTGAACAAGTGTTTTACTAGGGAAGAAAGCATGCATTAAGGTGATTTAGAGTGGTACAAGGATTTAGGTATTACCTTGGAAGTTCTAGGAATTCAATGTGTGTTTTTGAGAATGTATTAAAGTCTTGGAGAAGTTTGTTTAAGGTTTAGGAATATTGATGTACAAGGAAGAAATGATGTTTTATGTGAAAAGGAGATTTAGTTAGTAAGAAAAGATGTTTGAGAGATGATGTTAAGGTGTAGAGGAAACACCTTGGTATAGTGGTCATTATAGGTGAAACACCACTTAGAAATCTTAAGGAGAAAACATTCCAAGTGCTAGGAATTTTGTAAGAAATTTGTGAATGATAAGATGGTTTTGGTGTGTGATTTAAAGAGTTTAGTACATGGCTAAAGGTGTGTATGATGTGCCAAATGATGTTAGAACACATTAGGAGGCTTGAGGAAAAGTTTGGAGAAAGTTTGACAAGTTTTGGACAAATTCTGGTGTTGTCCGACACAGTGGTCCGACCCAGGGTGGGTCGGACAGCTCTGTTAATGCAACCGTTGGAGTTTTTGGAATGGTCCGACCCAGGGGTCTTGGGTCGGACATGGGTCGGACAGGTGTATTTAAAAGATGGGAAAAGTTTCTGGAACGGTCCGACCCAGTTATGGGTCGGACGGTGGGTCGGACAGCCCAAAATATGTAAAAAAAAAAACAAAACATCGTTTAAGGTTATAGGATGATGGGGATTATTAAGTAATGATGTTACAAGATTGTTAAGGACATGTTGAGTGAGTAATAATGACAATTTAGTGGGGGAAAAGTTGTATTAAAATGTAAAGGTAAAATAAGTTAAAATGTGAAGTTATTTAACTAAGTTAACGGGGATAAGTTATAAGCATTAGACTTTAAACAACCATGTTACCCCGGTGTTTATAAAAGTACATGTAATGTTATCAGTTGTTCGAGAATTGCTCGAGGAACATAAGTGGACATGATAAAGTGGACTCTGGTGACAGGTATGGTTTTCTTGTAACCTGTGTCCTACCGGATTACACCGGCTTGTATGCCAATGTGTTTTTCTGTATGTTTGCCACGTTGTAAGATAAAACATGTAATGAGTTTACAGTAATTCATATATGTGACGTGTTTAGTTCCGATACCGTTTAACCTCGGGAGTGTTAACCTTAGTTAACTGAGTCTAGGGTCATATGAGAGTTCGGTATTCGGATTAAACGACCCGAACCATGGGATGTTCTAACCACGGCTATACGTGTGTTAATTATGTGATATTTGTGTGTGTGTATGTAAGGACCTCTCTCGTATGTTTAACCCAGTAGTAATGATGTATAATGTGTGTATTTGATAGACTCCATAGTGGGGCTCTAACTATTTATCTACAAGTAAATATGTACTAACAGTTGTGAGGAATCCGGTTAGGCCGATCGCGCATTGTTTGGGAGTGGGTATCCTTTTTTAGCCTTACCCTCCTCTCGGTTATGCTATGGTTGTTTCCCTCACGGGTTATGATCTCCCATTAGCTTACTCCAAAGCTTAGCTATTCTGACTTATGATCGGTTTAGGGGGAACATGTGTTTGTGTGGTCTGTTCGGGCAACCAAACCCGAACCATCTTAACTTAAGTTACTCGTCCGACTATTAGGACGATAATGAGTGTTGTATAACGAGCTTATCATGAGGGTGACATCATTCTCTAGGCTCACCAGTGAATTAACAATGTTTGGGTCGGCTCCTAAGAGAACCGCTCCCGTTATGTTATGTGTTGTTGATGTAATGCAATTTCTATTGCGATGTTATTATGTGCACGTTGAAACGTGAAAAGTGTTGTTATGTGATGTATGCTATATGTTGTAAAGTGTGGAGTATGTGGATCATGGATATAAATCCCAGTTTGCGATAAGAGGCGTTTAAGGATAACCCGACTAATGGGTAAGTGCCGTCTATTAAGGAAGTAGCTCCATTAGAGGAGAAACACTCTAGGGGTAATAAATACCATGAGTGACTTATCAAGTAAAGAGGTGTTATCTGTTTGCTGAGCCCATTGAGGCGGAATGATATGTGTTGTGTGTTTATAGTTGCATGCATGATTTAAATATAATCAACCGCATGCTAATACGACAATTAGTTGTGCGTGGCCCGGTAGCATGTGGGCTGCGGGATTACCATACCAGCAAAGGTGCTGAGCCCCTCGGGGGCCACCCTTTCTTTTCTTTTCCTATTTCAGGTACAAGAACTGGAAGCCGTTAGAGAGTAGGACGGGGTAGTCGTTGTACATGGGCAATCATTTAAGTTGTATGTATACAGTAGGTGTAGTAAGACCGAAATTGTTATCGGCATTAGTTTGTGAATACTCGGTACAGTTGGAAGGTGTATGTTGTTTCTATTGTTAATGAAGGGTCAGTAATGTGTAGTCGCTCGGGAATCTAGTCCATCAGACCGGTACAATGTATATGTGATAGCCTTGTTAGCCACGTGGGTGGTTAACGGCGTGTAACACCAACGAGTTAAGTAATGTGATGAAGTTTGTTTTTCCGTTGCAGTTTATTGTAAGTGTGTTAATGTTAGATGGGGTGTTACAAAAAGTGGTATCAGAGCCAAGTATCGCTCTGATGACTGAATTACCGAGCTTAGGAAGTACCGAGTTAGGATTTTAGTACTTTGGGTTAAGGGTTGAGTGATAGCGTGAGAGATACGCTAGTTAGGAGTAACCAGTGTGTACTGGAAACCTACTATATCCTTCCCGCCCTCCACAATCCCTGTTTTATAACTTGGGAAACAACGCCGGAGAGATTAAAGTCCTCTCATACGCGGGAATACCCGATCTGGCTGTTATTAAGTACCTCTAAAGGTATGGAGAACATGTCTTACGGTAGATCCCGAAGACTGGGAATCCTGGAGACGGTTCCCATCTAAACAATGTTAACCGCATTTCATAGCGAAGAATGAAGAATTTTGTGTATAAGAGAATAGAATTTCCGGCGACCTGGGTCGACATGCCGAGCAGTCGAGAACAACCAGCTTGCAACGCACCGAACGTGCAATAGGCAAGAAGTGAAGTAATGAAACCCGGGACGAGTTTAAGGGACCACGATTATTAAATAATGTCACCAACGGTATACCAACCGACTAAGGAACTACAACGTAGTGCTCAAACAAGAGACAAGTCTCAGTGACCACGACAAATGTGTGAAACGGGCTACGAAGAGGATACAGTACTAAGTAAGAAAAGGGGGTCTCCCAGAATGGGAAACACCCTAGTTAATGATTATCATGTGAAGACAGTGAGAAGTTGAAGTTACCCAGAGGTTTATTGTCAAGACTGTAAGGTCGAGTAAGGGCCAACAAGGCCACTGATAATAGTGCGGGTAAGAACAATACCGCAACCGGTGTGTGTGATTAACCGATGGCCAGTTAGCATGGCGCACTCGCCATGGCAAGTGCTGCTATAACAGGGTATTCGGGAATGTTTTAACAACTACAAAGTACTTAGTAAAGTACCATGAAGTTAGGTGAGATCATCATAACCGTGGAAGGGCTTGATAGCCTAACCTCTGTAATTGGAAGTACACCAGTCAACAAGAAGCTAGACTTGGTTAAGGCAAGAAGACATTGTGAAACCATGAAAATTTTTCTTTCAAACTCAGATTTATTTCAAACTCTTTTCTTTCAAAACCAAATTTTCTTTCAAACCAATACTTATTTCTAACCTTCTTTTAAAACCAAACCAGAGGACGTACACCGGCCTCAGTGCCACACGGTAGGTAAGTTATACCCAGTTTACTTTTGAATAACCGGAAAGGAAACTGGTACACCCAAGGGTAACAACCCGAGGGAATGGATTGAGTTCATGGTAATACAACAGTGGATAAACCTTCCCTTCATTAAGTTCGGGAAGCAGGGAATGCATATTGTCACAGGACAATATAAGGGAGTTGACAACAGAATACTTCACCTGGGCGTGTGACGGACACTATGAGTGTACCAACTGTAATGTGGGACGACCGCACTCCGATAGGAGCTTGTGGGCCTGACAGACCTACTTATGGGTTAGTTGGGTAAGTAGCAATGTATCAGTATGATACCCCACATATGTATACGAGTAGAGTCCGAAACACGGGGAGTAGTCGACTCCGTGCTACGGTCAGCAGTATAAGTCTAGCAAGAGCTAAGGATTACCATGAATGGTTGAAGTAAAGGAACTCAGTTAAGTTAACAAGACTAAAGGAATTAGTGAATTCCTTTCAAGGAAATGTTTAAGAGTCAGGAGGTGCGAAGTGCACTAACTGTAATGTAAAGACATCGTATATGTCTTAAAGGTCCTCAGGGATAAACATGATAGCTGGAACGGATGGCAAGGCAGATGCCTAATATGAACAAGTTAATGTATAACAAACAGGATGAAACTCCCTGAATGAGTACCTACACTACCAGGAAATGTTGATCTTCACAGATGAAGATAATAAGCCAGTTAAGAACGCAAACGGCGTGGCTAACTGAATATACCAATAAGTGCGAACCAAATGTAATGGCATGATTTAGCAACACCAAGGAGCAATCCTTGAAGGGTGCTCGCATCAACAATAGTTGAACGAAATAACGTGACTGAAACACTAGGGTTGAAACTAACACCCAGTTTAGAAATAAGTTGTCAGGAGACGGACTGACAATCCTAAGGGGCATCCCATGAAAGGAAACGTGATGCAACGACCATGTCATGGAGCCCAATACAACCTCTAACCATGTAGTGTTGTACAGAGAAATAAATGTGTGTGAACCATCCACAATGGACGGAGCTCGAAGCAGTAAGGCTTATAAGCCACAAATAAAATGTGTTATGTAAATTAGATTAATTGCAGAAGTTTGTGTGGTATAAGTGAATAGAGCGGTAAACGAACCACTACATTAAGAGTGGGGATACCTCTCGATACTGTGAAACCGCTGGAGCGGTAGTTATGTGAACCAAGCTCAAGAAATATGTTAAGGATGGACAATATTATTATTATTTGAGAGCAGTTAGCTTAGTAGTATGTGTGTATAAAGTGAAACACTGAGCTGAATAATGCCGGCTTGTGACTCGAATGATCAATGCTCAAGGAGCATTCAGTAGTCATCCAAATGAGTGATGAACCATAATACGAATGATGTAAGTATATGTGTGGAAGTTAATGTGACAGTAAATACCATGTAAGTTAGTGTTATACAATAAGCACGGTGCGCAGTAAGCGACCGTTGTATAAGTGTTGTTGAATAATAATGTGGCAGATAAGACCAGTTATGAGTTAAACTCAGTGGAGATGCATAGTAAGTGATACCAAACAAACTAGGCAGTAAGCTAGTGGCCAGTATTACGAGATCAGAATCTCAATGAAACACAGTGTGAATTCCGTTGCGAATCGCATGAGAGATTTGCTGTCAAGAGTTTACGCCTCTGCACTCTGTATGACTGAGTGTTTTGGTATTGCACTTGCGCAGTGATGATCGAGTGGGATAGCTAGGAAATGGAAACATGTTAATTGTGGAGGAATAATGTCATAATGGCCGATGCATAGGAGATACAAGGCCGCACCAATGAAAGAATACATCTACAAAACCAAATGTGGAGGCATGATTAACAGTAAGTGACTATAGTAGCACTAACTACCAAATATTGGTGTGGAATATACCTCAAGTGTGGGAAATAACTGAGAGAGCACTACACATTAGGTGGTAGCTCAATCTCAACTGACAGTAAGTCGGAAGAGATCAAGTCAATCGTTGTGAAATACGTAGCAGTTTACACAGTAAGTTATTAGAGAAGTGGATGGAAGTTTTGTAACTCATCGAGTTCGCTAACGGTAAGAGATACCACGCGTCGGTTGAGAAACCATTGTTACCAAGATAAAGATGATAAATGGGAGGTGAACAATATAGCAATAATAACGAGTGGGGCAAACTGAGCCTTACAGTTATTAGAGTTTCGTAGCAGAAACTAGTGAGCCAGTAATTCAAGTGTTGAATGTGCATGGTAAACATAAGTGAATGGCTAATTATTAATACCTAGAAGCCTCACAGGCCAGAACCGAAACCAGTTAAGAGTTAAAACAAACTCCAATGAGAATTCTTGGTTTAGGGACTAAACCGCCAATATGGTCAAGATCCTTTAACCGGAACACATTGTATAATAGACCACGTGGAAGTTAAAACACTTCACGACGGCAGAACATTTTAAGCCAATGTTCAGTGACTGATTACGTGGGCGTAATCCCTTTTAAGGGGGGTAGAGCGCAAAACCACTTAGTGTGTACTACCGTACAAGTGTACGTGACTTATGTTGTGCATAGCACCAAATAATTTGTTTTGATGATTGGTGTGTGTGTTATGTAAACATACGCATTCATTAATGGTTTAATTGTGGTAATTGCGCACAGAAGATGCGAATACCATTGTGATAAGTGTGTTGATTAGTTAACAGTTGTGTGTGATGGTACAAGTGTGGGGAGCAGAGAAACCCCCGGGGAACAAAACCCCGACAGTGTATAAATGTGAAACTGTGTGTTGTATTTTGATAAAATATATGTGTATATATATACTATATAGCGATTCATGAAAGGGTATGAAACCGACATAGAACCTAGCGAGAATAAGATTCCCTAGGCAACAGGGTTAAGGTGAATGGAGGTAACTGATAGACGGAGTTCTATCCTTTGGAGATGTATGATTATCACTAGAATGATTTAAAAGATAGAAAATTGGAAATGAGTGATTTACCTGATGCTTGAAATTGAAGTGGGAGGTGAAACTTGATTTTCATGAGATCAAGGGAAGCCGAACACAAATTGGGGTGGAAGGATAGTTCAACACTGATGCTGATCACATCAGGGTTGGATGATTCTTGAAGCTCCCTATAAGTGGTCACAAATAACCACGCTATGAAAAGAAGCAAAGAGCAGAAGTTGGACTTGGAGTTGTATGTGTTTTCAAAAGGATTTTCAATGGGTGTTTTCAAAACAGTCGGTTAACATTTGGAATAGAGGATTCTCTTATACTTAACCTAGTAAAGAATATTTTTGTAGTACTTGCTCACGAGCTGAGGACGTATGAGCCTTTGTCTTCGGACCGGCGACATGGGAAGTACATATGTTAAAAATTAAGTGAATGTTTTGATCTCCCAAAGGAACGGGGACCAGAAGGTGTCCATCGCGACCGGGTTCTGCGGGATCACAGTGTATATCAAAGATATTTTTGATTGTTATACATGCTATGACATGTTGTGTGGTATATGTAATAAATGTTATTTTGACCTTGATTTCCAAAGGCTGTCATGTTATCAAGACCTATGGGTATAAATGTTGTTATGGTACCCAGACCTAAGAGTCTAAGGGTTGTTATGTTTGTGCAAACGTTGTTAAGATACCCGAACCATTGAGTCCGAGGTTATCATGTAAGTATGTTATGTTATGTTATGTATGCATGTGAATATGTTACCCGGACCATTAAGTCCGAGGTTGTGATGTAAAGTACGTTTGGTTATGGAAGTTCTATTTTGTGAGTTATTCCCGTGTTCTAATCTAATGATGTGTGGGAAGTGTGAACTTCGAGGACAGAGTTCTTTTAAGGGGGGTAGATTGAAATACCCCAAACCTTGATATGTCGTTAAAAATTTAAACTATGGTATGTAAAGGCTAAAAAGTGCCTTAGAAACATCAGTGAACAATTTAAACCATAGTAATATGCAATAAAGCACTAAGATACAGTTTGAGCAAAAACATGCTCTAAGCTTGGAGTGAACTTGGTTAGGACTCAAAGGGCCTACCAAGACTTAATAATATTCAATTATGATTTAATAAGGCTAATTAAGTCCTTAGGAAACCTTGGTAGACAATTAAACCATACAAAACACAAATAAATACCTTAAAGTCAATATGGGCAAAATGTGCTCTAAGCTTGGGATAAATTTGTATAAGACCTAAAGGTCATACCTATACCTTATAAATATGTTAATGAACATATAAAACCAATTACCAAAGAATACCAAGCTTGAAAACAAGTTAAAACACAAAATGTGCTTTAAGGAGCCTTAAAGCACATTTTTGAAAAATTGTCTTGTAAATGAGCTTTGAATGGCTAAATGTCCATCATTACTCTTTAATTAATATGTGTACTACTTAGTATCACATTCGGAAGTCTAGATCAATGAGAAATAAAAAATTTCACATCTATGTGCCTTGTTTTAGTGAATAGTAACTATTATAAGCTAGTTTGTAACATATGTTATTATAAGTTATGTTATTGGTCAACAAAGACCAAAATACCCCTTAGTATTAAATGGGGGCCGGTTTTTGCAAGGATGAGTCATCCCCCTTGTTAGTTTAATAAGAAAAGTAAAACTTATAAAGTAACGTACTATTTTGCTTTTATACATAAATATCTTAACAAAGTAAAATCTCTCACCTCATTCTCTTCTTCCCTTTCCATTTCCCATGGTTAGCCATCTTCTTCCTCCTCTCTCCATCGGTTTGCTACAGCTATATACCATTCTCCGCCTTTGAAGGCTTGTAACTTCTAGCTCCATGCACCAAATCAAATTCCAAGACCATATTTATCTTAGTTAGGTCAAGCTCTACACTTATATCTTTTCAAATCTTCAAGAACTCCATTTTGGTGCCATGAATATTCTCCATTGAAGTAGCTTGAGCTCACCTTTTCATGCCTTGACATTCTCCTTTGCTTCAAGGTAAGGAAAATCAAAGAAAAACCATGTTTCCTCTGATTTTGGTACATGTCTGAAAATTCACCTCATAATGGTGTTTTGTCTTGCTCTCCTCTTAGCTTAATTCAAACTTCAAAGGACACGGAGGAGTCCTCTCTTGTTACATCTTCAAGTTCTCTTTCAAATTCAAAGCTAAACATCATTTTAGAGTATTAAAACACTTATGTTAAACTAGGGTTTGTATATGAGTTTAAGTGTGAATTCTTAAGCTCATTACCCTTATATGTATATTGAATACAAAGTTGACAAGTGATCAAACTCCTTGCTGATTTTCGGTACAAGGAAACAAGAAAGAAGTTTAAGATGAAAAGAGGTAAACAAACTATCTCAATGTAGTTTAAATGCCTTAGGAAAAATGAGCTTGATTTGCTCAATAAAATCCCTAAGGAGCCAATGGCAAATGAGCTAGTAAAATGCTCTCAAGGAGTTTATTAAGGGCATATGTGTTCTTGGGTGTATTTGCAGGTCAAAGGCATTATTTATGTGGGAAATTCAGTGTTTATGGTTTATGCAATTTAAGGGCCTAAGAGCCATGTTATTTAAGGGCCTAAGTGCCAAGCAATTTATGTTTATACACTATATTGTGATGTAGTGTAAATTTGGTGAAGTTTTGTGTGTGAGAAAGTTCTTGGTGGATTTAGGTGTTTTTGAATGAAATAAGGTAAAAACTTAAGTGTTTGGATGTGAGAATATACAAGAGAAGCTATGGCAAAATTTGGAAAATGTATATGAAGTTCTAAGTGTTTTAAATAAGTTTTGGTGAACTAGGAAGTGTTAAAGGTGAACAAGTATTTTACTAGGGAAGAAAGCATGTATTAAGGTGATTTAGAGTGGTACAAGGATTTAGGTATTACCTTGGAAGTTCTAGGAATTCAATGTGTGTTTTTGAGAATGTATTAAAGTCTTGGAGAAGTTTGTTTAAGGTTTAGGAATGTTGATGTACAAGGAAGAAATGATGTTTAGGTAAGATATGAAAAAGGAGATTTAGTTAGTAAGAAAAGAAGTTTGAGAGATGATGTTAAGGTGTAGAGGAAACACCTTGGTATAGTGGTCATTATAGGTGAACACCACTTAGAAATCTTAAGGAGAAAACATTCCAAGTGCTAGGAATTTTGTAAGAAATTTGTGAATGATAAGATGGTTCTGGTGTGTGATTTAAAGGGTTTAGTACATGGCTAAAGGTGTGTATGATGTGCCAAATGATGTTAGAACACATTAGGAGGCTTGAGGAAAAGTTTGGAGAAAGTTTGACAAGTTTTGGACAAATTCTGGTGTTGTCCGACCCAGTGGTCCGACCCAGGGTGGGTCGGACAGCTCTGTTAATGCCACCGTTTGAGTTTTTTTTCTGGACTGAATCCGACGAACCAGGGGTCTTGGGTCGCATGGGTTGACAGGTGTATTTAAAAGACGGAAAAGTTTCGCTGGAACGGTCCGACCCAGTTGTGGTCGGACGGCCCAAAATATGTAAAAAAAAAACAAAACATTGTTTAAGGTTATAGGATGATGGGGATTATTAAGTAATGATGTTATAAGATTGTTAAGGACATTTTGAGTGAGTAATAATGACAATTTAGTGGGGGAAAAGCTGTATTAAAATGTAAAGGTAAAATAAGTTAAAATGTGAAGTTATTTAACTAAGTTAACGGGGATAAGTTATAAGCATTAGACTTTAAACAACCATGTTACCCCGATGTTAATAAAAGTACATGTAATGTTATCAGTTGTTCGAGAATTGCTCGAGGAACATAATTGCACATGATAAGTGGACTCCGGTGACAGGTATGGTTTCTTGCAACCTGTGTCCTACCGGATTACACCGGCTTATATGCCCATGTGTTTTTTGTATGTTTGCCATGTTGTTAGATAAAACATGTAATGAGTTTATAGTAATTCATATGTGACGTGTTTAGTTCCAATACCGTTTAACCTCGGAAGTGTTAACCTTAGTTAACTGAGTTTAGGGTCATATGAGAGTTCGGTATTTTGGATTAAACGACCCGAACCATGTGTAACACCCCAACCGCTAATCCTATGCTTACTGTCTAATCGTCCTATTAATCCTACGAGTTCGCAGCGGAATTATTACATACTTACTACGACGGGTGAAACAATGCCGCTAATCGCCCATACGGCTAGCTAGGCTACTAATACTTACAGTCACAGTCTGATGAACATAGTGTACCGAGCTACTAATATAATGCATACTGAATACAAAATAACCTACTTACATTCTTGGATCAACGAGTATTTAAAGTATTACACTACATCCTTTACCCCACTTCCCAAAAAGAATGAGTTTCTACCTATTACTCATCTATACCAACTCTCATTCTATCCCAAAATCGAAAAAGGTGTACCCCATGGTACACCGCTATTCAAAAACTGCAGCCATGTACTACTTAGTACACCCATCATAAATTCATTGTTTACAAACCAAAAGAAAGACAGGAAAATCAAACTTCAACTCTACTAGTCTTCATCCTTCATGGGTACCTGCGTGTAGTAAAAATGGTGCCCCCAAGGGGCTCAGCAAACGCTGCGTATAAACTCCGCATATACCGCGTGCTAGCTAGGGCATGCCGACTATTTGACTTCCACTAAACATGCTGTTCATTTATTTCATACATACATGCTTATACAATTCACTACATAATCCAAGGCAACAATACAGTAGCACACAACTTACTCACCTTCACAAGGTTAGCCAAATTATGCATCCGGGTTAATCGGAATGCTTTCTCTTTTACTCATTACTTACTTCCTCTTACTTACATTTACTTACTTTCATTCACGGTACTTCTCATTCTTACTTACTTATTCATACTCAAGTTAAGTCGTCGGGACCTCCGGCCCTGGGGACTACACCGTCCCACCTCTGGGATTTACTTGACTCACCAATCCTGGATGCTACCCACTTAAGGGATTTGGGCCGCGGACCAGTTTAAGAGTCAGGAATTGGAGCCAACCTCTCGTGACTCCGCATCCTCACGCGTGGCCGAAACTATATCGGACTTCTACTCATTCCAATTTAATTACCAATTTAAGTTAGGATGGTTAGCTGGTTAGGAATAAGTTAGAAGTCCATTCAAACAAATAATCGGTCACAATACAATACATCATGCATACACACATCCATATTCATCCAAACATTTCATGAATTATACAAACTAAAATTTAAGAGAATATTCGCAACATACAACACTACATATTCACAAGTATGCATATTAACTCCGATTTGTGCATTTATCTTATTTGGTGATCAATTAGCACACAACACACAAATCAGAGTAACCAAGATAGCATACGGGGCATGAGGAATCCATACCGTTCACCGTCGTACGTGTTCCCAAACGTCCTTCCGGTGTCACAAATCAAATCCTATGATATGCATACAATTGAGTGATTAATCTACCATTATTAATCTTAACTGAACTACTTTTATGTTTACTAATCCATATTCACTAAGCCTTTACATTCCTTACACTTATATTTCATTTTACTTACTTTCCATTACTTGTCCATAATTTACATACACATATATATACTTATGTATAGGTGGGCATACATATATATATATATATGTATATATACTAGTTATAAGATTACTGTTTTTTTTTGTAAGCATAAGGCCGTCCGACCAACCGTCCGACCCAAGCCCTGGGTCGGACCATTCCAGTAGAGTTCGGTCTCTGGAATTTACCCTGTCCGACCCAGCACTATTCCGTCCGACCCATACTCTCTAGGTCGGACCATTCCAGAAGGTTTTGGTCCTGTCATCCAAGCTCCGTCCGACCCACGTCCGACTCACCCGTCTGGGTCGGACGAAGTCAGAAACTTCGACACTGTAAAAATTTGCATGTCCGACCCACGTCCGACTCACTGTCCTGGGTCGGACCATTCCAGAAAGTCCATAGTCCGTTGTTTAAGCCAGGTCCGACCCACGTCCGACTCACGGCTATGGGTCGGACCATTCCAGAAAGATTGATTTTCGTTTCTCAAGCCCCGTCCGACCCACGTCCGACTCACCGTCTGGGTTGGACGAAGTCAGAGCCTTACTACAGATTTTATTTTTCTTTCCCAATTTCACCCATTGTTTCCCCAATCTTCCTACATACATCCTAACATGTTTTTGTACAATTTAAACACCCTAAATCATGCTAATTCATTTCCTACCTCATTACACAATTCTATACTACTTTTACACCCAATTTTCTAAGTTCCAATTCAGCACTTCCGTGTTTCTTCCCTAGTGTCTCTTGCTACAGATTTTGATACTAACACTCCCCTTCTACAACTCCCTCTTCTATTGTCATTTCTAGCACCTCTAATGTATTTAGGTTGCACTATCTATCTCTCTCAACTTACCCTCCACCTATCTTAATCAAAATCTGTTACACACTCACCTTAGTCACCTAGTTTAAAATTCACTAAGTGTTCCAATCCTAGATAAATTTTTGCCATAACCTCCCCTATAATTTTATACTCTCACCACATTGTTTCAATCACATTATCATTCATCTCACCTGTTTATACACAATAACCATATACAAGCTCCCATACATAAATACTAATACTAATAACATTGAATTTCCTACACTCAAACATCTCATTCCCAATCTGTTTTGGTAGGTTTTAAATGTCTTTTAGGGGTTCAAAATACTTATATTCTCCTCCACATTACACTATCACTATACTACTACTATTACAATACTCATTTTAGCCTCCTAAAAATCTGTTACATACATGTATACACAAGACTACATAAAAGAATGTAATTTACCTTGTTGTTTTACTAGTTCCTCCTTCCTTCTTCTTCTTCTTCTTTCCTTTTTTTCCTCTTCTCACCGGTTACAGCACTCTACAATCTAAACTACAACCCATTCACATACACCATTTTAATACTAAACTTACCCTAAGCATTATATAAGCTCTGATGCAATTTCTAGGGTTTTAGGAATCTCATTACCTTCCAAGGGTTTATGAAGCACTTGGAGCAGCTCAAGAACAAACTTCCCCACCTTCCAAGAGTGCCAAAATCGGCTATGGAACAAGAGAACCAAACAAGGGTTTTAGCCTAAATTCGTTTTGCCTTTAAGGCTAGAAAACAATGGAGTTTTAAAGAGATTTTTACCTCAAAAGAACAAGGAGAACAAGGTGGCTCTAATGGTGGTCTTGAAGCTACAAATGGGGTATACCCATAAAAACAAAAATGTGTGTTTTCGAATTTTGGAAAGATAGAAACGTAGCTCTTGGTGAGAGGAACACAATGGTGTAGTTTTTACAATTTTGGAGAAGGTTTGATGGAGTTTCAAGAGGAAAGAAGATGGTATTTTGTGAGAGTTGCTAGTTCTCCATTGTTATCGGCTGGGAAGGAAGAAAATAGAGAGGAGGAAGATGGGTTCACGTGAGAGAGAGGAGAGAATGGGTAGGAGAGAGAGTATGTGAGGTAGTAATAGGTTACTTTTGCAATTTTAATTGCTTTTGTCTTTAGTGAGTAAAAGAGAGAGTAGAGTGTGTGAGGAGGGGCCAAAATCGGACAGCCCACAGACCATATGGGTTTGAAAATTCTTTTTACATTATTGGACACATAAGTCTTGGTTATTTATATTTCTACCCCACAGCTTCCCGTTTTTGACAATTTTTACTAATCTCTCGTTTTATTGATTTATTGGTCCTAAAGCTTCACTAATATTTATTAATGATTATTTAGTTGACCAAAATTGTTACGAGTCTATTTGACCCGCTTAAAGACACGTTTTCCCGTTACCTCGAAAAACGCGCTTTAAGGTTCGTTAGTGCTTTTAATCCGTTTTAAGGATCCGTTTTCTTCGGGATTTGTTCTAATAATTATTTATACTTAATTAAGCTTCTAAAATACTTATTAGCCTAATTAATCACTATTTTTAATTACGGGGTATTTCAATCTACCCCCCTTAAGAAACTTTGCCCTCAAAGTTGCTCAAGGTTAATGGTTTAAGTAATTCTACTCATTAGGCAAACCAATTGCACTAATGTGTCTTACTACCACCTATGAGGTGTTTACTTCATTCCACATTACAAGCATACACAATTCAAGCATCGTTCACAATTCACAATTCACATACACAATCCATCCTTTCCATTCATACCATTCCACAATACCACATTACCATTCACGATACACATTACACAACATCATCCATCATACAAATACATTCATACACTACACATTACACATTGAAATACCCCAAACCTAAGTATGCTAAGTGAACATCAAATTATGATGTAGTAAGGCTAGAATATGCCTTAGAATGATTGGTAGACAATTTAAACCAAGGAAAACACAAGAAAGTGCCTTAAAGGCAATCAGGGCAAAAACGTGCTCTAAGCTTGGAGAGACTTGGGTGAGTACCCAAATATCATGATAAGACCTTAGTAATATTCTAATGGTCATTTTAAATCAATTAGCAAAGAAAACCAAGCTTGAAAACAAGTTAAAACACAAAATGTGCTTTAAGAAGTCTTAAAGCACATTTTTGAGAAATTGTCTTAGAATTGAGTTTTGAGTGGCTAAATGTCCATCATTACTCTTTAATCAACATGTGTACTAATTAGTATCACATTAGGAGGCCTAAATCAATGGGAAATCAAAAATTTCAGAAATATGTGCACTGATTTGTGAATAGTGCCAAATAGTGACTAGTTTAAGTTTTAATCAATATAAGCTAATTAGTTGGTCAACAAAGACCATGACTAGCCTTATTTAAGATGGGGGCCGGTTTTCTAAGGGATGAGTCACCATAGACTTCATCAAATAAGGAAGAAAAGAAGAGATAAGTAAAGAAGTTACTATTTGCTTTATTAAAGCAAAATATCCTTATAAGCTACCTTCTCTCCTCTATTCTCCATTTCTCTCTTTCACCCACGGTTTCTTCTTCTTCTCTCTGTTCCAAACCGAGAGTGCTGCTCCCCCATGGTTCTCCATCTTCAATCACTTACCAAATACACAACATTGCTCCAAATCAAAAACTAAACACATATTATTCTTAGTTAGGTCAAGACCTATCTTTCTATCTTTTCAAATCTTTCAAAGCTCCATTTTGGTGCCATGAGAAAACTTCATTGATGGAGGAAAATCAAGTTTGAAGAGCTCATTAGCTTCTCCATTCTCTTAAGGTAAAGAAAATGTAAGAAAACCATGTTTCCATCATTTCTTGTACATGGCCGAAAATTCCTTCTCATGGGGCTATGTTTATATGCCTTGTTGTAGCTTGATTTATTCACCAAGGACTAGTGGAGGTCCTATCTCATTCAATGCCAAAGTCTACCTTGAGACTTCAAAGGTAATCATCCACTTTTATGCCTTAGAACACATTTCTAACCTAGGTTTTTATTCCTTGAGGTTAGTGCATTGTTTAGTACTCATATGAGTTCTTAAATATTGATTAGAACATTGGCAAGGGGAATTTAAGTGGTGGCCGAGATCTATGCAAGAAGAAGGTCTAAAGAGGAGATTAAGATAAGCTTGAGAAAACAAGGTAAAATGCTTACCTAATGGTGGTTTAAGATGAAGGAATGAGTTTTAGATAAATACCAATATGGCTTAGAGCTTACATTGTGTATTGGGTTATATAACCTAAGAAAAAGAACTTAAACAAGCTTATGAACTTGTGATTAAGGAGCTAATGAGAATGACTTAGTAATATAAGGTTAAGGTGGATTTTAAGAGCATTATAACTACTATGAGATTCATGAGTGTATTTGCAGGTTGAAAGCTTATATATGTGGGAAATTCAGTGTTTAAGTTTAAGTCATTTAAGGGCCTAAGAGCCATGTCATTTAAGAGCCTTAGTGCTATGCAATTTAAGATTATTGCAATATATTGAGTTTGTTGTGAATGAGTTGGTTTGGGTGATGAGATATGATGAGAAAGAACTTGAGGTGTGTGAGATGGTTAAATGAGGAAAAATAATGTGTTTGGGCATGCTATGATGCTAGAGGTGCTATGGCAAAATTTGAGTAGAAATAAGTGTTTAGGCGATGGTGGTGAACTAATATGACCTAGGATTTACTAGGAATCATTATGAGGAATTTGAGTGGAGATTAGTTAACTAAGGAGTTCTTGAGGTTTAGGATGACCTAGAGATGTCTAGGAGGAGTTAGAGGAATGGTGAGTGTTTTGAGCACACCAAAATCATGAGATGAGGAATATAAGATTTGAGCATAAGTTTAAGGAGAAGGTGTAATGATTAAGGTGATTTGAATATGTTCTAAGGGGAATTAATGACTAAGGAAGTACTAGGAAGTTTTAGAGGTTGTCTTGATGAAAAAGGGGTGAGATAAAGTGTGGTAATGAGTTATAATGACTTAGGCATTACCTTGGAGGATTTAAGAATCAAGAGAATGTAATTGAGCATGTAGGACTTAGGCAAATGTTGGTAAACACTAGGAAGGAAATAAGGTGTTGGTGGATGGAAGCTTAAGCTTAGGAAGGAACTTTAAGTAAATGCATAAAAGGATTTTCGATGGTGAAAGATGCTTGGGAGATGATGTTATAGTGGTGAGGAAAACATTTTGCATAGTGGTTACATTAAGTATGAACTACCACCTAGAACCTAGAGGAAACGTTACAAGTGTTAGCATTATTACAAGGAAAATGCATAATGACTAAGGTGGATCTTGGTGGATGATTTAAGGTATTTAAAGGAGGGCTTAAGGTGTATTTGAGGTGCCCAAATGAGGTTATAACATATTAGAATATATGAGGAGAAGTTTGGAGTTGAAAGAGAATTTAGAAACAAGTTTCTGGGGCCGACCGACCTTAGGACCGGACTTGCAAGGTCGGTCGGGCTCTGTTACACTACCGGAAAATGTTTCTGGAACCGACCAGACTTGGGGACCGGACTTACAAGTCCGGTCGGGCTTGTGTTTTGTGAGGGAATTAGTTTCTGGAATAGACCGGACATGGGACCGGACTTGTCAAGTCTGGTCGGGCTTAAAATTTTCACAGGGAGAACTCTCGGGAATGGACCGACCTTGGGGACCGGACTTGTAAGTCCGGTCGGGGTAGAATTTTCAAACGGTAAAGGGTACTGGAACGGACCGGACTTGGCAAGTCCGGTCGGTAAGTCCGGTCGAGCCTAAAAACAAAAAAAAGAGAAATTTTAATTTCTGAGGGTGTTAATTGGTATTAGGGTATGCCTTGGTGGGGTAGTAATGATTGGGACCCTAAGAACTTAAGGAATTAAGTTAAGTTAAGTATAAACTTGAAAGTTTAAGATTAAGTTTGTGAGATTAAGTTGTAAGACTTAAGAGGTGTTAGGTGGGAATCATTAAGGAATTAAGTAAGTTAAACAAGTTAAGTAAGTCATATTAAGTTAAGTGATTAACAACCTAAAACTGAATGAATGTTTTAGGACTTGGGAGTTTGGACTCCGGAAGAGAGTAAGCGGCCGAACCGCCGACGGTGAACGGTACAGTTCTCTTGTGACCTGCTTGCTAACGAGGTGTCCCTCGGCTTGTGTGCTATCTGTTTTTGTGTGCTCACTAAACAAGATAAAGCATGCAACCGGAATATTATGATTATTGTATTGTTGTGTGATGTTTGAAAACTAACACAACATACCGTGAGAACTTACTAACCAATGTTTAGTAAGAAATTGAGTGAGACTAAGGAACACCCCTAATAAGGGACGATATGAACCGAAAGAGGTAACCAACAAATATGGTCTTGAGACTATTACTAACTGGAACTTGAGTGAGGAAACCCGGGACCGATCTCCGGTCATGCATGCTAAGGAAAAAGGGGGACGGTATCAGAATCAGATCCGCCCTCCGCTTAAGGACTTGTCTTCGGACTTGTAGCCTAGGGCCGGTTGCCGGCTCAGCTACGCTGGATTCCCGTCCAGGGTAGGTGGCATTAAGATGGTGCGGTGGGATCACCTAAATCCCAGGTTTGGACTTAGGCTACAACCATTCCCCTCCAGGAACGGTTTGTATTCTGAGAATAAGTTAAGATTAAGATAAGTTGCAACCATTCCTCTTTAAAGGATGGTTCGTATAATAAGATTAAGATAAGCGACTTCCACTCCTTATTAAAGGATGGTTTGTATCTAAGGTTAAGATAAGACTAAGATTAAGGTGAGATAAGGATGGACTAAGGTTAAGAGGGAACATTACTTAAGGAGTTAAATAATTAACTCTCTAATTAAGGGAACGCATTTAAGTCGTTCATTGTGTGTGTGAACTTTGATTGTTCATCTACGGATTGTTGTTTACAGCATTTACTATTATGTTGTGCATTTAATCAACCTCCATGCTATCGACAATTAGTCGTCGTAGCCACGTTAGCTTGGGGGCCATGAGGGGATCGTACCAGCATTCGTGCTGACCCCCTTTGGGGGCTGTTTTTACTACACAGGTACATCAGGAGGCGGCCGTCGCAAGAGTAAGAAGAGGATACAAGTGTTAAGGATTAAGTGTGACCTACGAGTTGTGCATGTACACTCGTATGGCAATTGAGTTAGTAAGATGTATAGGTTGTGAGAGGATTGTAAGAAGGTTATGTAAATGGTTAAGGTAAATAGACTAATGTTCGGTATATTCTGTAGTCAGACCGTGGCAAGGTCCTGGATTTGTAAAGAATTCCGCTGTGACATGTTTATATATATACTGTTAAGTTGCGAGACCACATTTGGATTGAGTTGGGGTGTTACACACATACATACACATACCAATTCACTTACACTACATGTGCCATACAAAATCTGTTACAATACCTACACACTAAGCAATGCTTATCCCGAAGCAATGCAAAAGCAAAAGGGCTCTACCCCCCTTAAAAGGGGTACGACCCGTACCCGTATCGCTAAATACTCACTAGTAGAAAAAACATTATATACCACGGTTATTTTGCTCATATACCACGGTTAAAAACCGTGGTATTTGTGGCCGTCGTAAATGCCAAAATATTATATACCACGGTTCAAAACCATGGTTTTAAATGAAGATAAAAACCACGGTTCTATAAACCGTCATTTATAGTGAGTAATATATGACGGTTATTCTAAAAACCGTGGTATATAATGTAAAAAAAACACGGTTATAAACCACGGTTTGTAGGGCAACCGTCATTTATAGTACATGCCGGAGAGAATAAACCATGGTTTTTGGGGAACCGTGGTATATAACCGTCACGCCGGAGAGAATAAACCACGGTTATTCTAAAAACCGTGGTATATAAGGTGAAAAAAACAACGAATAAACCACGGTTATACATGAAACCGTGGTTTATAGTCCATGATTTTTTCAAATCTTCGCCTTCAATCTGGAAATCTCAACAGAGTGCATATACAAGACAATGAAGATGCCAGATTATGTATGTTCCTTGTTTGCGAATTAAGGTTGTGAAATCGTGAGTGAAGAACGGAGGCGCAGTATGCTCCTTGTTCGCCGGTGGGTTCCAAAATTACTGTGAGGTTGAAGAAAATGGATGCGGCGTAGAGCATGTTCGTTGTTCGCCGGCTGGGGTTGCAAAAATTACAATGAGTGAACATGAGGATGAGACGCAGAGCACGTTCCTTGTTCGCCAGTGTGGGTTGCAAAAATTACCATGAAAACAAGATAATGAGAGAGGTAGGAGCATGTTTCTTGTTCGCCAGTATGGGTAGCAAATTTACAGTGCGGTTGATATGGCATAGAGCATGTTCCTTATTCACTAGTATGGTTTGTGAAATTACCGGGAGGTTGAAGAGATGGCGTAGAGCATGTTCCATGTTCGCCGGCGTGGGTTGTAAAAATTACCGGGAGGTGAAGAGAATGAGGAAGAGGCACGTTCAATCCTTGTTCGCCAATGTGGGTTGCAATTACAGTAAGAGAAATATATAAGAGAACAAGAGAGCCGCGTTAATTTGGGCCGAAAATTAAAATTCCCGCTCAGAGTATATACCACGGTTCTCCAAAAACCGTGGTTTATTCTCTCGAGAGTGACGGTTATATACCATGGTTCTTTAAAAACATTGGTTTATTCTCTCCGGTGTGACGGTTATATACCACGGTTCTATAAAAACCGTGGTATATAGTCTGAGCGGGAATTTTAATTTTCGGCGCAAATTAACGTGGCTCTCTTTGTTTACTTATAAACCACGGTTTGTAGGGCAACCGTCATTTATAGTACATTCCGAAGAGAAGAGCCACGTTAATTTGGGCCAAAAATTAAAATTCCCGCTCAGAGTATACCACGGTTCTCCAAAAAACCGTGGTTTATTCTCTCCGTGTGACGGTTATATACCACGGTTCTTAAAGAACCGTGGTTTATTCTCTCCGGCGTGACGGTTATATACCACGGTTCTCCAAAAACCGTGGTTTATTCTCTCCGGCGTGACGGTTATATACCACGGTTCTCCAAAAACCGTGGTTTATTCTCTCCGGCGTGACGGTTATATACCACGGTTCTCCAAAAACCGTGGTTTATTTCTCTCCGGCATGTACTATAAATGACGGTTGCCCTACAAACCGTGGTTTATAAATAAACTATATACCACGGTTCTCCAAAAACCGTGGTTTATTCTCTTCGGCGTGTACTATAAATGACGGTTTCCCTAGAAACCGTGGTTTATAAACTTTAAACCACGGTTTTTCATTTAACCGTGGTTTAAGTGTCGTCATTTAAAATGTTTTTTCTACTAGTGACTAGACTATCTAGTCTATGAATAACTGCGGGTACTTAGCCTTCATGGCATCTTCCAGCTCCCATGTCGCTTCTTCGACATCATGGTTTGACCATAGGACCTTCACCATTCGTATAGACTTATGGCGAGTGTCTCTGGTCTTCCTATCCAGGATTCTCACTGGGGTTTCAACATATCGCATAGTCGGCTCGATGGATAAGTGCTCGGGCTCTAACATATGAGAAGGATCAGCAATATACTTCTTGAGTTGTGACACATGAAATACGTCATGGACACGCCCCAAGTCCTCAGGTAGTGCTAACCTGTAGGCTACGGATCCAACTCTTTCGGTGATAGTGTACGGCCCTACAAACTTTGGGCTTAGCTTGCCCTTCTGACCAAATCTGAAGACACCCTTCATAGGTGAAACTCGCAAGAACACTTGGTCGCCCACGGTGAACTCAAGGTCGCGTCGTCTCACATCCGCATAGGATTTCTGTCTATCTTGGGCTGCCTTCATGTTAGCTCGGATTTGTTGCACTTCGGCTTATACTTGCTCAAGATACTCCGGTCCTATTATGGCCGCTTCACTTGACTCATCCCAACACAAGGGTGTACGGTAAGGTCTACCGTATAGAGCCTAGAAAGGCGACATCTTAATCGAGGCGTGATAACTGTTATTATACGAGAACTCGATAAGATGAAGCTTATCTAACCAACTCCCCTGAAAGTCCAAGGCACATGCCCGAAGCATGTCCTCCAGTGTCTGGATGGTCCTTTCTTTCTGACCGTCGGTCTGAGGATGGAAGGCGGTACTCAACTTCAATTCTGTACCCAATGCTTCCCTTGTAGCTCTCCAGTATCTCGAAAGAAACCTGGTGTCGCAGTCAGATACTATAGTTTTAGGGACTCCGTGGTGTCTGATAATCTCCTTATCAAAAAGCTCAGCTAGCTTTACTACCTTCCAGGTGTCCTTCCTCGGTATGAATCTGGCAACCTTGGTAAGGCGATCTACTACAACCCAGATCATGTTGAGTCCTCCCCTAGCAGGTGGGAGTCCTACAACAAAATCCATGGAGATATCATGAAATTTCCACTCTGGAACTGGCATAGATTGTACCATTCCGCCCGGTCTACGGTGTTCAAATTTTACCTTCTGGCATGTCAAGCATCTCAATACGAATTCTGTCACATCTGACTTCATTCCAGACCACCAGAAGTACCTCTTCATGTCTTTGTACATCTTGGAGGCTCCCGGATGGACTGATAATGTAGAACTATGTGACTCTCACAGGATGCGATCCCTTAGCTCAGCATTGCTTCGGGGGACGCATAGCCTGCCATTCAACCGAATCAAACCATCTTCATGTAGCTTAAAATCATACTTTTTCTTCTCAAATGTGCCATTCTCGATCTTGTGTCTGATTTCGGTTAGGTAAGGGTCACTCAACTGAGTGTCTCGCACCTCGTCAACCAAGCTAGAAGAAGCGAGTAGCGAATGGAGCGAGTGTGCTCGACGGCTCAGGGCGTCGGCTACGATGTTTGCCTTCCCTTCCTTATACTGCAAGTTGATGTCATAGTCTGAAAGAAATTCCATCCATCTTCTCTGTAAGCTCCTATGGTCGGAGTAGATGGTGATGCTTACCCCATAGAGATAGTGTCGCCATATCTTCAAGGCGAAGACAATGGCTTCTAACTCTAAGTCGTGAGTCGGGTAATTCTCCTCATGCTTTTTCAGCTGGCGGGAGGCATAAGCCAACCTTGCCATGCTGCATGAGTACGCATCCCATTCCTTTGCCTGATGCATCACAGTATACCTCAAATCCCTCTGTGCCCTCTGGAAGAGTAAGGACGGGCGCTGAGGTCAGTGAGTCTTTCAGTTTCTGAAATGATAGCTCGCACTTGTGTGTCCATACAAACAGTGCATCTTTCTTCATCAATGTAGTCATGGGCTTAGCGACTTTCGAGAAGTCCCTTACAAATCTCCGGTAGTAACCGGCTACACCAAGAAAGCTCCTAATGTCGGTAACAGTCTTGGGTCTAGGCCATGATCATACAGCTTCTACCTTAGAAGGGTCAACCGAGATACCTGCGCTCGAGATGACATGTCCAAGGAATGATACCTGATCAAGCCAAAACTCGCATTTGGAGAACTTCGCATAAAGCTGGTTCTCGCGTAGTGTTTCTAGCACTTTCCTCAAATGAATTTCATGTTCCTCTGGTGATTTGGAATATACAAGTATGTCGTCGATGAAGACAACCACTGAAGTGTCCAACTGCTCACTAAATAATCGATTCATGAGGTCCATGAATTTAGCTGGTGCGTTTGACAAACCGAATGGCACCACTGTGAATTCATAGTGGCCATATCTTGTACGGAATGCCGTTTTCTCAATGTCTTGCTCTTTGATAGCAATCTGATGATACCCTGAACGGAGGTCGATCTTGGAGAAGACTGAGGCTCCTTTCAACTGGTCGAATAGGTCGTCGATACGTGGTAGTGGGTATTTGTTTTTGACTGTGACCGCATTCAGCTCGCGGTAGTCAATGCATAGTCGGAGACTACCGTCCTTCTTCTTCACGAAGAGGACCGGTGCTCCCCAGGGTGATACGCTCGGGCGTATAAACCCCTTGTCTAGAAGGTCTCTTAACTGTTCTTTCAATTCGGTCATTTCTGCAGGTGCCATGCGGTATGGTGCCCTGGCAATGGGACCGGCACCTGGCACATGGTCAATTTCAAATTCCACTGCTCTCGGTGGTGGCATGCCGGGTAGCTCCTTAGGGAATACATCGGGATACTCGGATACAATGGGTACTTCATCACTGAACTCTGGATCTCGCTCCAGGTCTTGTACATAACAAAGATACACCTCTTGGCCCTTTCTGAGCTCCCGGTACATGGCCATGGCAGATATAAGTGTGGTCAAAGGCTCTCTCGGGCTCTGGCGGTAAGATACGGTAACCCCAGAAGGACTCTTGAGCAGCAAACGATGCTCGGCGCAGAGGATTCTACCCTTGTGCCGCTCCAACCAATTCATCCCAATGATTTCGTCGAATCCCAATCCATTGAATTCGATGAAGGAAATGGGAAACGATTCGCCTTTGATTTGGATTGTGGCTGATTGATAATACTTGGTGCACTTTACTCGCTCCTTCGATGGGAGAGTAACCATGAAGTTCGGTAGCTCATCCGCATCTAGCTTCAACCTCTTCACAAAGGATGGTGATACAAAAGTGTGAGAGGCGCCGGAGTCGAATAACACATTGGAATCAATGCCATTTACTGGGAAGGTTCCCGTTAGGATGGTGCCGCTTCTACCGGCTTGTGCTTCGGTGAGGATGCTCAGGTTACCTTCGGTACCGAGTCCACAACCTATTGGATTCACAATTGGATAAGTATTGATGGTGGGCACAAGTGGAATTAAATCAACACTGCTCTTTATTGATAAACCAACCATCATACATACCGTGTCTCTAATACACGTTACTAGATTACATGATACTAGGAATTTAATACTTTCTAAAGGCAAGGTTCAGGAGTCCTGGTTTCATGTGTGTGGCATTGATTATTGCCGGCGGTGCCGTATTCAACTTGATCTTGTTGATCCCGTGATACAGCAACCTAGAGTTTCCACCCATGATTAGGACATCTCCAGATCTCAATACCAGTTTCTGTGCGAGGTACACACTCTTTGCTCGCAATGCAGGAATACGGCGTCATCACCAGTGGACCAAGACACTACGGGCACTCCTTGTTCAAGATTCCGCTGTCTCGTCCTTGTCTTGGTGTAACCCAAGTCGTCCTTTTCTTCTCGTAAAGTTGACGATACAAAGATCGGCTTCAAGTGCGGGGATCGGTTCAGGTTCACATTGTTGTGCAAGTTCTACTGCTTGTGTGACGAGTGTCTGAAACTCTGGTGGTATTGTCGGTGGCGTCGCTCCGTCTTGTGTTCGTGTCTGGTATGTTGTCTTGTTAGGATTACCCAGTCCTTTCCCAAGCACATCATCCTCAGCTTCATCTTCGCTCCACCGGGGAATTCGGGTGTGTAAAATCCACCTTGACCCGTTCCTAGCTCGTTGCATCGTCGAATATTGAGATTTACGCTTCGGGTGTCAGGTATCCCTTAATAAGATCATACCTGGTTGGATGACCTGACACTGTTTGTTGGTGTAGTCGTGGTTGGTGATGTCGATCTCTTCTTGATTCAAGTTTACCGGTATCGGGTAACAGATACTAAAGCTTCCTATGGGTACAAATTTCGTCTACGGTGAGTACTAGTTTCAACTACTTCATTTCATGCTTAATACACACTTCATTTTATTTACTCATGCATTCACTCATACAGTTACTCTACTACTAGGCATGCTATTTCAAGGATTAAGGGTTTAGATTATTACCTGGGCCGGATTTAGAACCGGACCCATCACGGTCAATCACGTGAAGGACAGGCTGCCTCTGAGGTGCACCCCGCGGAGGTCCCCGGGATCCCTGTCCCTGTGGTGCCTGCTGGGTCGGTGCATCGCCAGATGCAACCTCCTTGCCTTCCCTTTGCTTGTAGTTTTGGAAGTTCCCCTTTGGCTTGGTGCTCTCTGGGCATCTGTTGGCCGTGTGTCCTAGCTTCTGGCAGCTATAGCACTTGATGTCCCTCCCATAACAGTCCTTACCAGGATGGTCCTGGTTGCACTTCCTGCACACATAGGTGCGGCCATCGGAGAAGGTTTTGGCGACACCGGAGCTAGAACCTGAGGTTAGAGGGTTAGCACATGTGTGCGTGGATATACTAGATATATACTTATACGAATACAGATTGGATTAGGAATTTACCCTTAGGCGGTGTGATCTCAGTGGCTTTGCTGCCACCGGTGCAGAATAACCAAGCTGGAGAAGCTCAGCTGGTTTGCCCTGCTCAGCATGGGCACTGCTCTCACCCTGGGATTTCTTTTGGATTGCTGAAAGAAATTCCCTTTCTTTTTCTTTTTCCAGCTCTTCCCATGGTTCTGCTCCTCAGTGCTGGTGTTTTTGTTGTTGGCTTTGCGCTTCACGCGGTCTCTTCATCCCATAACTGGCAAGTGATTTCAACGCGAGAAGCCGCGTGATAACACTCCTGAAATCTCAGGTATTAGCCGGGATTCTCATTTAAGGAGGAATAAAGAAAGATTCAATGAATTCAAGGAATTTAAGGAATTGAAATGATACTAAGGGTTAACCGTTATTTACCTAAAGGGAGGTAAATCTCGTGTAGCCCATACCGTACCGAAGGCGATGGCTCAGACCGCCATAGAAGCGATCGACCAACACCTGGCCGGTGTATCCTAGATCAGGGAGGAGACGGAGTATAGAGGTGAAGGTGCGGTAGTACTCATCGACAGTCATCTTCTCTGTCATTTTCAAGGCGTCTAGCTCTAGCCTTTTCTTTGTTTTGACATGCTCGGGGTAGTATTTTGAACGGAGGAGAGATGCAAAGGAATCCCAGTCGAATGTGGGGTCGCTGACGTGCTCATGCTTGACCAGCTTCCACCAATCCATTGCAGCATCCTTGAGGTAGTAAGCAGCAACTCTGACTCGAACTCCAGCAGGAGCTTCGAGGGTTTCAAAAGTAGTCTCCATTTCGGAGATGTATGCTTCTAGCTTAGCCGGATCACTCTCGCCCCTAAAGCCAGGAGGGCGGAGTTCGCTACAGCTTTTACCCAGTTTGCTTCTCTGGGTGGCGGGGGAGGGATTGGCCCCGCTTGAGTTTGTTGGTTCTGTGGTTCTGTTGCATTGCTTGAATTACTTGCGGTAGCATCTGGCGCTACCGTGGCAGCGACGATCTCAGCTATCGTCTGCGTGCCGGGTCCGTCATTGCCCCCTCCTCTAGGGCGGCCTGGTCCTCTTCCTGACATCTGAATATTCAACAGTTACATTAGGATTTGCATGATATGACCCAAAGGTCTTGGAATTTAAGCAAGGTATTGTTCCGAAGAACGTTAAGGGTATCCGTCGTTAACAACGGTAGTTCCTAGTTAGGTTTCTAAGTATCCGTCTTAAGACGGTTGAAATCCTAACTCGGTAATCCCCTATGCTCGGTACTATGGACATCAGAGCGTAACTACGCTCTGATACCACTTTTTGTAACACCCCAACCGCTAATCCTATGCTTACCGTCTAATCGTCCTATTAATCCTACGAGTTCGCAGCGGAATTATTACATACTTACTACGGCGGTGAAACAATGCCGCTAACCGCCCATACGACTAGCTAGGCTACTAATACTTACAGTCACGGTCTGATGAACATAGTGTACCGAGCTACTAATATAATGCATACTGAATACAAAATAACCTACTTACATTCTTGGATCACCGAGTATTTAAAGTATTACACTACATCCTTTACCCCACTTCCCAAAAGAATGAGTTTCTACCTATTACTCATCTATACCAACTCTCATTCTATCCCAAAATCCAAAAGGTGTACCCCATGGTACACCGGCTATTCAAAAACTGCAGCCATGTACTACTTAGTACACCCATCATAAATTCATTGTTTACAAACCAAAGAAAGACAGGAAAATCAAACTTCAACTCTCATAGTCTTCATCCTTCACGGGTACCTGCGTGTAGTAAAAATGGTGCCCCCAAGGGGCTCAGCAAACGCTGCGTATAAACTCCGCATATACCGCGTGCTAGCTAGGGCACGCCGACTATTTGACGTCCACTAAACATGCTGTTCATTTATTTCATACATACATGCTTTTCATACAATACATGCTTATACAATTCACTACATAATCCAAGGCAACATACAGTATCACACAACTTACTCACCTTCACAAGGTTAACCAAATTATGCATCCGGGTTAATCGGAATGCTTTTACTCTTTTACTCATTACTTACTTCCTCTTACTTACATTTACTTACTTTCATTCACGGTACTTACTCATTCTTACTTACTTATTCATACTCAAGTTAAGTCGTCGGGACCTCCGACCCTGGGGACTACACCGTCCCACCTCCGGGATTTACTAGACTCACCAATCCGAGATGCTACCCACTTAAGGGATTTGGGCCGCGGACCAGTTTAAGAGTCAGGAATTGGAGCCAACCTCTCGTGACTCCACATCCTCACGCGTGGCCAAAACTATATCGGACTTCTACTCATTCCAATTTAATTACCAATTTAAGTTAGGATGGTTAGCTGGTTAGGAATAAGTTAGAAGTCCATTCATACAAATAATCGGTCACAATACAATACGTCTTGCATACATATGTACACACATCCATATTCATCCAAACATTTCATGAATTATACAAACTAAAATTTAAGAGAATATTCGCAACATACAACACTACATATTCACAAGTATGCATATTAACTCCGATTCGTGCATTTATCTTATTTGGTGATCAATTAGCACACAACACACAAATCAGAGTAACCAAGATAGCATACGGGGCATGAGGAATCCATACCGTTCACCATCGTACGTGTTCCAAACGTCCTTCCGGTGTCACAAATCAAATCCTATGATATGCATACAATTGATGATTAATCTACCATTATTAATCTTAACTCAACTACTTTTATGTTTACTAATCCATATTCACTAAGCCTTTACATTCCTTACACTTATATTTCATTTTACTTACTTTCCATTACTTGTCCATAATTTACACCACATATATATACTTATGTATAGGTGGGTATACATATATATATATATATATATATATATATGTATGTATTATATATCTAGTTATAAGCTACAATTTTTTTTTGTAAGCATAAGGCCGTCCGACCCACCGTCCGACCCAAGCCCTGGGTCGGACCATTCCAGTAGAGTTCGGTCTCTGGAATTTACCCTGTCCGACCCAGCACTATTCTGTCCGACCCATACTCTCTGGGTCGGACCATTCCAGAAGGTTTTGGTCCTGTCGTCCAAGCTCCGTCCGACCCACGTCCGACTCACCGTCTGGGTCGGACGAAGTCAGAAACTTGGACACTGTAAAAATTTGCATTTCCGACCCACGTCCGACTCACGGTCCTGGGTCGGACCATTCCAGAAAGTCCATAGTCCGTTGTTTAAGCCAGGTCCGACCCACGTCCGACTCACGGACTCTGGGTCGGACCATTCCAGAAAGATTGATTTTCGTTTCTCAAGCCCCCGTCCGACCCACGTCCGACTCACCGTCTGGGTCGGACGAAGTCAGAGCCTTGCTACAGATTTTATTTTTCTTTCCCAATTTCACCAATTGTTTCCCCAATCTTCCTACATACATCCTAACATGTTTTTGTACAATTTAAACACCCTAAATCATGCTAATTCATTTCCTAACTCATTACACAATTCTATACTACTTTTACACCCAATTTTCTTGTAAGTTCCAATTCAGCACTTCCATTGTTTTCTTCCCTAGTGTCTCTTGCTACAGATTTTGATACTAACACCCCCTTCTACAACTCCCTCTTCTATTGACATTTCTAGCACCTCTGATGTATTTAGGTTGCACTATCTATCTCTCTCAACTTACCCTCCACCTATCTTAATCAAAATCTGTTACACACTCACCTTAGTCACCTAGTTTAAAATTCACTAAGTGTTCTAATCCTAGATAAATTTTGCCATAACCTCCCCTATAATTTTATACTCTCACCACATTGTTTCAATCACATTATCATTCATCTCACCTGTTTATACACAATAACCATATACAAGCTCCCATACATAAATACTAATACTAATAACATTGAATTTCCTACACTCAAACATCTCATTCCCAATCTGTTTTGGTAGGTTTTAAATGTCTTTTAGGGGTTCAAAATACTTATATTCTCCTCCACATTACACTATCACTATACTACTAATTACAATACTCATTTTAGCCTCCTAAAAATCTGTTACATACATGTATACACAAGACTACATAAAGAATGTAATTTACCTTGTTGTTTTACTAGTTCCTCCTTCCTTCTTCCTTCTTCCTTCTTCTTTCATTTTTTTCCTCTTCTCACCGGTTACAGCACTCCACAATCTAAACTACAACCCATTCACATAGACCATTTTAATACTAAACTTACCCTAAGCATTATATAAGCTCTGATGGAATTTCTAGGGTTTTAGGAATCTCATTACCTTCCAAGGGTTTATGAAGCACTTGGAGCAGCTCAAGAACAAACTTCCCCACCTTCCAAGAGTGCCAAAATCGGCTATGGAACAAGAGAACCAAACAAGGGTTTTAGCCTAAATTCGTTTTGCCTTTAAGGCTAGAAAACAATGGAGTTTTAAAGAGATTTTTACCTCAAAAGAAAAAGGAGAACAAGGTGGCTCTAATGGTGGTCTTGAAGCTCCAAATGGGGTATACCCATAAAAACGAAAATGTGTGTTTTCGAATTTTGGAAAGATAGAAACGTAGCTCTTGGTGAGAGGAACACAATGGTGTAGTTTTTACAATTTTTGGAGAAGGTTTGATGGAGTTTCAAGAGGAAAGAAGATGGTATTTTGTGAGAGTTGCTAGTTCTCCATTGTTATCGGCTGGGAAGGAAAGAAATAGAGAGGAGGAAGATGGGTTCACGTGAGAGAGAGGAGAGAATGGGTAGGAGAGAGAGAGAGTATGTGAGGTAGTAATAGGTTACTTTTGCAATTTTAATTGCTTTTGTCTTTAGTGAGTAAAAAGAGAGAGTAGAGTGTGTGAGGAGGGGCCAAAATCAGACAGCCCACAGACCATATGGGTTTGAAAAATTCTTTTTACATTATTGGACACATAAGTCTTGGTTATTTATATTTCTACCCACAGCTTCCCGTTTTTGACAGTTTTTACTAATCTCTCGTTTTATTGATTTATTGGTCCTAAAGCTTCAGTAATATTTATTAATGATTATTTAGTTGACCAAAATTGTTACGAGTCTTTGACCAGCTTAAAGACACGTTTTCCCGGTTACCTCGAAAAACGCGCTTTAAGGTTCATTAGTGCTTTTAATCCGTTTTAAGGATCCGTTTTCTTCGGGATTTGTTCCCTAATAATTATTTATACTTAATTAAACTTCTAAAATACTTATTAGCCTAATTAATCACTATTTTTAATTACGGGGTATTTCGCCATGGGACGTTCTAACCACGGCTATGCGTGTGTTAATTATGTGATATTTGTGTGTGTGTATGTAAGGACCTCTCTCGTATCTTTAACCCAGTAGTAATGTTATAATGTGTGTATGTGATAGACTCCATAGTGGGGCTCTAACTATTTATCTACAAGTAAATATGTACTAACATTGGTGAGGAATCCGGTTAGGCCGGTCGCGCGTTGTTTGGGAGTGGGTATCCTTTTTTAGCCTTACCCTCCTCTCTGTTATGTTATGGTTGTTTCCCTCACGGGTTATGATCCCCATTAGCTTACTCCAAAGCTTAGCTATTCTGACTTATGATCGGTTTAGGGGGAACATGTGTTTGTGTGGTGTGTTCGGGCCACCAAACCTGAAACATCTTAACTTAAGTTACTCGTCCGACTATTAGGACGGTAATGAGTGTTGTATAACGAGCTTATCATGAGGGTGACATCATTCTCTAGGCTCACCAGTGAATTAACAATGTTTGGGTCGGCTCCTAAGAGAACCGCTCCCGTTATGTTATGTGTTGTTGATGTAATGCAATTTCTATTGCGATGTATTATGTGCACGTTGAAACGTGAAAAGTGTTGTTATGTGATGTATGTTATATGTTGTAATGTGTGGAGTATGTGGATCATGGATATGAATCCCAGTTTGCGATAAGAGGCGTTTAAGGATAACCAGACTAATGGGTAAGTGTCGTCTATTAAGGAAGTAGCTCCTTTAGAGGAGAAACACTCTAGGGGTAATGAATACCATGAGTGACTTATCAAGTAAGGAGGTGTTATCTGTTTGTGAGCCCATTGAGGCGGAATGATATGTGTTGTGTGTATAGTTGCATGCATGATTTAAATATAATCAACCGCATGCTAAGACGACAATTAGTTGTGTGTGGCCCGGTAGCATGTGGGCTGCGGGATTACCATACAGCAAAGGTGCTGAGCCCCTCGGGGGCCACCCTTTCTTTTCTTTTCCTATTTCAGGTACAAGAACTGGAAGCCGTTCGAGAGTAGGACGGGGTAGTCGTTGTACATGGGCAATCATTTAAGTTGTATGTATACAGTAGGTGTAGTAAGACCGAAATTGTTATCGGCATTAGTTTATGAATACTCGGTACAGTTGGAAGGTGTATGTTGTTTCTATTGTTAATGGAAGGGTCAGTAATGTGTAGACGCTCGGGAATCTAGTCCATCAGACCGGTACAATGTATATGTGATAGTCTTGTTAGCCACGTGGGTGGTTAACGGCGTGTAACACCAACGAGTTAAGTAATGTGATGAAGTTTTGTTTTTCCGCTGCAGTTTATTGTAAGTGTGTTAATGTTAGATGGGGTGTTACATAAATATTAAATTGTTGTATGGAATTATGAATATTAAATTATTATATGGAATTATGAAAATTAAATTAGGGAATTTCTTCTATTTAGTCCTAACGAATACTATTAAATATTAGATTACTATATATTATTACATAGTATTATGAATTTAATAATATGATTTATAAGTCAATAAATCTTGGAAAATTTTCAAAACACTCCAATTATATTATAAAGATTTTAAAAATATTTGGAACATTGATTTGAGTCTTTAAAGTCAAAATAAAATCATAGAAACCTTAAAGCTTCTAAAGCCTTGCTAGGTTGACTTTTTTAGAATGGTCAAACGAGCCCTTGAAACTTACATCAATAAAAAGATTATGGAAAACCAAGAAGATTGATAAAAGGAACGTTATAAACAGATCATGCTAGCCAAAGTTATGATAATTTGAAGTTTAGAGCCAAAATTTTGGAGGTCGCTGACGTGTCAAAGGCTGGCTGACTCAGCCGCGTGCCTCGGGACACGTGCCGCGCCCAGTCACTTGAAAATACCACTGAAACGTTAAGTTTTCTCGTCAGTTTGGCATGGCAAGGGTCAATCTTTAGACACTTATAACTCAGCCATTACTCCACCGTTTTGGATGCCGTCTTTTTCATTCGATTCTCCTATCATTCTTCTTTCTAACCATTATTCACACTCAACCTAACTCTTCCCAAATCCGTCACAAATTTAATCGAAAGTTGCCTACCCGAGATACTGCAACCCAGAAATCTAGAAATTCCAGTTGATGAGTTAAACTTTGCTCAATCGTATCTTCTTCGTTTATGAATGAAAATTCACGTACCATACCTCGTTTTGAAGATCTTAAATTTCTCTAGAACTCTTATGAAGGAACCTTGAGCTAGTGCTCAATCGTTTGAAAGATTAAGGCGTCTAAAGTAGCTGCCTCGATCAGGTCGTGTTCTTGCCCAGATTTTTCCAAAAAATCGACTAGGTAACCCAGTCTTGTGAGATCTATAACTCTCTCGTTCTGGATCCAAATTCATTGTTCCATAGCTCATTTTAAAGATCATGGATTCCTCTTCAACTTGTATTTAGACAGTAAAGGCTGAATCACAACCAATTGGTACAGAAACGCGTCTAAAGTTCGTCACCTGATTCAGTTCTGCCCAGAATTTTCAGAAACATATGGTAAATCTGATTTTTGTCCCTATCATAACTTTCTCATCCTTGTAAGAAAATTAATGAACCATACCTTGTTGGAAAGCTCTTTAACTTTTCTTCAACTTTCCTTAGGGCAGCTAAAGCTGAATCGTCCTCATTTGGGAGCATTAAGCGTCCGAAGTAGGCAACTCGGTTATAACGCAATAGCAACCCAGAATTTCAGTGGTAAACTCGAATCTTGAAGAGTCTATAACTTTCTCCACAGTGCTCCATTTTCAATGATTCTTTCACCCGTGTGTAGAGCTATGATTCCTCTTTTAAAATTGATAAAGAACTTGGATTTAATCGCCTTAGGTTGTGAGAACCAGATCTGCGAAGTTGGCATCTTGGACTGCACATGAAATAATGAATTTTGAAATGACATTTTATACAAGTGTGAATTATAGAGTATATTTCGTTTTGATATAATTAATATAAATTTGGAGTTATAAAACGTAAGTTCAGTTTTTATAAGTTACGGCCTTGTAAGAATCAACTTAGGTATTTAATAAAGCAATTTTTAGGAAATAAAATTTTTATAATATGTCTAAAATATCATAGTTACTATATATTAAATTTGATAATTTTTAGACAAGAGGGAATAGGTCTAAAAATTGTAATTCTGTTTTTCATAAGATATGTTATAATCTACGGTTTTTAAAGTATAGTTGATTAATGAACTTTATAGGTTGGGAATAACATAAGAAGACTAAACTAACATTTAATACAGAATGTTAATAAATATTTTAAGTATAAAGAAATAAAAGAAATTAAATATTCTTAGGTTAAATCAAGGAATTAATTAACCTACTTTTATGTTAACTTTATACTATAGAAGTAATATACTGAATTGTAACAAAGGGAAATACTTTATATTATAAACCACATATTGGATGAAGATATGTATATACGTTAGTAGGAGTAATTAAGTATAGTAAAGTTATGTAAAGAATGTCTTAAATAAATCTTAATATATAGATAACGAAAGAATAAACAAGAGGAATAAAATACCTTATGGAAAATAGAATATGAGGGAATTGCTAAGTTAAACTAAATCTATACGTGATACTATTAATAGAGTATTATAAGAGTATTATTAAATTATGATTATGAAATTAAGCTTAAAGAGTTACCTTTGAATTTCTAAGATTTTTATAAACCGTATTAAAATACATGTATATTATTAGTCAGCGACCATAATGTAAATCTATAATTGGGTTAAGTAATTAATAAGTTAATACTTAGGAAAAATTGTAATTAGATTACATAAGATGTTAAACGAATAAATCTTATTATATAATTAATAATAAGATAAATAAACACTTTTACATCTAATTGTGAAGTGGATTAATAAACCTAGATTTAATCCTTTCATAACATTTATAATATTGAATAATAACTTAATGTTTCAAGATAAGATCATTACAAGGATTAGGATATAAAACAATACTCCCTCCTGTTCTAATTATAAGTCGTTTTAGACTTTTTCACCATTTTTACGAAAGAGTTTAAAAAGACTTGCATACCCTTACTTTTGGTATTGGGAGAATAAAAAAGTAAGTATACTTTATTGGTAAGATAAAAAGTAGAGTGCAATGATAATAATAATTAAAAAAGTAGAAAGGGTAAAAGTAGAAAGATAGATACAAAAAGTCTAAAACGACTTATAATTTGAACATAATTCTAAAGCCTAAAATGACTTATATTTAGAATAGGAGGGAATAATAAACTATGATTAGGAATTAATCTAAATAATAATCCTTGAGCTTCTTAAAACTGGAGAAGCTATATTAAATACGCTTATTACCAATATTCAGAATGTGAGTTTATAATTAAGAGATGTATTTAGTAGTTAAAACTTAAAAAAAGGTTTGTAAATAGAAACTAGATATTTACAGCCTTGAACCTTTAATCAGGTGGAACTAAGTTATTTTAAATTAATACGAGAATTTTCAAATAGATTATCTCATTAAATAGTTGACAATTTCACTAATGAATGAGGATTTAATTCTTAGATAAAATTTTACCTTATGTTAAGATATAATCTTCATCCTAAAACATAATAAAGGAGATTAATTTATTAAGTTATTCCTTTGAAACTTTAGGTTTTGTAAACAATATGAAAAATGTATTTAAGACATAAGTTTATTAAAATTTAGTGTAAAAGGATTATACATAGTCTATAGAGGGAATGTGTGTAAAAATAAAACAGTTAGGGAATTAAATGTAAGTAAGGATGAGTAAAAGGTTATCTTAAAACACTTTATTATATAGTTAATGATAAAGCAAATAATATACTTTCTGAATAATAAATGTAAGAGTTTGATAAGTCTAAGTAAATTATAATATAGTTATTTCAAGATTGAAAGTAATTTAACATCTTATGACAAGATTATTAGACAGTTGTAATAAAATGTCATTCTGAACTAAGGATATGATAATTGAGTTTAGTAGCTCAATTAAGTTATACTAAAATGCATCTATAACACTATGATTCCAATATACAGGATGTAGATCTTACTTAAGTTAAGGGGAAAACTTAATCATAATGAATTATCTAGTAGATATTGATAAAATACATAATCGTTACATAGTGAAGTAATAGTAGAGTATTCTAAGATAAACCCATTGTAGGTCATAGTGCGTTGTTTATCCTGAAGTAAGAATAAATGTATTGAACTTAAGGATTATTATTGAAATTCTAAGATTAAATGAATAATATAAAATGCACTTATGATATAAGGGTCTCAAAACACTTGAATGTGAGAATTAAGGTTGAGTACTAGTAAAGTGGATAAGAGTGGAACAATTAACAAGTGTTAATAAAATATATTCCTTGGTCTTACAACCTTGAGCTATACAACATGCTAAGATAAATCAAAGGTTATACATAACATTTAAGTGAGGGCTTAACTGACAATTGAGACATAGAAATAAGAGTGAGGAATTTATTTAGGTTTAACTTAGGCTACAAGTTATTGATGATATACTACCTTTAATATTCCTCAGAGTGTGTTGAATGTTTGCACGAGTCTACTAGGACTGCTAAAACATTAACCAGGTACGATTTCTCGTACTCAGATACTTTTGCTAACGGACTTTATGGAATGTTTTGGAAAACACTAAATGAGCTGAAATGAATTTCCAAAGGGAAACTGTTTGTGTGACTAACTCAGCTTGATGTGACTAACTGAGCCTTGAATGTACAACTTGCATGGATATTGGTTCCTTCTATTTGGTTGTTTCATTAGATATTATCCGCCTGGGGTTTACGCCTCTACACTCTGTAGGACTGAGTGTTTTGGTATCGCTCTGGTGCAGTTAATGATCTAGTGGAAATATGGGAAATGTCAACCTTGGTAAATTCTTTCTTTAACTCTGGATATCGTTTCATCCATGAGCTGGGTCTTTGTTGTGATGTGCGCACATCTTCACCGGTAAACAGCGAGGGGCTGTATATCCCCTGTCCAATCAGACGTTGTAAACAGTGAGGGGCTGTATATCCCCTGTCCAATCTGACGTTGTAAACTGCGAGGGGCTGTATATCCCCTGTCCTATCGGACGTAGTTAACAGCGAGGGGCTGTATATCCCCTGTCCCAAAAGGGACGTAATTGGCAGCGGAGCTGTCTCTTCCAATTGGTTTCATTCCACTCTTGAGTTGTTGGTTCTTGGATTTCTTCATTTCATTCCTAGTCCTTGTGACTACATGAGTCTTCTAATCCTAACTGGAACTGAATCTAACACAAGCAATGGATGTTCACTAACTCATGGTGTGGTTTCATTTTTATCAATTGGCTAACTTTACCTTCTTGTTATTTATCTCTATCCTTGACTTGTTACCTTTGACTTTGTGTTTTGGTTGAGCGTTGTTCTTCTGTTTTTGTTTTAAGCATTTGACTTCAAGTTATTGTTTATTTTAAGAGTTATGTTTTTAAACCTCTGTTTTGGAGAGTTGTACCAGTTCCATTCCAGGGAACTCACTCACCCTTCCCGGGGTGGGCTGCTTGGTTTTATCTTGCAGGTATGTATTGTTATACAGGTGGCCACGAAGAGTATGAGTGATTGGGGTGGGAATTAGGAATTGTGGAGAGTTTTATATCTTGCAATTGTTATGTTTTCTCGAGTTCAGACGGTAGCATTTATGATTTTGTAAGTTGTAATTGGTGAGGTTTGGTGTCGGGTGTTTGATACCCGATGATCTGTAATCGCCTTAGTATTTTATTTTCCGCTGCATTTATGTTAAATAGGGGCGTTACAGAAAGTGGTATCAGAGCGTAGTCGCTCTAAGCCCGAGAAAACAAGCCGAGTGAAATACTTAGAATCTAGGTGCACTTAAAACTGGGGAATTGGGGTAGTTATGGGAGTCAGGATTCCAGTGAGGCACAATTCCTAACCCTTCTTGGATTTGTGAACGATTCCTCTATACATTTTTTTTAGGTCATAACAAACATATTAAGAACTTAATACCAAAAATTATGAAGCTTGGGTTGTATTAATGTCGGTTGATAATTGTGTGCTGTCATTGAGTTACAGTAAAAATATAATTTTGGAACATCATCGATTGGAAATGATAAGATTTTGGTTGGGATAAAACATACATTGAACTATTTTTTTCAAAAGCATACTTATGGAGAATACATGGCTAAGAATACAATACTTTAAAATCTTATACACATGTCCCCAGAATCTTAAAGAATACTTTTGGTTGAAAATAGTATACAAATAGAGCTTTGAATAAATAAGTTAGTATTGATATTAAGTGATAGGTACTTCAATTTCTTTAAATTTTGAAAACAAATCTTAAGAACTACATGGTACTAATTTTTGCTTAAAGATAATGTTTAGGATAAATCTGAAGTCTGGGAAAAAATTATTAAGCTAACAAGTACTAGTAGCATATCAGAAAAGATCAACATCCAAACCTGTAAACCACACTAAAACTCTGTGTTAACTTTAGAAAGAAAATGAAATACCCCAAACCTTGATATGTTGTTTAAACATTAAACTATGGTATGTTAAGGCTAAAAAGTGCCTTAGAAGCATTAGTGTACAATTTAAATCATAGTAAAAACAATAAAGCACTAAAAGACAGTTTGAGCAAAAACATGCTCTAAGCTTGGAGTGAACTTGGTTAGGACACAAAGAGCCTACCAAGACTTAATAATATTCAGATATGATTTAACAAGGCTAAATAAGTTCTTAGGAAACTTTGGCAGACAATTAAACCAAACAAAACATAAATAAATACCTTAAAGTCAATATGGGCAAAAATGTGCTATAAGCTTGGGATAAGTTTGTATAAGACCTAAAGGTCATACCTATACCTTATTTACATGTTAATGAACGTATTAAATCAATTACCAAAGAAAACCAAGCTTGAAAACAAGTTAAAACACAAAATGTGCTTTAAGGAGTCTTAAAGCACATTTTTGAAAAATTGTCTTGTAAATGAGTTTTGAGTGGCTAGATGACCATCATTACTCTTTAATTAATATGTGTACTACTTAGTATCACATTAGGAAGTCTAAGTCAATGGGAAATCAAAAATTGCACAATTATGTGCCTTGGTTAGTGAATAGTAACCAAATAGTGCTAGTTTAAGACTTTGGTCAATGTAAGTCAACTAGGTGGTCAACAAAGACCATAAAACACCCCATTGACTAAGGGGGGCTGGTTTTCATGTGTGACTCACCACACTTAAACAAATAAATGAGCTAGTAAAGTAATAAAGCAAAAGAACTATTTGCTTTTAAACATAAATATCTTAACAAAGAGTACTCTCTCACCTCATTCTCTTATTTTCCTCCATCCTCACCGATTTCTTCATCTTCTCCCAAGCCCCCATCGGTTTTGCTACAGCAAACCACATCATCTCCAACTTCCATAGCTTGTAACTTTCAGCTCCAAGGTCCAAATTCAATTTCAAGACCACCATTCTTCAAGCTAGACCAAGCTCTACACTTCTATCTTTTTAAATCTTCAAGAGCTCCATTTCGGATCCATGGAGATCCACCATTGAAGGAGCTTGAGCTCATATTTTCATGCCTTGTCATTCTCCTTTGCTTCAAGGTAAGGAAAACCAAAGAAAAGCAACATTTTCCCTTGTTTTTGAATATGTCCGAAAATTCACCATTAATGGTGTCTCCTCTTGTTCTTCCATAGCTCCATTTCAAACATCAATGGATAAGGAGGTGTCCTGTCTTGTTACTTATTCAAGCTCTCTTCTATTTCCAAGGTAAAACAACTATCCTAATGTGTTAAGACAATATATATAAACTAGGGTTTGTATATGAGTTTAAGTATGAATTCTTAAGCTCATTACCCTTAGATGTGTGTGTGGATAGAAGGTTGACAAGTGATCAAGTCCCTTGCTAATCTTCAATCCAATGAAACAAGAAAGAAGTTTGGGAAGAGAAGAGGTAACTAACCTATCTTGATGTAATTATTTGTCTTAGGAAATTGAGCTTTGAGTTGCTTGATAAAATACCTAAGGAGCCAATAACAAATGAGCTAGTGAATTATTCTAAAGGAGATTATTAAGGGCATATGTATTGTTGGGTGTAATTGAAGGTCAAAGGAAAATATAATGTGGGAAATTCAGTGTTTATGGTTTATGCAATTTAAGGGCCTAAGAGCCATGTTATTTAAGGGCCTAAGTGCCAAGCAATTTAAATTATGCACTATATTGTGATGTAGTGTGATTCGGTGAAGTTTTGTGTATAAGAATGTTCTTGATGGATTTAGGTGTTCTTGAATGTCAAAAGGTGAAGACCTAAGTGTTTGGGTGTGAGAATATACAAGAGAAGCTATGGCAAAAATTAGTTGATAAACAAAGGTGCTTATGTGTTGTAATGAGATTTTATGACCTAGAAGGTGCTACGAATGGTTAAGTGTAAAGATGGTGAGAGAAGGTGAATTAAGTTGTTCTTAAGTGTTATGATGCCTTGGGCATAGTCTTGGAGGATTTAGTAGTTAAATGAGTGTTTTATACACATCAAAGTCATGTTATGAGAAGTATAAAGTCTTGTGCAAATTTCGGTAAACAAAGGAAGTATATTACCTTGAGAAGGTGTTGGGATAAAACTACACTATAATAAATATAGATTGATAGCAAACTAATAGGCAAGTGTACCTATACGTAGTAGTAAAACAAGTGTCGTATCCATAGAGAGATTGTTCAATTATCCTAGTTTAGGTAGTTAATAAAAACTGTAAAAAGGGGTTTAGCCGGAGGCAAGCTTGATTTGTTGTTGGATTAGTACAGAATAATAAAAACAGTAAAAACAGTTGTGAATTAAGTGGATGGAAAATGTGCTAAGGAAGGTGAAGTCGCCCTATTATAACTCAGATGTTAAATATAATCCTAGTTTGCTCTTATTTGTCTGTTAAGAATTTTATCTTGTGGCCTTTCTAAATCATAGACAAGGACAACTCTTAATTAATTCAGTAGACTTTTTACAATCAGAAAAAGTCTAAAATCATTAATTAGCTTTAAGCGAGAATTCTTTTTATAACAGCGATGGATTTTATCTGCTAATCAAGGAAATAATATCTAACGTCTGTCTCTCTTTGTGGTCTATTCTCTAATTTACAAAATCATTGAAATTAGAGAAACCGTAAATGCGTAAAAATGATCAGTTCTTAAACATTTAATAATAGAGAGAGACAAAACAAATATTTAAAAGCAAACTCGGTATTATAAATACGTCTGAGTTATTTTGGGTTAAACACCCATCCCAAGCACAAATATAGAATTACTTAGACATCGACAGAAATAAAAACAGAGTAGAGATTGAAATAGTCATTATTTAGGAACTGCCTGCGAAGAACGGATCTGCACTCGCCTGCCTCTTTTCTCTCTTTGTAAACTACTGCTTCTGTTTGAGTACGTGAGTGAATGTGGTGAAGTGGTGAAAATAAATAAAAGATGGAGTGTTATGGTGTTACGAGAGGAATTAAATGGAACAGAATGGAGTGTGGTGTTTGTGTGGTTTCTTCAGCCTCTCGTCGTGCGTCGTGTTTTATTGTGCAGTTATGGCTGGGTTTATATAGAGGTTTGGAGGAGGCAGATCCGTACGTAAGAATTGATTGAAGGTTGATTGCTCTCATTGATTTGCTTCATTAATTGCAGGGGACAGAGAGCTGGAACGCGTCAGGAAATAAGGTAGGCGGTGCGGGAGTAGATGGATAGCGGAGGCAAGTTGCAGACGGCGAAGACGGGCGAAGAAGAAAACTGGCGCGAACTGATTCTTAGTCACGACCGCCTCCTGTCCGCGTCCAATTAGGCGGTTGCTGTTGGTGTCCGCCTCCTTGACCGCCCCAATATAGGCGGTTGCCTATTGGTGTCCGCCTCCTTGACCGCCCCAATATAGGCGGTTGCCTATTAGTGTCCGCCTCCTTGACCGCTCCAATATAGGCGGTTGTAGCTTGACTGTCCGCCTAGCGGACATGGGGCGGTTGAAGCTTGATATGTCCGCCTAGCGTCCGCACTGAAATAGGCGGTTGCTCTCATGTCCGCCCACCGTCCGCTTTGAAATAGGCGGTTGCCTTGTGGACACGAGTTCCTGCATTATTTTCTTCTACAAACATTGACCGGCTCTAAATTCTTCGTTTGGTCTCTGTTTTCTGAGTCGTTTGCGTCTATGCGTTCGTCTCTTTGTCTACTTTACTCCCAGCTTGGTTTTCCTCATGTTAAACCAATAAATTTGTGAGATAAACAATAAAACATAAACTAGAGGAAAACTAACCAAAGTGGAGAAATGAGCAAGAAAAGTGCTAATATAATATATGAAATACACCCATAAAACATGCTCATTTAGACACTTATCACACCCCCACACTTACCTTTTGCTTGTCCTCAAGCAAAACCATGTACCCAAACAAGTAGGGAATGCTCAATATTAACAAATACTATTATGAAGGGTAGGATAAAGAAGTCAATAGTACATGATCTTAAACTTTTTAGAGGAGTGTGATCCATCACCTACTGGTGGCATAGGTGTACTCAGGGCAAAAATAAAAATTAGAGTTTCGGGGTATGATCCGGAGTACTTCAATGCTTCTTGATTTAAGGTGACTTTGAGAACTTTTACCATGGCCAACTTCTCTCAAGAATGGGCATTGAGGAGAAAACAAAAGGAAAAATAGAATTATGCATTTGTTTCACTTTTGCATAAGAGATGAAGATAATATGTAGGCATTAAGCCTTGTATTTAAGAACACTCAACTCTCTTTGTTGGTTACCAATGGTGTCTCGCAAGTCCCTTATTTTTTTTTTCTTTTTGACAGAGAAGCACCCCTTAGCAATCCCTAAGAAAGAAGACAGAAGAACCCCTGAGTAATAAAAATCCACCATTTCAGATCATTTGGTCACACCGCATAAAAATGCTCCTCAAAAGTAATCAAAATTTTAAAATTTTTGAATTTTGTACCATTTATCCCACAATTCATAACAATATTTATTCTTAAAGAGAACAACCCACATAAAGGGTCCATGATATTGAATTTGAACAAACGCAAGATAAGCAGAGAGATTAAGCATTTAGCATAAAATGTCACCGAAAAGGGCACACTCCCCCACACTTAATTGAACAATGTCCTCATTGTTCACCAGAAAAACAAGGGAAAGTTTCAGAAGACCTTTTCGGTAAGTAGATAAAATAGAGAGAACACGCTCACGAATAATCATTTAAGCACATAAACTCTCCTCTGCAGATTTTATTTAAATAAAAGCATAATTAAAGAAACTGGTACTCCCCTGAGATTATTTTTGCTAGCGTTATAGGAGTTCCCCCACACTTGAGCTTCAGCCTCAAGTAGCGTAGCTTGGTTGCGGTGTAGACATGAAATTGCACCTGCATAAGACACTAGAAGCAACCATACTACAAACGGGGTTAATAGTTAGCAAAAACAAAATTGAAAGAGAACCTGAAAATTAAAAGCATAAAAGCATATAAAAGATAAGTTCGTCCGGGTTGCCTCCCGGAAAGCTGCCCTTCTTTAACGTCTTTGGCTAGACGCTTTGAAGCGTACTCAAATCTGAGGATCATGTAGGTTTATTGTACGAGCATCAACTGTCTCGAGATTACCACCCTGGTAATGCTTTAGTCTAGATCCATTGACCATGAAAGTTTGTTTTTTAGAATCCACCAACTCAACGGATCCATATGGGGTGACCTTGGAGACAGTAAATGGTCCAGCCCAATAGGATTTTAGTTTACCAGGAAACAGCTTTAACCTGGAATTGTACAACAGAACCAAATCTCCCTCATGGAACTCCCGTTTAAGGATCATCTTGTCGTGCCACTTCTTGGCTTTCTCTTTGTAGATTCGGTTATTTTCATAGGCATCCTCTCGAAATTCTTCTAATTCAGTGAGCTGGAATTTCCTTTTGTCACCTGCTCTCAGTAGATCAAAGTTGAGGGCTTTCACGGCCCAGAATGATTTGTGCACGAGCTCGACCGGTAAATGACAAGCTTTGCCGAAGACTAGTCGATATGGGGACATGCCGATGGGCGTCTTGTAGGCTGTTCTATATGCCCAGAGTGCATCATCCAGCTTCAGGGACCAATCTTTTGAAGAATTAACTGTTTTGTAGGATCCACTTCAATTCTCGGTTAGAGACTTCAGCCTGGCCATTTGTTTGAGGGTGATAAGGCAAGGCTACCTTATGTCTCACTCCATATTTGGTCATCAAGGCTGTGAACTGCTTATTGCAGAAGTGGGATCCTTGGTCACTGATTATAGCACGTGGGACTCCGAATCGTGTAAATATGTTCCTCTTCAAGAACTGAGTACTACCTTTGCATCATTTGTGGGAGAGGCGATAGCTTCCACCCACTTAGTGACATAGTCGACTGCCACCAAGATGAAGAGGTTTGAACAAGACGAAGGAAAGGGACCCATGAAGTCAATGCCCCACACGTCGAAAGGTTCCACCTCGAGTATGATGTTGAGAGGCATTTCGTGTTTTCTGGAGGTGTTCCCAAGTCTTTGGCACTCATCGCAGGAGGCTACAAAGGAATGACAGTCTTTATGTAAGGTTTTCCAGAAAAAACCTGATTGAAGTACCTTAGCCGCTGTTCGAGCTGGCCCATGATGTCCTCCTGCTTCAAGAGAGTGACAATGTCGTAGAATGTTTTGGATTTCATCTGGGGCACACATCTTCTCACCATCCCGTCTGCACAACCTTGAAAAGGAGAGGGTCCTCCCAGTAGTAATGTTTACATCTGAAAAGAACTTCTTTTTCTGTTGGTAGGTTAGCCCATGTGGTATTACTCCTCGTGCCAGGTAGTTGGCCATGTCAGCGTACCATGGTTCACCGGTGTCACCAATCATAAAAACGCACTCATCTGGGAAGAATTCATTGATGGAAGTGCCATCACTTGGTGCCTCTATGCGAGATAGGTGGTCTGCTACTACATTCTGCACTCCTGGCTTGTCTCTGATTTCAATCTCAAATTCTTGTAGTAGGAGTATCCACCGGAGGAGTCGGGGTTTGGCATCTTCTTTGGCAAATAGATACCTCAGAGCGGAGTGATCGGTGTGAATTATTACTTTGCTTCCCAAGAGATATGATCGGAATTTATCCAGAGCAAAGACTACTGCTAGAAGTTCCTTCTCAGTAGTTGAATAATTCTTCTGAGCGTCGTTAAGGGTTCTACTTGCATAGTAGATGGTTCTCAAGATCTTCTCCTTCTTTTGACATAAAGCGGCACCCACTGCATAGTCGCTGGCGTCGCACATAATTTCGAATGGAAGGCTCCAGTCTGGTGATATCACAATGGGGGCGGAGATGAGGCATTCTTTCAGTGTGTTGAAGGCTTGTAGGCATTTGTCGGTGAAGTCGAACTTGACGTCTTTAGCTAGGAGATCACATAGAGGTTTCGAAATTTTGGAGAAATCCTTGATAAACCTTCTATAGAACCCAGCATGGCCAAGGAAACTTCTGATGTCTTTCACCGTCGATGGTGGTGGTAATTTTTCAATAACTTCGACCTTGGCTTTGTCAACTTCAATGCCTTTTGAAGATTTTGTGCCCAAGAACTATTCCTTCTTTAACCATGAAATGGCATTTTTCCCAGTTAAGCACAAGGTTAGTTTCTTCACATCGGGTGAGGATAGCGTCCAGATTATTTAGACAGGATTCGAAAGGTGACCAAAGACAGAGAAGTCGTCCATGAAGACTTCGATGCTTTTCTCAAGATAGTCGCTGAAGATTGCCATCATGCATCTTTGAAATGTGCTGGGGCATTGCATAGACCAAAAGGCATCCGATTATATGCAAATGTCCCGTACGGGCATGTGAATGTGGTTTTGTCTTGGTCTTCAGAGGCAATGGGTATTTGAAAGTATCCTGAATAGCCATCCAGGAAGCAGTAGTAATCTTGCCCAGCCAATCTTTCCAGCATCTGATCAATGAAGGTAGAGGAAGTGGTCCTTCCGCGTTGCGCTGTTCAGTTTCCTGTAATCGATGCAGACTCTCCATCCCGTCGTGGTTCTCTGAGGATTAGATCACCTTTGTCGTTGGGGACCACAGTGAGACCTCCTTTTTTCGGGACCACTTGAACGGGGCTCACCCATTTGCTGTCGGAGATGGAGTAGATTATCCCAGCGTCGAGAAGTTTGAGCACTTCTTTCTTTACTACGTCTTTCATGTTGGGATTCAGCCTTCTCTGTGGTTGGACTAAAGGCTTGTAGGTATCTTCCATGTATATGTGATGTGTGCAGAAATGGGGGTTGATACCTTTGATGTCCGAATGGACCAGCCTATTGCCTTCTTGTGGCTCTGAAGGATCTTCACAAGCTGTTCTTCCTGTGTACTTGTTAGGGATGAAGAAATAATAACAGGCAAAGTACAAAAATCAGAAAGGTAAACATACTTCAGATGTGATGGCAATTGTTTCATTTCTACGAGAGGGGGTTGTTCAATGGATGGTGGTAACTTCTGAGTAGATAGCTCTAATGGTTCTGGTGGTGGGTAGCGTGGTTTCGTATATGATTTTATCTTATCCAGAGCTGCTACCATTTGATTGTGTCAGGGTACATTAGTCGGTTATCACAGATTTCAGATAAAGCATTTTCAAGAGCGTCATTACGAATAATAGCAGATGAATTATCCTGAACAATAGAGTCGACAATGTCTATAAAAAAGGTGTCTTCTATATGAGCGGGTTTCTTTATAACCTTGGACATGTCATATTCTAGAGTTTCGTTATGCAGCCTTAAAATGATTTTTCCTTTTTCAACATCGATTAGTGCTCTAGCAGTTCTCATGAAAGGTCGTCCTAAGATTAAGGGCACCCTAGTGTCTTCTTCCATGTCAATTACAATAAAATCAGCGGGGAAACAAAAGTTCCTACAGTAACAATCAAATCTTCTATTATCCTTTTGGGAATACTAAAGATCTATCTGCTAATTGTAATTGAATAGAAGTAGGCATGCATTTACCAATCTTAAGTTTGTTGAAAGTTGAGAGTGGCATTAAATTGATACTAGCTCCTAGATCACAAGCCCACTACCACAATCAACATTATCAATTGAACATGGAATAATTGGCAAACCTGGGTCTCCAAGTTTTGGAGGGAGACTCTTGAGAAGTACTGCTGACACTTCCTGTGTAAGGTGTACAGTTTCCACTTCCTGCAACGATCTTTTGTTGGTGATGATATCCTTCATGAACTTTGCGTATATTGGCATTTGTTTTAAAGCATGCAAAAGGAATATTAATCGTAGTTTCTTGAAGTGAGTTAGAAACTTTCCAAACTGTTCATCTAAATTTTTCTTTCTTATTCTGTTTGGAAAAGGAAGTGGGGGAAGAATTTTAGTGAGAGAGGAAGGAGTAGATTCAGGAGGCTCCTTCTCCTCGGAAATAATTTTTGTAGGAGGTGGGGCTTCTTCAGCATCTTCCTGTTCTTCTTCTGGATTTTCGTGAGCTTGCTGCTCTTGATTATCAGTATCATCTCGGGGGAGATGAGTTGAGCGGCCTACCACTTCTCAACGTCACTGCCTTGGCCTGTTCCCTTGGATTTGGATTTGGCTGACTAGGGAAGGCACCAGGTGGCCTTTGTGCAAGCTGCTGGCTGATTTGCTCCAACTGTTGGTTGGTTTGTTGTATCTGGGCTTCAACCCTTCTGTTAGTGGCTTCTTGATCCACGAGTCTGGTATGGGTCGTAGTCATGAATCCTTTCATTAAGTTCCTGAATTCCTCGTTTGGATCAGAAGAGGTCGAGGGTGGTTGTTGTTGTTGCTGGAAACCTGGAGGGGCACCTTGTGCTCTATAACCTATATTAGAGTTTGGTTGGGGTCTGTTTCCCTGATAGGTATTGGAATTGTTGTTCTGCCCTCCTTGGTTTTGATCATTATTTTTCCATGAGAAATTCGGGTGATTTCTCCATGGTAGTTGTTGTTGAAGTTGTTGTTGTAGGAATTACCGGGGCGGTTTCCTATGAAGTTTACATCCTCGTACTGGTTTTACCTTCGCACTGATGGGTTTCATGAGGACCGGCGCATATGACACATCCTTCTGTAGGTGGAACTGACGATGAACTTGTAGGTGGGGAAGCTATTGTTTTTACAATTTCGTTTTGAGATGTCGTTAGCTTTTCCACCATCTTTGCAAGGGACGAGATCTGAGCCGATAAATGATCTGTAGGCTCAACATGGAGTAGGCCTGCTGCTCGTGGCGTTCTTCCTTTGGATCTCGTCCACTGTCTTGTATTGCTCGTCATGGTTTCGAGAAGGTCCATTCCTTCTTTAGGAGATTTCATCATGAAACTTCCTCCTGCAGAGGAATTGACGAGTAGTCGGTTCCCATCATCCAGACCGTTGAAGAATGACAGGCAGAGGGATTGATCGTCAAGACCATGGTGGGAACACTTCATTAGCATATCCTTAAATCTGTCCCATGCGTCGTACAACGTTTCTCCCGGCTCCTGACAGAAAGTGTTGATTTCACCGATCAATTGCCTCGTTCTACTGGTTGGGTAGTATTTGGCAAGGAATTTTTGGGCCATTTGCAGCCATGTGGTGATTGATCGGGAGGGAAGCTTCGGTACCACCTGTTTGCTGAATCCGACAATGAGTGAGGAAATAGTTGTAGACGGATTCTTTCTTTGACGTTGCCGGTCTGACCAAAGGAATTGCAGAAGTCTAGGAAGAGACTCAGATGATTTGGGGCTTCATCTGGGTTCGCTCCACTAAACTTGCCTAGATCCCGGACGGCGGTGATGTAGTGGTTTTGAAAACCCATCGTCCGGCTTCTTGTGGTGTTAGTTCGGGGAGAACTATGGCTGATGCTCTTCCTTCGGTATTCGGTTGGTGGTAGTCAGAGAGAGCACGGTGTTCTGGTTGATTTGCATGGTCCATTTCATTTATAACTTCGTTATCGGCCATGGCTTGATTTCTCAGGTTTCTTTGTGCTTGTAATAAAGTGCGCTCGGGTTCGGGCTCGGACTGATTGGTGGAGAACCTCGGGTTCGAGTTTGGCATGCACAGAAGATAACTTGTGGTTTGAGAAACTGTGAAATTAATTAGTAAATAGAATAAGAAAGGCAGAGATATTGGTTAGGCTGATAAACGTTAGTTAAACAACACTGATATATTTTTTTTTTTTTTTTTTTTTAACAAGAGTAAAATGACAGAAAATAAATGACAAGGGAAAGAAATGACAGAAATTATAAGTTAGTTAGAGACAAAATTATAAGTTAGTAGTTAGGACAATGGAAAGAAAAGAAATGACGAAATTAAATAGTTAGTATACTGAAATTATAGGTTAAGGACAATGGAAATTAAATGTTAAGGACAATGGAAAGAAATAACAATGGAACGAAATGACTGAAATAAATGACAATAATATTAAGATGTTAGAAGTCCGAAGTCCAAAGTTAGATGTCCAAGTCAGATCAGAAGTCCGATGTCCAAGTCAATTCATTAGAAGTCCGATGTACAAGTCAGATTATTAAAGATAAATTGACAGATTATTATAATAACAGTGAACTACCGGAAACTAGGGAAATTGATGGAATCAATCTCCCCGGCAACGGCGCCAAAAACTTGTTGGGATAAAACTACACTATAATAAATATAGATTTATAGCAAACTAATAGGCAAGTGTACCTATACGTAGTAGTAAAACAAGTGTCGTATCCACAGAGAGATTGTTCAATTATCCTAGTTTAGGTAGTTAATAAAAACTGTAAAAAGGGGTTTAGCCGGAGGCAAGCTTGATTTGTTGTTGGATTAGTACAGAAATAATAAAAACAGTAAAAACAGTTGTGAATTAAGTGGATGGAAAATGTGCTAAGGAAGGTGAAATCGCCCTATTATAACTCAGATGTTAAATATAATCCTAGTTTGCTCTTATTTGTCTGTTAAGAATTTTATCTTGTGGCCTTTCTAAATCATAGATAAGGACAACTCTTAATTAATTCAGTAGACTTTTTACAATCAGAAAAAGTCTAAAATCATTAATTAGCTTTAAGCGAGAATTCTTTTTATAACAGCGATGGATTTTATCTGCTAATCAAGGAGATAATATCTAACGTTGTCTCTTTGTGGTCTATTCTCTAATTTACAAAATCATTGAAATTAGAGAAACCGTAAATGCGTAAAAATGATCAGTTCTTAAACATTTAATAATAGAGAGAGACAAAACAAATATTTATAAGCAAACTCGGTATTATAAATACGCTGAGTTATTTTGGGTTAAACACCCATCCTAAGCACAAAATAGAATTACTCAGACATCGACAGAAATAAAAACAGAGTAGAGATTGAAATAGTCATTATTAGGAACTGCCTGCGAAGAACGGATCTGCACTCGCCTGCCTCTTTTCTCTCTTTGTAAACTACTCTTCTGTTTGAGTACGAGTGAATGTGGTGAATGGTGAAAATAAATAAAAGATGGAGTGTTATGGTGTTACGAGAGGAATTAAATGGAACAGAATGGAGTGTGGGTTTGTGTGGTTTCTTCAGCCTCTCGTCGTGCGTCGTGTTTTATTGTGCAGTTATGGCTGGGTTTATATAGAGGTTTGGAGGAGGCAGATCCGTACGTAAGAATTGATTGAAGGTTGATTGCTCTCATTGATTTGCTTCATTAATTGCAGGGGATAGAGAGCTGGAACACGTTAGGAAATAAGGTAGGCTGTGCGGGAGTAGATGGATAGCGGAGCCAAGTTGCAGACGGCGAAGACGGGCGAAGAAGAAAACTGGGGCGCGACTGATTCTTAGTCACGACCGCCTCCTGTCCGCGTCCAATTAGGCGGTTGCTGTTGGTGTCCGCCTCCTTGACCGCCCCAATATAGGCGGTTGCCTATTGGTGTCCGCCTCCTTGACCGCCCCAATATAGGCGGTTGCCTATTGGTGTCCGCCTCCTTGACCGCCCCAATATAGGCGGTTGTAGCTTGACTGTCCGCCTAGCGGACATGGGGCGGTTGAAGCTTGATATGTCCGCCTAGCATCCGCACTGCAATAGGCGGTTGCTCTCATGTCCGCCCACCGTCCGCTTTGAAATCGGCGGTTGCCTTGTGGACACGAGTTCCTGCTTTATTTTCTTCTACAAACTTTGAGCGGCTCTAAATTCTTCGTTTGGTCTCTGTTTTCTGAGTCGTTTGCGTCTATGCGTTCGTCTCTTTGTCTACTTTACTCCCAGCTTGGTTTTCGTCATGTTAAGCCAATAAATTTGTGAGATAAACAATAAAACATAAACTAGAGGACAACTAATCGAAGTGGAGAAATGAGCAAGAAAAGTGCTAATATAATATATGAAATACACCCATAAAACATGCTCATTTAGACACTTATCAGAAGGATTAAGTGTGAACTTGTGGGAAAGACTTGAAGAGGTTGTGTAAAGGAAGAGATGTGGATGCAAAATAATGCTTGGGAGTGGTCGTCATGTTGAGAAGAAACACCTTGGTTAGCCTATGTTGTAGGTGTGCATTACAACCTATAAATCCTAAGGAAAAACATTACAAGTGCTCGAAATTTTGAAAGAAAATGAGTAAGTGTTTAAGGAGTTATAAGATGAGTTTTATGGATATTATATGAGGGTATGAGTGTGCCAAATGGTGTTGGAAAACATTGGAAGGCTTGAGGAAAAGTTTGGAGAATGTTTGGCAATTTTTGGGCATGTTCTGGTGTCGACCGACCCAAGGTTGGGTCGGACGGCCTCTGTAAGACACCAGAAAGTGGTTTTGGAACGGTCCGACCCAGGGGACTTGGGTCGGATATGGGTCGGTCGGGTGAGTTTAAAAGACGGATGAATTTCTGGAATGGTCCGACCCAGAGGATTTGGGTCGGACGTGGGTCGGACGGAGTGGAATTTTCAAATCCGAGAATTACTGGAAGGGACCAACCCAGTTGATTGGGTCGGTCGGTGGGTCGGTCTGACCCAAAACATGTAAAAAAAAACTAAGTGTGACTTATGTAGTAAACCCTAGTGGGTATAATGGTGACAACCAAGTGTAAGTTTTAGCATAAAAACATGTTATACAATCATGTAGAGTGTTTAGTGAACCGGTACTCTGAAAAGGTATAATTTGTCCCTCAAATCTCTCAAATGAAAAGAACACTGAGAGTTATAGTGGTTCGGCCAATGATCCGGCCTACATCCACTTATGGACAATATCTTTATTCCTTTCCTTGGTGTTACATGTTTAGAGAGCTTTCTAGTGTTTGCTTTCCCTTCTCAAGTTGTGTCCTTACAAGTGAGCCCCCCATCTCTATTTATAGACTTTCTAGGGTGAAGTCTCCCTCTAAACCCTTGAACATGTAGCATTGTTTTATAGGAGCTGCCTTCCTAACTTTGACACTTTCCTCCTTGTAAAGCCTTCCGGTCCAAAAGTGTGGGGTACGGGGTACGATGCCCGGATGTGGAATACGAGACACGGGATGTGGTGCCCAGACGTAGAGTGCCGGGTGCGGGATCCTGGACCTAGCCATGAGGTCTAGTGCCCGAACTTAGTACTGTTGCGGGATCCGGATTGACGCTTGGTGTCCAGATTGGAGCCTGAACAGGGTCCTGAAGAGGGCCTGGGGCTTGAGCCTGGATCTAAGGTTTGGACCGTCTTGGCTCTTCAGTCTCGTCATATTTTTGCCCTCTTCATCAGTCCCACAAGTTCTACTTTTTGGCACTAAAAAAAGTGGAACTTACAAAAAGAAAGATAAAAATTTACATTCTTTCTACTTTTCCTTTCTCCTATCTCCTAGTCACACAAGTTCTTTTTCTTTTGCCTTTACCAAGAAAAAATGAACTTACAAAAAAGTTTGGTAAGAATAGTACAATCAAAGTCCCACTAGTGCATCTGATAAGTTTGGAATACTCTGGAACATACATCTTCGAGATAATACATCGTTGGTAGATAGATCCTCTGATCTTTGATATGCAATATCCAGAAGGCCGGAAATCCAGAAGTCCATAATAAGATCTTCGTAAAGAAGTCCAAAGGTTCTTTTAATAAGAATCATTCCCTTTTTGAAAGGGTAAAATAATATGATGATTAAATCTTTGCTTATACTTGCCAAAGGATGATAATTCCCTTAAAGGGAGAATAGAGATAAAATATTTTCCCATCTTTGCTTATGCTAGCCAAAGAATGGTACTTCCTTTTAATATATGTTTCCCATTTTTGCTTGTGGTAGCCAAAGAATGGTACTTTTGATCATATCCTTCTAAAGTGTTTAATTTTAGAAGGTATTAGATCAAGGTACGGTGTGGCGTCCCACACCTAATGATTCACCCATTACAGGCGACCAGAGCTCGTGATGGTTCTAGAGATGGGTTTTTTGGTTGGCTCGATGGCCGGGCATGATAGCCCATGTTGGCACGTTGGCCGGGCATGATAGCCCAAGTTGGTACTTTCAAGGCGTGATAGCTTGTAGGTGTTGCTTTTTCAAGGCGTGATAGCCTGTAGGTGTTACTTTCAAGGCATGATAGCCTGTAGGTGTTACTTTTCAAGGCATGATAGCCTGTAGGTGTTACTTTCAAGGCATGATAGCCTGTAGGTGTTACTTTCAAGGCATGATATCCTGTAGGTGTTACTTTTCAAGGCATGATAGCCTGTAGGTGTTACTTTCAAGGCATGATAGCCTGTAGGTGTTACTTTCAAGGCATGATAGCCTGTAGGTGTTACTTTTCACCATGGATATGCAACTCTATTGCAGAAAGTCCATGGGTAGGTGTTGCTTTTACCATAAGGCCTATGGAAGCGCCTTGGTATTCCGTCATCAATGAGACGACCAGAGGGCCTATGAAAGCGCCATGAATTTTGATAATACTCTTGATTTTTGCTGACACTTGTGGATATTAAAATATTCCAAACAGTAGCTTAGGAATAATTGTTGTTGCAGTTTGTGAAAAGAAATTGGTGTGAATTTGGAAATTTTGTCTGGCTCCGCAATGGTATGTCGCCCAGACTTGATGCAGGGTCCCTTGACCGGAGTAGAATTGAGATACCATCCGGTATCCATTTTTTTGTTGCCCAAGGGTCGGAGTCCCCGTATCCGACATGGATGTTGTACCCAGGCCTGAATGTTTGTCCTGCCCAGGACCTTTGCTGTTTTGCTTCCCCATTACTGCTACGATGCTACACATTCTTGGAAGGAGGCGAAGCTTTGGTGATGTTTTCCTTTTTTCTTCCAGATTTCCCTTTGTATTCCCTTCTAAATTGTGACTCCGTTTTGGTGCAGTGCCCGCATTCTATGTCCACAACGGACTGTAATGCTGAATGTACATCTGTTTAACAGCTGCCCCTTTCTAATTTTGGTATGAAGTATAAGTGATTGTCCTGGAATACTTGCACAAGAATCTCTGCGTAGTCGATAACAAAGTGACATGGGCAAACTGTAGTAGCTGGGAGTATTCGAGCAGTTTGGTGATATAACCATGAAACAGCTTCTGTGCTGAGGTCCTGGGCCTGCTTGAAACTGATACACCGCTTTGAGTATATTTGCACCCGGGCTGATGTCAGCCTTTGTGCCGTTTTTTACTTCTTAACCCCTTGTTGTTATTGGCCCAGAGCTTCATAGAAAATCCAACACTTTCTCGCAGTGTTTCCAGAATCGTTGCACCTTCTGGATAGTTATCAGCAGGAACTTTGGCGTAGATGTTGCAATCTTTAGGCTTTAACAGCATGTATCCATAGTCAGGAATATGATAATATTTAGATTAATAAGTACCCATTTATAGTAGCAATAATCGTTTAAGCATGAATTAAACGAGAACAGATGCAATTTTATGCAGAAAAATTCATATCATATAACAACGGTAAACAGAGGCATTACTCATGCAAATCACAATCCATAGAAACTCAAGGTTTAAAGACTACACATGACTTTGGCTTTAAGGTAACCATAGCAGCAGTAAAGAATACAACAGATTTTAACACCAATTTCAATTTTGTGTAATTTAAAGTAGTGTAGCTCAACACAAGGAAGGATTCGGATCAAGCCTGCTATAGACAAACGTTTATCAGATCTGCATTTGTTAAACAAAGGCAAGGGATTTGAGGCAATGATAGCATTACTCTTTGCTGGAGGAATATAAAAGCAGGTATCAAAAGGTATTATTAATGCAGATCGCTAAATGTTTTAAGATATATATCAGAAGTGGAAGCAAGAAGTGAACAAAACAGAAGGTAAAGCCCGGCAATCTACCAATCATTAGCCCACAACTGTTTTAAAATATAACTTAGTAATTTCTATAGTAATCTATAAGAAAAGTGTGAATTATGTTGTTTCTTTTTAAACAAACAACAACATCCCTAAAAGTTTTCTGATTTAGGCTGATAAATCAGAGTAAATCAGAGAGTTTTGGCAAGATGGTTAGCACTTAGCAGCAACATTTCTAACTAAGAATAAAACATATATGCCATCCTAAATACGAATGGTACTAAAATAAATGGCGACTGTTGCAGAATATTTAGATTTTTGGTACTGAAAACATTCAAGAGACCGGTTTTACTGAAACAGTATGGCCACTATTCATGGTTGAGAAATGATAAAGTTGGTGCTTATTGACAGTGGCTAAAACCACGTGAAATTTTATTATCTCTGCGTTTCTGTAGTGAATTGTATAGGAATGACAAGTTGCACTTTCCAGCAGTGAAAATATTTCTAAAACGTGAAAACATAACCAGCATTCAACACATGTGCGAGGAAGAATTTCCCATGATAGTAGCAGCAACTTTCCACGGCAAAGCATACGCAAAATACAAGATGTAGTAACAACTATAGCCAAGTGTTTTGCCACGATAGAAAAAATTGTCAATGAAAGAAAATGTGTTTCAGCTTATCAATATTATCAAGACAAAGTCAGAAAAGTGGACAAGTTACGTAGCAACAGACACTTTGCAGGTTGCCTGAGTTGTGGCAGCAATACCGCAGAGATGCTTTAAAGGATGAAGACCCAAACATCGAGTGGGTACAAACAAATTTGGAAACTAGATTACTGTAAAAACAGCAGTAGGAACAGGTGTACTCTTTGGTAGGGTAAAGACCAGACAAAGCAAAAACAGCGGTGAAAACTGAAGTAAATGAAATTTTGTTGAGAGCTTAATGTATTGCTGAAGCAGAAGCCTATCTATAACAGCATGTGTTTGGGGCAAAATAAGCATAATATCGCGATCATGAAGTGCTTATAAAAAAAAGAGTTCTGAAGCAGCATCTATCAGAAGTAAAAGAAAACAAGGGAGCATGTGTCTAACATGGGCGAAAGCTAATTTGAAATAGCTCGCTTAAATGTACATTTGATAGCATAAAATTCAGGATTAAGTTCAGCAAACCGTGAAAAAGATTATAACCATAGGAATTACCAACTGGAATTTGCCAAAAATAGCTTTCTAGCTGAGATTGGTTTGCTTTGCAAAAACAACCAAAGATTTAACTTTAACATAACCTCTTTTGAATGCACCAACACGTGTTTACCGGAAAAGCAGAGAAACCATCAATAGCAGGTAGCCAGCAAGAATGTAACACCCCTACAACGCCCCTATCAACTATCGAGATCGCAGCGGAAATAACCAACCAAACAATAACTAACGCTTTGGTGTTACAAAGCCGTTAACCACCCACGTGGTTAACTAGGCGGAATAAATACAAGTGTATCGGTCTGATGATCAGACTCCCGAGCATAGTATCTAACATCCATATATAAACATAACCAACCATACCGAGTATTTAATACAACACACCTACAACCATAATCATCCACCACTGTATAACAACGGTATCAAAATGTAATGCCTCGGGAGCACAGGCGCATCCCGGGCTCCACAACCAACATATCCAAAGTACATCAACAACCTAGGACCTAGAGCCACTCTGCCTCTTCGATCCTCATCCTGCATAAAATATGGAGCCCCCGAGGGGGTCAGCAACCTTTGCTGGTATGGCTAACGCGCAGCCCATCGGCTACCGGGATACGCGCAACCAATTGTCATAATAACATGGCATTCATTTTAGAACATCCAACTATATATATATATATATATATATATATATATATATATATATATACCATAGCATAGCAAGGGAAATTGCATAGCATCATATCAATACACATCACCATAAAATCGGTTCTCACAAGGAACCTTCCACCATAGTTAGTATACCATGTGAGCCTAGAGATTTTTACCAACCCCATGTTAAGCTCGTTACCATCCTCGTTACCGTCCGGTTATATAGAACGGTTAACTTATACCAAAGGTGTGTCGGATATAGTAATCCCAAGCACACCGAAATAACATACGTATGCCCCTATGGCCCGACGTGAGTCAGTAACTAGCTTTGGATAAGCTAAGGGAAGGTAGAAACCAAATTGGAATACCACCTATACATACACCAAGAGAGCCGAACCGGATATGATATCGACCCCCATCCATCACACGCGTGGCCGGAACAACCGGACTCCTCATTCCCCCCGATTAGCACTTGTTAGTGATCACACAATATTTGTTAAGTCACTACAAGCAAATATTTAGGTCTTGTTAGACAACCAAGGGAAAGGAGTCACAACACTACAACATCATATTGTATAACAACTGTAAACTCTTTTCATGCCTTAATCTTATAAGGTCGTAACACACAGAAAAACAAACAACATCCAAGCCGGTGTAAACCGGTAGACAACAGACTGCAGAAAACCATACCTTGTCCTTGCCTCGTTTCGTTTCCACCTTGAGAGAATCCTAAACACATTAGTAACATCGGTTAATTACGCACTAGTCCATTATAACATTGTCTACTCAACATTACTAGTTTATTTTTATTTTACACTTGTTACAACTTTTCATCCTTTTAATTACCTTTAAAACCCACCTAACATGTCTTACACAACCTTATTATGTCATTACTAACCAACTACTATTTTTAGATAACAATTCCCATCTTAAAACAATAGTTTTTGGTCCATACAGTGGCCTGTCCGAACTTGGTCCGAGCTTCCAAGTTCGGACGCAAGCCGTGATTTTAGACAGAAAACAGACACACGTCCGAACTTATGTCCGGACTTCGGAAGTTCGGACGTGAGCCGAGAAAAATTTAGACAGAAATCCGTGCGTCCGAACATGTGTCCGGACTTCCCAAGTTCGGACACAGTTCGAGGATAATCCTAAGGATGGGTGGGTACGTCCGAACATGTGTCCGGACTTCCCAAGTTCGGACACTGTTCGCGAGTGAGAATTTCTTTACCCTACAGGGCCTGTCCGAACTTCCACATCCGGACGGAAGTTCGGACAAGGCACTATACTCCAATTTCTAAGCCTTTAAACACTTAACCAAAATTTCCCCAAGGCCTCCAACACTTATAGTATCCTCTCCTTAAGTTTCTAAGTAGTATTCCTTTTATTCTAATCATTATACCAAGACATATCTTCTACACAACATTATTACTTAAACATCATTTCTTACAACCTAAAACTCTTTATGTCATCATTGAAATCTCTTTTCTAAGCTTACACTTTCTCCTTATTTTACCAAAGTTTGCCTAAGTCTCAATCTAAGTCCCAAAGTGACTTTGGTACTTACTAAACCTCAAGCTCATGCCTAAGTCCTTGTCACACTCTGAGACACTTAAGACATTATATCTTCTCTAGTAAAACACCTAGTCATTTCCTAACCTCTAACTCACCAAACCTTATGTAAACACTTGGAACTTCTTGGTTCTTACCTAAATTTTGACATGGATTCCCCTACAACATTACTAAACCTAACACTTTGTTTCTCCATTAAACACACAAGAACATCTAGAATCACCAAGAACACTCTCCCACACAAAACTTTACTCAAATCACACCACATTACAATAAGGCATAACCTAAATTGCATGGCACTTAGGCCCTTAAAATGCATGGCTCTTAGGCCCTTAAGGTGCTTAACTCTTAAAACTGAATTTCCACAATATATTTGCCTTTGACCTGCAAATACACTCAACACACATATGCCTTTTACTAAGCTCTTGAGCACACTTTACTAAGTCATTCACCATTTGCTCTTTAGGTAGCTTTAATAAGCATTTATAAGCTCATTTCTCCTAAGGCATTAAACAACATTAAGTTAGTAGATTTACCCTCTTTTTCCAAAACACTTCCTTCTTGTTTCCTTACAAATCCGTATGGTATTTTGATTCCTTGTCAAGTTCTAGACAATATACAAACACCATAATGAGTATTCAAGCTTTGAGCTTCATCTCATTGTAAACCCTAATTTTACATTGTTTCAAAAACATTAATGTAGTTGTTTTACCTTGATCTTTGGAGAGAGTTTGAATAATAACAAGAGAGGACTCCACCTAGTCCATGAAGAGTTGAAATGAAGCTAGAAACAAAGTCACACAAGAGCTATATCAATGTGTATTCTCGGTCAAGGTAAGAACATGGAGGAAACATGATTTTTCTTTGAGATTCCTTACCTAGAAGCAAAGGAGATCAACAATATGTCAAAAGACAAGCTCAAGCTCCTTCAATGGTGGAACACCTTGGCACCGAAATGGGGCTCTTGGAGTTTGAGAAGATATGAATGAAGAGCTTGATGAGAGGAAGAGATTGGTGGTGTTTGTTTTTGATTTGAACAAGTGAGCAAGATTTTACAAGAGGTCAAAGTGGGAGTTCTAATGGAGGTAGTAGTATTACCGAGAGAGAGCAGCAATAAGGAAGGAAGAAGAAGATTGTGACCGTGGGAAATGAAGGAAGGAAAAGAGAGAATGAGATAGAATTTGCTTTTAAGAGATATTTATGCTTATAAAGTAAAAAGTAGTTTTAATTAGTTTGCTTTACTTACTTATTACATTAACTAGAGAGTGGTGAGTCACCACACTTAAAAACCGGCCCCCTTTATTAGTATGAGGGTTTTAGTCTTTGTTTGTCAATTTAATTACTTAATACTACATATGTTATAAACTAGCTTATAAAAATCACTATTCACCTAAACAAGGCACTTAGAAGTGAAATTTTGATTTCCCATTAATATAGCCACCCAAATGTGATACTATAGTACACATATATATTTAAGAGTAATGATGGACATTTAGCCACTCAAAACTCATTTACAAGACAATTTTTTCAAAATGTGCTTTAAGACTTCTTAAAGCACATTTGTGTTTTAACTTGTTTTCAAGCTTGGTTTCTTTGGTAATTGGTTTAATATGTTCATTAGTATATAAATGAGGTCTTGGTAAGTTCATTAGGTTTTACCCAAGCTTATTCCAAGCTTAGAGCACATTTTAGCTCTTATTGACTTTAAAGCACATTTAGACTCTTTTTAGTCTTAATAATTCATGTTTTAATGTTTAACCAACATACCAAGGTTTGGGGTATTTCAATCTACCCCCCTTAAAAAGAACTTTGTCCCCAAAGTTCATACTTCCCACATATCTTACTATTAGAACACGGGGAACACTTGTAAAAACAACACTTCCAAACATCATTACCAACCTTACCATCATTCTTACACCACAACGGACTCAAGGTCCAAACCACATAATACCATTCAGACACAAAGGTCTGTAACATAACATAGACAATGTATACATATACATGTCGTACACAACCATAACCGAAACGGCTCTACCCCCCTTAAAAGGGGTACGCCCCGTACCCTATACATATGAACACTAAGAAGCAAACAATGACGGGTGCTTCGCCTTCATCTTTTTTTCCAGCTCCCATGTGGCCTCCTCAACGTCCTGGTTAGACCAGAGGACCTTCACCAGTCTCACGGACTTATGGCGAGTGTCTCGAGTCTTAGTATCCAGAATCCGTACCGGAGTCTCCACTGATCGCATGGTCGGCTCTAAAGTTAGCCTTTCCGGCTGAAGCACATGAGACGGATGAGACTATACTTCTTCAACTGGGACACATGAAATACATCATGTACCTTGCCCAGCTCGGCGGGTAAATCAAGTCTATAAGCTACCGGGCCGATCCGCTCCGTCACAACATAAGGACCCACATATTTCGGGCTCAACTTGCCCTTCTGGCCAAAACGAAATACTCCCTTCATGGGGGATACTCTCAAAATACCTGATCGCCCACGGCGAACTCCAGGTCACGTCGGCGCACATCTGCGTACGACTTCTGTCTATCCTGAGCTGCTTTCATTTAGCCCTGATCTGGCGAACTTCTGCCTGAACTTGCTCAAGATACTCTGGTCCTATAATGACCGTCTCACTCGACTCATCCCAGCATAATGGTGCGGCAGGTCTACCGTACAATGCCTGGAAGGGAGACATCTTGATCGATGCATGATAACTGTTGTTGTAACTAAACTCGATCAGATGTAACTTATCAATCCAGCTGGTCTGAAAGTCAAGTGCACATGCACGTAGCATATCCTCAAGTGTCTGGATGGTGCGCTCACTCTGACCATCTGTCTGTGGGTGAAACGCTGTGCTCAATTTTAGTTCAGTACCAAGTGCCTCTCGTGTAGACTTCCAATATCTGGATAAGAATCTGGTATCTCTGTCAGATACAATCGTTTTCGGAACCCCATGATGTCTTACAATCTCTTTGTCGAAGAGCTCTGCAAGCTTAGCCACTTTCCAGGTGTCCTTCATCGGTATAAATCGAGCCACCTTGGTCAGTCGGTCTACCACAACCCAAATCATATTCAGACCTCCCCTTGTAGGTGGAAGCCCTACCACGAAGTCCATAGATATGTCATGGAACTTCCACTCCGGCACTGGCATTGGCTGCACCATACCACCAGGCCGTCGGTGCTCAAACTTGACCTTCTAACAAGTGAGAAACCTCAACCATAGTCTTCACCACATCCTTTTTCATTCCAGTCCCAAAAATATCCTTTTTCACATTACCTTTATCATCTTTGAACTCCGGGGTGATCGATGTCGTAGAACAATGGGATTCACTCAGTATGCGCTCTTCAGCTCAGCGCTACTTCTCGGTATACACAACCTGCCATTAAGCCTAATCAGGTCATCATCGTGGAGTCTGAAGTCGTACTTCTGACCCTCGATGTGCCATCAATAAAGCTTTTTGTCTCTCCACCATATACTGATCCGTCATCTGAGCACTCCGCACCTCTTCAACAACCAAGTCAGTATGAGACTAGCGAATGGAGAGTGTGTCTCGGCGACTCAATGCGTCAGCTACCACGTTTGCTTACCCTCCTTGTACTGTAATTGATGTCATAATCATTTAAGAATTCAACCCACCTCTCTGCCTCATGTTCAACTCTTTCTGAGTGAACAAGTATTTTAAACTCTTGTGGTCGGAATGATTGTCACGCTTACCCCATACAAATGATGTCGCCATATCTTCAGTGCAAAGACATGGCCCCCAATTCTAAATCGTGGGTAGGTAGTTCTCCTCATGCTTCTTCAGCTGACGGGAGGCGTAAGCCAACGACCTTCCCATGTTGCATCAACACACAACCCATACCCCTGCCTGATGGCGTCACAATAGACCTCAAAACCATCTGGACCGTCTGGTAATGTCAGAACCGGTGCAGATGTCAGAGCATCCTTGAGACTCGTGAAAGCTCTCTCACAGTCGACTGTCCACTCGAATGGTGCATCCTTTTTCATCAAGGAAGTCATCAGCTTCGAGACACTGGAGAAGTTTCTTCACAAACCTCCTATAATAACCTGCCAGACCGAGGAAGCTCCTGATGTCGGTAACTGTCTTCGGCCTCGGCCAGGTGCGCACTGCACTATCTTTGCTGGATCAACAGCGATCCCGGCCTCAGAAATCACATGTCCAAGGAATGATACTTGTTCAACCAAAATTCACACTTAGAAATTTAGCATACAGCTGATTTCTTCTCAACGTCTGCAATACATCTCTCAGGTGGCTTTCATGCTCACCTCTCGATTTCGAATACACAAGTATGTCATCGATGAAGACTACCATTGATTTGTCCAACTGATCTTGGAACAAACGGTTCATTAAGTCCATGAACTTTGCTGGTGCATTTGACAAGCCAAACGGCATAACTGTGAACTCATAATGCCCATACCTAGTTCTGAAAGCTGTCTTTTCGATATCACTGTCACGGATGGCAATCTGGTGGTATCCGGAACGTAAGTCTATCTTGGAGAACACTGATGCTCCCCTCAGCTGATCAAATAGATCGTCGATGCGTGGTAAAGGGTAACGGTTCTTCACCGTAACAGCATTCAGCTCCCGATAATCAATGCATAGGCGGAGGCTACCGTCCTTCTTCTTCACGAAGAGAACCGGCGCTCCCCATGGTGAAACACTAGGGCGGATAAAGCCCTTGTCGAGTAGGTCTCTCAGCTGCTCCTTGAGCTCTGTCATCTCTGCTGGAGCCATACGGTAAGGTGCTTTCGCAATGGGTCCGGTGCCCAGAACTAGATCAATCTCAAACTCAACCTCTCGTGCTGGCGGCATGCCCGGCAGTTCCTTAGGAAATACGTCAGGAAACTCCGATACTACCGGCACATCTGGGCTAAACTCAGGGTCTCTCTCTATGTCCTGGACATAGCAGAGGTATACATCATTTCCCCGTCGCAACTCATGATACATGGCCATGGCGGTGATGATCTGTGTCGAAGGCTCCCTGGGCCTCTGGCGGTATGATATAGTAACCCCAGATGGACTCCGAAGAAGCAGTCGATGCTCGGCACACAGGATTCTACCCTTGTGCCGCTCCAACCAGTTCATCCAGACAATCACATCAAAACCTAGTCCGTCGAACTCTATCAAGTCGATCGGAAACTCCTCATCCATGATTCGAACAACAGCATCTCGGTAGTAGCGGGTTCACCTGATCCGCTCTTTCGACGGGAGAGTGACCACGAAGTCTGGCATCTCTTCTCCGTCTAACCCCAGCCTATTCGCAAATGATAGCGAAATGAATGTGTGTGAGGCTCCAGAGTCGAACAAGATCGATGCGTCCACGCCATTCACTGGAAAGGTACCGGTGAGGATTGTGCCGCTCTTGCCGGCTTCTGCCTTATTGCAGACACTCAGTATACCTCCCGTTCCGAGTGCACAGCCTAATTCATTGGCAAACTAATAAGTATTGGGTAACAACACGGTTTATATGCTTCAAACAACTCCACTTTATTCATTAACACACTCTTTTTACAACATTCATTGGCTTACACTGTCACCATGATTCACACTTACAACATCCTTAATACATACTGTTTATCACATCACACAATCATACAAAGCTTAAAACTGTCTGAAGGTCAAATTTAAACGTCCAGGTTTCATGTGTGTGGCATTGATCACTGCCGACGGTGCGGTATTCAATTTGATCTTTCTGATGCCATGGTATAGCATCCTTGATTGCCCACCCATGATTAGTACATCTCCCGATTTCAGCAGTAGCTTCTTTGCGAGGTCAGCACGCTTCTGCTCGCCATACACAAACACCGCGGTATCACCAATGGACCAAGACACCACGGGTACTCCCTTACTTAGAGACTCGGGTGACTCGTCCTTGTCTTGGTGTATACCTCATCGTCCACCTTTCTGGTAGAAGTTCACAATGCATAGATCTGCTGTCACACTTGGAATTGATTCTGTTTCAACTTGCTGAGCAATTCCCACGGTGTGGTTAACGACCGCATGGAACTCCTCTGGTATACATGGTACTGTTGTTCCATCTTCAGCTCGCACTTCTTGATATGACTTGGTGTAAGGGTTCCAGTCCTTACCCATGCACATCATCTTCAATTGCGTCCTTGCTCCGTTCGGGTTTTCGGGTGTGTAAAACCCTCCTGGTTTTGCTCCAAGTTTGTCGCATCGTCTGATGATGTGGATTTGTGCTTCCGGTGTCAGGTATCCATTTAAAAGTATCATACCTGGCTGGATGACCTGACATTGCTCCAATGGATAGTCGGTGATGTTGATGGTGGTTTCTTCAGGGTTTGGTGTGGGCGGGAGTGGATAACAGATATTGAAGGTGCCTAAGTTTCAAATTGCCTAACTTTAGGTGTTTTCCACATTATATTCTAACTCTTTACTTATATGTTTATACCATTAGACTTGCTAACACTCATGCATGAAATGCGGTAAGCAATCACTTTTTCATTTAACAGTTTAGGCGGTACCTGGTCTCGAAGAGGACCCTGGTGCCTCTGACCGGTCCACCACATTCAGGGCGGCCTTGCCGGACCCCGTAGCCTTCCCCTTCTAGGATTCAGTGTACTTCTTATCAGAAGTCTGCTGGATGATCGCCTTCGGGCCCTCAGTGGTCGTGGTAGTATTACCCTTCCACTGCCCTTTTGGCTTGTAGTTCCTGCTGTTGGGGTTTGTCCAACACTCAAACTCACGGTGCCCCATCTTCTGGCAGTGACGGCACCTCACATCATTCCCCTTGCAGTCTTTGCCGGGGTGGTCTCCATTGCACCACTTACAGTAAAAGTGGTGCTCCGGTCCAGAACCCGCGCTAGCTGCTATAACAACACACAATCAATACTCACCTTCCATCTCAACAACATACACCTCAACTAGATACACATGGTTAAGTAATTACCCTTAGGCGGGTAGGAGCGTAGAGGCTTCGCCGCATACGCGTACGTGAGCTTCAGTGGCTCATCAGCTGTGGTGGTCTGGGCTTGGCCCTTGTCACCCTGGTACTGGCCCTTCTGGGGCTGAGGGTAGGGTTTCTTTTTCTTCCCTCCCCCATACCCTTGCTGACTCTGGCCCTCGTTGGTGGCCTTGCGCTTGTGCGCATTCTCCTCGTCCCTCAGACGGACGGGAATTTCAACCTTAGCAGTGGCATGATAGCACTCCTGAAGTTTAGGATGTCAGTCATGCCCCGCAAAACAACTTACCAACTCACATTAACATTCACTCATGGTATAGATTGATTCACAATAAGGTACTCTAATTACCTGCAAGGTAGTATACTCAGCTGGCCCCATCCCATAGCGGAGACGGTGGCTAAGACCATTGTAGAACCGGTTCACCAACACCCGGTTTGAATACCCAAGGTCTGGTAACAGGTGGATAAGGCCGGTGAATGCTGTGTAGTAGTCATCAACCGACATCTTATCCCCCTGCCTCAGACTATCCAGCTCGAGGCGCTTGGCCTCCTACACGTGTACCGGGTAGTACTTGGCTCGCAGCAGAGCCGTGTACTCCCTCCAACCAAATTCAGGATCAGCCATCTTGTCCTCCTTCACCAACTTCCACCAACTCTGTGCCGTACCCTTCAAGTAGTAGGCGGCAAGACGGACCTTAGCTTCAGCAGGTACTGCCAAGGTCTCGTAGGCGGTCTCCAGTTCGGAGATGTACGCCTCCAGCTTTCGAGGATCAGTCTCCCCATTGAATGATGGCGGTCTAAGATCAGCCAACGCCTTGACCCAATTGGTCTCTCGTGGCGGTGGTGGTGGTGGTGGCTGAACTCCGGGCTGTTGCCCTTGCTGAATAGCAGCAACCAGATCGGGTACCAACTGGGCTACGGCGGCTGCAACTGCCTCAGCCATAGTCTGTGCCGTAGTATCATCGCGCCCTGGTTACCCAAATCTCCAGTACCGCGCCCGCGGCCTCTCCCTCGTGGTCTACCTGCCATCTGAATTCATATGAACATTTCATTAGCATTATGCTTGCACACTTATCGGTCCAATGGTTATAGCATCTTCCCGACAACCAGGTAATTCCACACTTAGTTAGTGGTTAACCTTTCCAAATCTGTTCACTTAGGTATCTGTAGTTAGGTTTCCTAACTCGGTATATCCCTAAGCTCGGTATTCTAGTCATCAGAGCGATACTTCGCTCTGATACCACTTTTTGTAACACCCCTACAACGCCCCTATCAACTACCGAGATCGCAGTGGAAATAACCAACCAAACAATAACTAACGCTTTGGTGTTACAACGCCGTTAACCACCCACGTGGTTAACTAGGCGGAATAAATACAAGTGTATCGGTCTGATGATCAGACTCCCGAGCATAGTATCTAACATCCATATATAAACATAACCAACCATACAGAGTATTTAATTTACAACACACCTACAAACCATAATCATCCACCACTGTATAACAACGGTATCAAAATGTAATGCCTCGGGAGCACAGGCGCATCCCGGGCTCCACAACCAACATATCCAAAAGTACATCAACAACCTAGGACCTAGAGCCACACTGCCTCTTCGATCCTCATCCTGCAATAAAATATGGAGCCCCCGAGGGGGTCAGCAACCTTTGCTGGTATGGCTAACGCGCAGCCCATCGGCTACCGGGATACGCGCAACCAATTGTCATAATAACATGGCATTCATTTTAGAACATCCAACATATATATATATATATATACCATAGCATAGCAAGGGAAATTGCATAGCATCATATCAATACACATCACCATAAAATCGGTTCTCACAAGGAACCTTCCACCATAGTTAGTATACCATGTGAGCCTAGAGATTTTTACCAACCCCATGTTAAGCTCGTTACCATCCTCGTTACCGTCCGGTTATATAGAACGGTTAACTTATACCAAAGGTGTGTCGGATATAGTAATCCCAAGCACACCGAAATAACATACGTATGCCCCTATGGCCCGACGTGAGTCAGTAACTAGATTTGGATAAGCTAAGGGAAGGTAGAAACCAAATTGGAATACCACCTATACATACACCAAGAGAGCCGAACCGGATATGATATCGACCCCCCATCCTCACACACGCGTGGCCGGAACAACCGGACTCCTCATTCCCCCCGATTAGCACTTGTTAGTGATCACACAATATTTGTTAAGTCACATACAAGCAAATATTTAGGTCTTGTTAGACAACCAACGGAAAGGAGTCACAACACTACAACATCATATTGTATAACAACTGTAAACTCTTTTCATGCCTTAATCTTATAAGGTCGTAACACACAGAAAAACAAACAACATCCAAGCCGGTGTAAACCGGTAGACAACAGACTGCAAGAAAACCATACCTTGGTCCTTGCCTCGTTTCGTTTCCACCTTGAGAGAATCCTAAACACATTAGTAACGTCGGTTAATTAACGCACTAGTCCATTATTAACATTGTCTACTCAACATTACTAGTTTATTTTTATTTTACACTTGTTACAACTTTTCATCCTTTTAATTGCCTTTAAAACCCACCTAACATGTCTTACATAACCTTATTATGTCATTACTAACCAACTACTATTTTTAGATAACAATTCCCATCTTAAAACAATAGTTTTTGGTCCATACAGTGGCCTGTCCGAACTTGTGTCCGAGCTTCCAAGTTCGGACGCAAGCCGTGATTTTAGACAGAAAACAGACACACGTCCGAACTTATGTCCGGACTTCGGAAGTTCGGACGTGAGCCGAGAAAAATTTAGACAGAAATCCGTGCGTCCGAACATGTGTCCGGACTTCCCAAGTTCGGACACAGTTCGAGGATAATCCTAAGGATGGGTGGGTACGTCCGAACATGTGTCCGGACTTCCCAAGTTCGGACACTGTTCGCGAGTGAGAATTTTTTTACCCTACAGGGCCTGTCCGAACTTCCACATCCGGACGGAAGTTCGGACAAGGCACTATACTCCAATTTCTAAGCCTTTAAACACTTAACCAAATTTCCCCAAGGCCTCCAACACTTATAGTATCCTCTCCTTAAGTTTCTAAGTAGTATTCCTTGTCTATTCTAATCATTATACCAAGACATATCTTCTACACAACATTATTACTTAAACATCATTTCTTACAACCTAAAACTCTTTATGTCATCATTGAAATCTCTTTTTCTAAGCTTACACTTTCTCCTTATTTTACCAAAGTTTGCCTAAGTCTCAATCTAAGTCCCAAAGTGACTTTGGTACTTACTAAACCTCAAGCTCATGCCTAAGTCCTTGTCACACTCTAGGACACTTAAGACATTATATCTTCTCTAGTAAAACACCTAGTCATTTCCTAACACCTCTAACTCACCAAACCTTATGTAAACACTTGGAACTTCTTGGTTCTTACCTAAATTTTGACATGGATTCCCCTAGAACATTACTAAACCTAAACACTTTGTTTTCTCCATTAAACACACAAGAACATCTAGAATCACCAAGAACACTCTCCCACACAAAACTTTACTCAAATCACACCACATTACAATATAAGGCATAACCTAAATTGCATGGCACTTAGGCCCTTAAAATGCATGGCTCTTAGGCCCTTAAGGTGCTTAACTCTTAAAAACTGAATTTCCACAATATATTTGCCTTTGACCTGCAAATACACGCAACACACATATGCCTTTTACTAAGCTCTTGAGCACACTTTACTAAGTCATTCACCATTTGCTCTTTAGGTAGCTTTAATAAGCATTTATAAGCTCATTTCTCCTAAGGCATTAAACAACATTAAGTTAGTAGATTTACCTCTTTTTCCAAAACACTTCCTTCTTGTTTCCTTACAAATCCGTATGGTATTTTGATTCCTTTTCAAGTTCTAGACAATATACAAACACCATAATGAGTATTCAAGCTTTGAGCTTCATCTCATTGTAAACCCTAATTTTACATTGTTTCAAAAACATTAATGTAGTTGTTTTACCTTGATCTTTGGAGAGAGTTTGAATATATAACAAGAGAGGACTCCACCTAGTCCATGAAGAGTTGAAATGAAGCTAGAACAAAGTCACACAAAGAGCTATATCAATGTGTATTCTCGGTCAAGGTAAGAACATGGAGGAAACATGATTTTTCTTTGAGATTCCTTACCTAGAAGCAAAGGAGATCAACAATATGTCAAAAGACAAGCTCAAGCTCCTTCAATGGTGGAACACCTTGGCACCGAAATGGGGCTCTTGGAGTTTTGAGAAGATAGGAATGAAGAGCTTGATGAGAGGAAGAGATTGGTGGTGTTTGTTTTTTATTTGAACAAGTGAGCAAGATTTTACAAGAGGTCAAAGTGGGAGTTCTAATGGAGGTAGTAGTATTACCGAGAGAGAGCAGCAATAAGGAAGGAAGAAGAAGATTGTGACCATGGGAAATGAAGGAAGGAAAAGAGAGAATGAGATAGAATTTGCTTTTAAGAGATATTTATGCTTATAAAGTAAAAAGTAGTTTTAATTGGTTTGCTTTACTTACTTATTACATTAACTAGAGAGTGGTGAGTCACCACACTTATAAAAACCGGCCCCCTTTATTAGTATGAGGGTATTTTAGTCTTTGTTTGTCAATTTAATTACTTAATACAACATATGTTATAAACTAGCTTATAAAAATCACTATTCACCTAAACAAGGCACTTAGAAGTGAAATTTTTGATTTCCCATTAATATAGCCACCCAAATGTGATACTATATAGTACACTATATATTTAAGAGTAATGATGGACATTTAGCCACTCAAAACTCATTTACAAGACAATTTTTCAAAAATGTGCTTTAAGACTTCTTAAAGCACATTTTGTGTTTTAACTTGTTTTCAAGCTTGGTTTTCTTTGGTAATTGGTTTAATATGTTCATTAGTATATAAATGAGGTCTTGGTAAGTTCATTAGGTTTTACCCAAGCTTATTTCAAGCTTAGAGCACATTTTAGCTCTTATTGACTTTAAAGCACATTTAGACTCTTTTTAGTCTTAATAATTCATGTTTTAATGTTTAACCAACATACCAAGGTTTGGGGTATTTCAAAGAATGCAGTAGAGAATCATAAACCATGCTTATTAAAGTCAACTTAAACACAATCAGATTTGTTCATATAAGAGATATAGGATAGCAAAGAAATTTCCAAATTAAAAAGACTTTGTCACGCTTAGGCCTATTGACCATATCAGCCATGTAATCGGCTAGCTAATCAGATTTTCAGTTTAAAGCAGACTATAAAGGCTATATTAAAATTAACAGGACAATGAATCTAATTGAAGTAACACAAAAGCAAGCTGTCTGGACCTGTAATTTCAAGTGCTAACAGAAACAAGATCTAATAACCGCTTAATTTCAGAAATGATTCAGTAATGTAGTTTTAATACTGTTTAAGGATATGCAGACAGCAACATGATTTTTTAACAGATTTTGAATCTGAGCAGTTCAGATGTCTAACCGCTAACTTAGAAAGGAGATACAGCCTAACAATGTTTTCTTTTTTTGAACGCCCTGGTGTCAAATGGAGTAAGGGGCACGGCTAGAAGAATTTATTGCGACGAGCTTTTTTTTTTAAAAAAAAGAAACAACACAGATTGGAGCAGGAACGCTTCATCAAATTCTTAAGTCAACAATAGAGAAAAGATTCTTAGAAAGTAATCACATCTCTAGAAATCCGAAGCGCAAGTTTTGAGTAGGGACAATCATGTTTGACAAATTGCAGATATTAAGCCAGTATTTCAAGATCGATGGACTTATCTCAGTTTTTTAGCTGGTTGCTTGCTTAAAATTTTATCGATTGTCAATGCGTTTGGGAATTTATGCTTTGAGCTTGGATTTGAGACTCCGGTCTTGGCCTGGAAAGAAGACGTCATTTGGCTTTGATTCGGGGATATCGTCCAGTCTTGTACTGAGTCGCCCAGAGGACGTCACCCGATTGCTTGACGTCGCCCGGTTACTTTGGAAGACGATGACCGGAAGGAAACGACCGGTTACTTTGAAGGATGACGACCGGAAGGCAACGCCCGATTACTTTGGAAGATGACGACCGGAAGGCAACGGCCGGTTACTTTGGAAGATGACGACCGGAAGGCAATGGCCGGTTACTTTGGAAGATGACGACCGGAAGGCAACGGCCGGTTACTTTGGAAGATGACGACCGGAAGGCAATGGCCGGTTACTTTGGAAGATGACGACCGGAAGGCAACGACCGCACTAGTAGAAAAAACATTATATACCACGGTTATTTTGCTTATATACCACGGTTAAAAACCGTGGTATTTGCGGCCGTCGTAAATGCCAAAATATTATATACCACGGTTCAAAACCGTGGTTTTAAATGAAGATAAAAACCACGGTTCTATAAACCGTCATTTATAGTGAGTAATATATGACGGTTATTCTAAAAACCGTGGTATATAATGTAAAAAAAACACGGTTATAAACCACGGTTTGTAGGGCAACCGTCATTTATAGTACATGCCGGAGAGAATAAACCACGGTTTTTGGGGAACCGTGGTATATAACCGTCACGCCGGAGAGAATAAACCACGGTTATTCTAAAAACCATGGTATATAAGGTGAAAAAAACAACGAATAAACCACGGTTATACATGAAACCGTGGTTTATAGTCCATGAATTTTTCAAATCTTCGCCTTCAATCTGGAAATCTCAACAGAGCGCATATACAACAATGAAGATGCCAGATTATGTATGGAGGCGCAGTATGCTCCTTGTTCGCCGGTGGGTTCCAAAATTACTGTGAGGTTGAAGAAAATGGATGCGGCGTAGAGCATGTTCGCTGTTCACCGGCTGGGGTTGCAAAAATTACAATGAGTGAACATGAGGATGAAACGCAGAGCACGTTCCTTGTTCGCCAGTGTGGGTTGCAAAAATTACCATGAAAACAAGATAATGAGAGAGGTAGGAGCATGTTTCTTGTTCGCCAGTATGGGTAGCAAATTTACAGTGCGGTTGATATGGCATAGAGCATGTTCCTTATTCACTAGTATGGTTTGCGAAATTACCGGGAGGTTGAAGAGATGGCGTAGAGCATGTTCCATGTTCGCCGGCGTGGGTTGTAAAAATTACCGGGAGGTGAAGAGAATGAGGAAGAGGCGCGTTCAATCCTTGTTCGCCAGTGTGGGTTGCAATTACAGTAAGAGAAATATATAAGAGAACAAGAGAGCCGCGTTAATTTGGGCCGAAAATTAAAATTCCCGCTCAGACTATATACCACGGTTCTCCAAAAACCGTGGTTTATTCTCTCGAGAGTGACGGTTATATACCACGGTTCTTTAAAAACTGTGGTTTATTCTCTCCGGCGTGACGGTTATATACCACGGTTCTATAAAAACCGTGGTATATAGTCTGAGCGGGAATTTTAATTTTCGGCCCAAATTAATGCGGCTCTCTTTGTTTACTTATAACCACGGTTTATAGGGCAACCGTCATTTATAGTACATTCCGAAGAGAAGAGCCGCGTTAATTTGGGCCAAAAATTAAAATTCCCGCTTACTATATACCACGGTTCTAAAAAAACCGTGGTTTATTCTCTCCGGTGTGACGGTTATATACCACGGTTCTTAAAGAACCGTGGTTTATTCTCTCCGGCGTGACGGTTATATACCACGGTTCTCCAAAAACCGTGGTTTATTCTCTCCGGCGTGACGGTTATATACCACGGTTCTCCAAAAACCGTGGTTTATTCTCTCCGGCATGTACTATAAATGACGGTTGCCCTACAAACCGTGGTTTATAAATAAACTATATACCACGGTTCTCCAAAAACCGTGGTTTATTCTCTCCGGCGTGTACTATAAATGACGGTTTCCCTAGAAACCGTGGTTTATAAACTTTAAACCACGGTTTTTCATTTAACCGTGGTTTAAGTGTCGTCATTTAAAATGTTTTTTCTACTAGTGCCGGTTACTTTGGAAGATGACGATCGGAAGGCAATGGCCGGTTACTTTGGAAGATGACAACCGGAAGGCAACGACCGGTTACTTTGGAAGATGATGACCGGAAGGCAATGGCCGGTTACTTTGGAAGATGACGACCGGAAGGTAATGGCCGGAACCAAATGAAAAGGTTTCAGTGGGTGGAAAAGTCTGAATACTTTTTCAACCGCCTGGTCTTGATCCAAGTTAGGATGCCATCCTTGTCGCAGATGCCTTGCTTATTTCAGAGCATGCTAATGCCCGGTTACAGACCGAAACGCCTAGGAGTTGCTACGCCCGGTTTCATGCCGGAAAGATGCCACACCCGGTCTCGAGCCGGATAGATGCCACGCCCGATCTTTAGCCAAAGAGATGGCGATGGTGCGGCCGGTCTCACGCTCAAACCAAATCGATGTTGCGCCCGACCTTACACCAATTTGATGACGATGGTGCGCTTGGTCTTACGCTTAAACCAAAATCAATGTTGCATTCATGAAAGAACATAGCATCGCGCATTTGTGATGCCCAGGCAGAATGTTCCCAGGAGGAAGGCTTTTCCTTTCGCCTAGCTCTCAATCAAAGCGATGTTGAGGCATTTCTTTTTTCCAGATCTGCTATAGTATGAGGAATTTGTCGAATTTGACCCGTTGATATTCTTCTCCGCCGGTTGACACGCCTGAGATCCCTAAATCATCGGTGAAATCATTTTCCACCCCTTATTCTTTCCGTTCTCATATCGGCGTGAGACTATTCCTAAAAAAATCAATATGAATTAGTCGATATTCTTCATTCGATTGAAGTGTTACTAATGAGTAAATCAACACGTAGGAGATAAGAGTTTAAGAGAGAGTGGAATAAATGCAGCAAAGAGGCTTTATCCATCTTTTGGTTGATTAAGCGATCGACGGGAGTGCCAAGTTTTCTTGATCTCAATCGATCGATCCTTCCACTTCTTGTTTTTGATCTGCACTTTGCAAGAGCTAGCTTTCCACTTCTTGATTTTGATTTGCACTCTACGAACAAGAGCTATCTATCCTTGGTAGCTCTGGTTCCTTCGCTTCGTACTGGGGCTCTCAAAAGATTCAACCGGTGCAAATCTTGTGGCCCGGTTTCTTGATAATGTCAAGGTTCTTATATCCTCGACTAGCTCCGAGTTTTCTTCCTCGATTGATTTTTCTGCAAGTATCTTCGAGTTCGATCCTTGCTTTAGGCCTCCCTAGTGATTGACGATTTCGCCGCTATCGACCCCGACAATTTCATTCTTTGTGAAGACTTATGATCCCGCTGGCTCTTTGAAGATTTTACCGAAGCGAACTCCTGAAACTTGAACGTTTGTACCTCAAAGATCGTGATGAACACTTTCAACCTACTCTGTTTGAATCGGGAATCGTAAACCTACGCCTTTTTCTTTATGAATTTGATGAATTCCTTTGATTTAAAACTTCCAACAAAAGATCTACTCCCCGTCGTGGCTAGATCGTGGTTACCTATCCGGTTGTTCGTTTCCCACAGACGGCGCCAAATGAAAAGGTATAATTTGTCCCTCAAATCTCTCAAATGAAAAGAACACCGAGAGTTATAGTGGTTCGGCCAATGATCCGGCCTACATCCACTTCTTGACAATATCTTTATTCCTTTCCTTGGTGTTACATGTTTAGAGAGCTTTCTAGTGTTTGCTTTCCCTTCTCAAGTTGTGTCCTTACAAGTGAGCCCCCCATCTCTATTTATAGACTTTCTAGGGTGAAGTCTCCCTCTAAACCCTTGAACATGTAGCATTGTTTTATAGGAGCTGCCTTCCTAACTTTGACACTTTCCTCCTTGTAAAGCCTTCCGGTCCAAAAGTGTGGGGTACGGGGTACGATGCCCGGATGTGGAATACGAGACACGGGATGTGGTGCCCAGACGTAGAGTGCCGGGTGCGGGATCCTGGACCTAGCCATGAGGTCTAGTGCCCGAACTTAGTACTGTTACGGGATCCGGATTGACGCTTGGTGTCCAGATTGGAACCTGAACAGGGTCCTGAAGGGGGCCTGGGGCTTGAGCCGGGATCTAAGGTTTGGACCGTCTTGGCTCTTCAGTCTCGTCATATTTTTTCCCTCTTCATACTCAATAAGTAATTAACCGACATTATCAATTATGCTTAGGAGCTTCGTTTGGCGGGACTCATACGCAGCAAGGACCAAGGTATGGTTTTCTTGCAACCTGTGTCCTACCGGATTACACCGGCTTGTATGCCAATGTGTTTTCTGAATGTTTGCCACGTTATAAGATAAAAATATGTAATGAGTTTACAGTAATTCATATAAGTGGCGTGTCTAGTTCCGATACCATTTAACCTCGAAAGTGTTAAACCTTAGCTAACTGAGTCTAGGATCACATGAGAGATCGGTATCCGGATTTAACGACCCGAACCATGGGACGTTCTAACCACGGCTATGCGTGAGTTAATTGTGTGATGTTTGTGTGTGAATGTATGGACCTCCCTTGTGCATTTAACCCAGTTGTAATACCTTATGGTGTGTGGGTGTAATAGGTTCCATAATGGAGCTCTAACTGTTTACTTATAAGTATATATGTACTAATGGGGGGTGAGGAATCCGGTCGTTCCGGTCGCGCGTTGTATGGGAGTGGGTATCCTTCCTTGCTTTACCTTCCTCTCTGTTATGGTTGTTTTTCCTTCTTGGATTACAATCTCCCACTAGCTTACTCCAAAGCTTAGCTATTCTGACTTATGATCGGTCTAGGGGGAACTTGTGTTTGTGTGGTGTGTTCGGGTCACTATATCAGATCCATCATTAAGTTAAGTTTCTCGTCTGACTATTAGAACGGTAACAAGTGTTGTATAACGAGCTTAACGTGAGGGTGACATCATTCTCTAGGCTCACAAGTGAATTAACTATGTTTGGGTCGGTTCCTAGAGAACCGTTCCCGTTATGTTATATGTTATTGTTGTACTGCAATTCCTATTGCAACGTTATGTTATATGTACGTTGAAACGTGAAATGTGTTGTTATGTGGAGTATGTGGATCATGGATATGAATCCCAGTTTATAAAAGAGACGTTTATGGATAACCCGACTAGTGGGTAAGTGTCGTCTATCGAGGAAATAGCTCCATTAGAGGAGAAACACTCTAGGGTCAAAGAACACAAAGAGTGATTTATTAAGTGTAGATGTGTTGTCTGTATTTGTTGTGACCACTGTTGTGGATTGTAATGTGTTGTGTGTTTATGGTGTACATGCATGATTTAAATATAATCAACCGCATGCTAAGACGACAAATAGTTGTGTGTGGCCCGGTAGCGTGCGGGCTGCGGGATTACCATACCAGCAAAGGTGCTGAGCCCCTTGGGGGCCACCCTTTTCTTATCTTTCCTACTTCAGGTACAAGGAGCTGGAGGCCGTTTGAGAGTAGGACGGGGTAGTCGTTTGTACATGGGTAGCCATTTAAATTGTTTATGTATCGTAGGTGTAGTAAGACCGAAATCGTTATCGGCATTAGTTTGTAAATACTCGGTACAGTTGGAACGTTTATATATGTTGGTTGTTGTTAATGGAAAGGGATAGTAATGTGTAGATGCTCGGGAATCTAGTCCATCAGACCGATACAATGTATATGTATTAGCCTTGTTAGCCACGTGGGTGGCTAACGGCGTGTAACACCATTGAGTTAAGTAATGTGATGAGTCAAGTTTTCCGCTGCGATTTGTTATTAAGTGTATGGTTATAGTTGGGGGTGTTACAAAAAGTGGTATCTGAGCGAAGTATCGCTCTGATGACTGAATTACCAAGCTTAGGAAGTACCGAGTTAGGATTTAAGCACTTTGGGTTAAGGGTTGAGTGATAGCGTAAGAGGTACGCTAGTTAGGAAGTACCAGTGTGTACTGGAAACCTACAATATCCATCCCGCCCTCCACAATCCCTGTTTTATAACTCGGGGAAGAACGCCAGAGAGATGAAAGTCTTCTCTTACTCGGGAATACCCGATCTGGCTATTGTTAAGTATCTCTATAAGTACGGAGAACCTGTCATACGGTAGATTCCGAAAACTAGGAATCCCGGAGACGGTTTCTGTCTGAACAATGTTAACCACATTTAATAGCGAAGAATGAAGAATCTTGTGCATAGAAGAATGGAATTTCCGACAACCTGGGTCGACATACCGAGCAGTCGAGAATAACCAGCTTGCTACGCACCAACTGTGCACCAGGCAAGAAGTGAAGTAATAGAACCCGAGACGAGTGTCTACAGGACTACAAATGCTAAATAATGACACCAACGATATACCAACCGACTAAGGAACTACAACGTAGTACCCAAACAAGAGTCAAGTCTCAGTAACCACGATAAATGCGTGGAACGGGCTACGAAGAGGATACAATACTAAGAAAAAGGGGTCTCCAAGAACGGGGAACACCCCAGTTAATGATTGTCATGTGAAGACAATGAGAAGTCGCCCAGATGGTTTAATGTCAAGACTGTAAGATTAAAGTAAGAGCCAACAAGGCCACTGAATACGGTGCAGATAAAAACAATACCGCAACCGGTAAATATTGAACCGATAAGCCAGTTAGCATGGCGCACTAGCCATGGCAAGTGCTGCTATAATAGGGCTGTTCGGGAAAATTTTAACAAGTACGAAGTACTTAGTAAAGTACCCAGAGGTTAAGTGACGGATCATCATAACCGTGGAAGGGCTTAACAGCCTAACCAATGTATGTGGGAATAAACCAGTCAGCAAGAAGCTAGACTCAGTTAAGGTAAGAAGACATTGTGAAACCACGAGAATTTTTCTTTCAAACTCAGATTTATTTCAACTCTTTTCTTTCAAAAACCAACATTTTCTTTCAAACATATACATATTTCTAACCTTCTTTTAAACCAAACCAGAGGACCTACGCCGGCCTCAGTGCCACATAGTAGGTAAGTTGTACTCAGTTCACTTTTGAATAACCGGACGGAACCCGGTAAACCCAAGGGTAGCAACCCGAGGGAATGGATGGAGTTCATAATGATACAACGGTCGATAAACCTTCCCTTGATTAAGTTCGGGAAGCACGGAATGCATAATGTCACAGGACAATATAAGGGAGTTGACAATAGAATATTTCACCTAGGCGTGTGACGGACACTACGAGTGTACCAACTGTAATATGGGACAACCGCACTCCGATAGGAGCATGTGGGCCTGACAGACCTACCTATGGGTTAGTCGGGTAAGTAGCAATGTATCAGCAGGGTACCCCACATATGTACACGAGTAGAGTCAGAAACACGGGAAGTAGTCGACTCCATACTACGGTCAGCAGTAAAAGTCAAGTAAGAGCTAAGGATTACCACGAATGGTTGAAGTAAAAGAACTCAGTTAATTTAACGAGACTAAAAGAGTAAGTGAATTTATTTCAAGGAAATGTTTAAGAGTCGGGAGGTGCGAAGTGCACTGACTGCTATGTAAAGACATCGGATATGTTTTAAGAATCTTCAGGGATAAAACATAATAGCTGGAACGGTGACCCAGCCTGTGCATGGCAAGGCAGATGCCTAATGTGGACACATTAATGTGCAATGAACGGGATGAAACTCCTGGAATGATCACCTGGACTACCAGGGAATATCGATCTTCACAGACGAGGATAGAAAACCCAGCTAAGAAACACAAGGGTTGAAACTAACACCCAGTTTAGACATAAGTTGTCAGGAGATGGACTGACAATCCTAAGGGGCATCCCATGAAAGGAAACATGATGCAACGACCTTGTCATGCAGCCCAATACAACCTCTAAACCATGTAATGTTGTACAGAGAAGTACATGTGTGTGAACAGCTTACATTGAGCAGAGATCGAAGCAGTAAGGCTTATAAGCCACAAATAAAGTGTGATATGTAAATTTGATCGATTGCAGAAGTTTGTGTTGTACAACTAAATAGAGTAGAGAATGAACCACTACTTTAAGAGTGGGGATACCTCTCGATATTGTGAAACCGCAGGAGCGGTAGTTATGTGAACAAAGTTCAGGGAATGTGTTAAGGGGTGACCATATTGTTATTATCCAAGAATGATTGGAATAAGAGTAATACGAAAAGAAGTGTTTGTACCACTTGCGGGGACCAGAGGAGTAATAAGTTTAATAGCAACCACTATAGGTGTGTGATGCTAAATGTTTAGTGAACAACGCACAAAGAGCACAACAGCCAAATAAGTGGCGAAACACAGAGTGATGGCGGAAGCTAATACAATAACGGATGCAGCGTAAGTTGATGTTGTATAATGAGTAAGGATACGGTGCGCAATAAGCGACCGTTATATAAGTATTGTTAAATGATAATATGGCAAATAAGATCGGTTGTGAGTTAAACTCTGTGGAGATGCAAGGTAAGTAATGATAAACAGACTGGGTAATAAGTCAGTAGTCGGTACTATGTGATAAGGAACTCAGTGTGAATTCCTATTGCAATCGCATAAGAGATTTACTGTCAAGAGTTTACGCCTCTGCACTCTGTATGACTGAGTGTTTTGGTATTGCATTTGCGCAGTAATGATCGAGTGGGATAGCTAGGACTTGGGAAATGTTAATGGTGGTGGAAGTAGAAAGAGACTTATAACACTATAATGACCGATACATAGGTAATGCAAGGTCGTACCAAAGAAAGAATACTTGAACAAGAACCAAATGTGGAGGTGTGATTAGCAATAAGTGACTGTAGTAACACGGGATACCAAATATCGGTATGGAATATACCTCAAGTGTGGGAAATAACCGAGAGAGCACTACACATTGGGTAGTAGCTCAACCTCAACCGACAGTAAGTCGGAAGGAATCAAGTCAATCATTGTGAAATACGTAGCAGTTTACGCAGTAAGCTATTAGAGAAGTGGATGGAAAGTTTGTAACTCACCGAATTCCCTCACGGTAAGAGATACCATGCGTCAGTTGAGAAACCATTATTACAATAAATGGCTAATTATTAGAGTTCTGCAGTAGAGGCCAATGAAACCATACTTCAGATACCGAATATGCATCGTGAATACGAAGAAATGGCCAATTATCAACGCCTAGAAGCCGCACCGGCCAGAACCGAAACCGGTTATGAGTTAAACAAACTCCATTGGGAATTCTTGGTTTAGGGACTAAACCGCCAATATGGTTAAGATACTCTAACAACTACACATTGTATAACAGACCGCGTGGAAGTTGAAACACTTCACGATGGTAGAACTTTTTAAACCAATATCCAGTGGTTGATTACGTGGGCGTAATCCCTTTTAAGGGGGGTAGAGCGTAAAACCGCTTAGTGTGTTTTACCGTACAAGTGTACGTGAACCATGGTGTGCATAGCACAAAATAATTGTTTGGATGATTGGTGCGTGCGTTACATAAACCTACACATTCATTCATGGTTTAATTGTGGTAATTGCGCACAGAAGATGCGAATTCCATTGTGATAAGTGTGTTTATTTTGTTAACAGTTGTGTGTGAGGGTACAAGTGTAAGGGAGTAAAGAAACTCCCGGGGAACAAAAACCCTGACAGTGTATAAATGTAAAACCGTGTGTGTATTTTGATAAAATATATGTATATATATACAATATTGTGATTCATGAAGGGGTATGAAATCAACATAGAACCTAGCGAGAATAAGATTCCCTAGCTAACAAGATTAAAGTGAATGGAGATAACTGATAGACGGAGTTCTATCCCTTGGAAATGTAATGATTATGACTAGAAGGATTAAAAGATAGAAAAATGGTATATGCTTGAATTAGTTGATGTTTGAAATTGAAGTGGGAGGTGAAACTTGATTTTCATGAGATCAAGGGAAGCCGAACACAAATTAGGGTGGAAGGATAGTTCAACACTGATGCTGATCACATCAGGGTTGGATGATTCTTGAAGCTCCCTATAAGTGGTCACAAATAACCACGCGAAGGAAAAGAAATAAAGAGCATAAGTTGAACTTGGAGTTGTATGTGTTTTCAAAAAGGATTTTGAATCGGTATTTATAAAACGTCGATAGATACTTTACATAATGAAAGTTCTCTTATACTTAACCTAGTAAGGAATATTTTTGTAGTACTTGCTCACGAACCGAGGATGTATGAGCCCTTGTCTTCGGACCGGTGACATGAGAAGTATGTATATTAAAAATTAAGTGATTGTTTTTGATCTCCCAAAGGAACGGGGACCAGAAGGTGTCCATCATGACCGGGTTCTGCGGGATCACAATGTATATGTACTCGACATGGGACAATAGCCCATGAAGAGATGTAAAAGGAATTTTCGATTGTTATACATGCTAAGACATGTTGTGTGGTATATGTAATAAATATTATTTTGACCTTGAGTCCTAATGTGGTTGAGTTCTGAAATTAGTTATGTTACCCAGACCTATGAGTCTAAATGTTGTTGTGTTACCTAGACCTATGTGTCTAAATATTGTTATGTTACCCAGACCTGAGAGTCTAAGGGTTGTTATGTAAGTAAAATGTTGTTAAGATACCCGGACCGTTGAGTCCGAGGTTATCATGTAAGTATGTTATGTTATGTATGGAAGTGTATATGTTACCCAGACCGTTAAGTCCAAGGGTGTGATGTAAAGTGTGTTTGGTTATGGAAGATTATTTTGAAAGTATACCTGTGTTCTAATCCAAACGATGCGTGGGAAATGTGAACTTCGAGGACGAAGTTCTTTTAAGGGGGGTAAATTGAAATACCCCAAACCTTGATATGTTGTTTAAACATTAAACTATGGTATGTTAAGGTTAAAAAGTGCCTTAGAAGCATTAGTGAACAATTTAAATCATAGTAAAAACAATAAAGCACTAAAAGACAGTTTGAGCAAAAACATGCTCTAAGCTTGGAGTCAACTTGGTTAGGACCTAAAGAGCCTACCAAGACTTAATAATATTCAATTATGATTTAATAAGGCTAATTAAGTTATTAGGAAACTTTGGCTGACAATTAAACCAAACAAAACACAAATAAATACCTTAAAGTCAATATGGGAGAAAATGTGCTCTAAGCTTGGGATAAGTTTGTATAAGACCTAAAGGTCATACGTATACCTTATTTACATGTTAATGAACGTATTAAATCAATTACTAAAGAAAACCAAGCTTGAAAACAAGTTAAAACACAAAATGTGCTTTAAGGAGTCTTAAAGCACATTTTTGAAAAATTGTCTTGTAAATGAGTTTTGAGTGGCTAGATGACCATCATTACTCTTTAATTAATATGTGTACTATTTAGTATCACATTAGGAAGTCTAAATCAATGGGAAATCAAAAATATCACAATTATGTGCCTTGGTTAGTGAATAGTAACCAAATAGTGCTAGTTTAAGACTTTGGTCAATGTAAGTCAACTAGGTGGTCAACAAAGACCATAAAACACCCCATTGACTAAGGGGGGCCGGTTTTCATGTGTGACTCACCACACTTAAACAAATAAATGAGCTAGTAAAGTAATAAAGCAAAAGAACTATTTGCTTTTAAACATAAATATCTTAACAAAGAGTACTCTCTCACCTCATTCTCTTATTTTCCTCCATCCTCACCGATTTCTTCATCTTCTCCCAAGCCCCCATCATTTTTTCTACAGCAAACCACATCATCTCCAACATCCATAGCTTGTAACTTTTAGCTCCATGGTCCAAATTCAATTTCAAGACCACCATTCTTCTAGCTAGACCAAGCTCTACACTTCTATCTTTTTAAATCTTCAAGAGCTCCATTTCGGTGCCATGGAGATCCACCATTGAAGGAGCTTGAGCTCATATTTTCATGCCTTGTCATTCTCCTTTGCTTCAAGGTAAGGACACCAATGAAAAACAACATTTTCCCTTGTTTTTGAATATGTCCGAAAATTCACCATTAATGGTGTCTCTTCTTGTTCTTCCATAGCTCCATTTCAACTTTCAATGGACAAGGAGGAGTCCTCTCTTGTTACTTATTCAAGCTCTCTTATATTTCCAACGTAAAACAACTATCCTATTGTGTTAAGACAATATATATAAACTAGGGTTTGTATATGAGTTTAAGTATGAATTCTTAAGCTCATTACCCTTATATGTGTGTGTGGATAGAAGGTTGACAAGTGATCAAGTCCCTTGCTAATCTTCAATCCAATGAAACAAGAAAGAAGTTTGGGAAGAGAAGAGGTAACAAACCTATCTTGATGTAATTATGTGTCTTAGGAAATTGAGTTTTGAGTTGCTTGATAAAATACCTAAGAAGCCAATGACAAATGAGCTAGTGAATCATTCTAAAGGAGATTATTAAGGGCATATGTATTGTTGGGTGTAATTGCAGGTCAAGGCAAATATAATGTGGGAAATTCAGTGTTTATGGTTTATGCAATTTAACGGCCTAAGAGCCATGTTATTTAAGGGCCTAAGTGCCAAGCAATTTGAATTATGCACTATATTGTAATGAAGTGTGATTCGGTGAAGTTTTGTGTATAAGAATGTTCTTGATCGATTTAGGTGTTCTTGAATGTCAAAAGGTGAAGACCTAAGTGTTTGGGTGTGAGAATATACAAGAGAAGCTGTGGCAAAATTTAGTTGATAAACAAAGGAGCTTATGTGTTGTAATGAGATTTTATGACCTAGAAGGTGCTAGGAATGGTTAAGTGTAAAGATGGTGAGAGAAGGTGAATTAAGGTTTTCTTAAGTGTTATGATGCCTTGGGCATAGTCTTGGAGGATTTAGTAGTTAAATGAGTGTTATATACACATCAAAGTCATGTTATGAGAAGTATAAAGTCTTGTGCAAATTTCGGTAAACATAGGACGTATAATACCTTGAAAAGGATTAAGTGTGAACATGTGGGAAAGACTTGAAGAGGTTGTGTAAAGGAAGAGATGTGGATGGAAAATAATGCTTGGGAGTGGTCGTCATGTTGAGAAGAAACACCTTGGTTAGCCTAAGTTGTAGGTGTGCATTACCACCTATAAATCCTAAGGAAAAACATTACAAGTGCTAGGAATTTTGAAAGAAAATGAGTAAGTGTTTAAGTTGTTATAAGATGAGTTTTATGGATATTATATGAGGGTATGAGTGTGCCAAATGGTGTTGGAAAACATTGGAAGGCTTGAGGAAAAGTTTGGAGAAGGTTTGGCAATTTTTGGGCATGTTCTGGTGTCGACCGACCCAAGGTTGGGTCGGACGGCCTCTGTAAGACACCAGTAAGTGGTTTTGGAACGGTCCGACCCAGGGGACTTGGGTCGGACATGGGTCGGTCGGGTGAGTTTAAAAGACGGATGAATTTCTGGATTGGCCCGACCCAGAGGATTTGGGTCGGACGTGGGTCGAACGGAGTGGAATTTTCAAATCCGAGAATTACTGGAACGGACCGACCCAGTTTGAAATACCCCAAACCTTAATATGTTAATTAATTATGTAATTGTGATATTTTAAGGCTAATTAAGTCCTTAAAAATATTGGTGAAGAAATAAAACCAAAAAGAAAAAGAAAAGGCGCAAAAGTCACAAAACGTGAAAACACGTGCTATATAACCATAGGAGTTATATAATCTTAAATAAGGTCCCAAATGGATTCCTAAGACTTATTTAGTCACTAAGAACATGTGGGAAAAATTCCCGAAGGAAACGGATCCAAATTGTGGACTAAAAACGCAAAACAAGCTTAAAGCACGTTTTTCGAGGAAACCGAAAATGTGATTTTAAACGGGTTTAATGGACTCGTAAAAATTTAAAGTTCATTATATAAATATAATTAAACATTAATGAAGGTCTAGAACCATTAAAATTAATTAAACGAAAAATCCGGAAAACAGGTCCCGGACTAGTGAATAGTAACTGTTCGGATTTATGGGTGTTAAATTGCTAAGTGACCAAACTGCCCCTTATTTATATTTGGGTAAAAATCTGGACTTATTGAGTCCCTCACGTTTTTGTCTCCTCCCTTACCTTAATTCACTCCTACCAAAGACAAAAAAATAAAGTGCAGTAAAAGCACTTTTACTATTCTCTCTCTTCTTTTTCTCATTTCTCTCCTCTCTGTCGTATTCCTCTACTTCTTCCCAGCGCCTCTCTATTCTTCTTCTTCCTCATATGGCGATTCCAGTAAACCCTCATGAGCTCCACCTTCAACTTCCTTGTTCTACCAATATACAAGCTTAAAATCATAAAATAAATACACCACAATATTCCTCTCACCTTGGAGCATCTTTTCCACCCTTTAAAAGCTTCAAACTCCAAACTTCAACTACATGGCTGTAGCTCATTTTGAGCTAAAGACCACCTCATTTTGTAGCTAGACCATTCCTTGTTGGTCCTAAGGTAAGAAAATCATCAAAGGCACCTCTTTTCCCCTTATTTTCTCCATTTTCATTTTTCTCAGTTTTAAACTCCACGTTTCATCCATGTAGCAGCCGTGTGAAATTTCAAAGTGTTGGAAGTTGCTATTTTTGATTGCCAAGTTACTCCATTGGAGTAAAGAATGTAATCCTCTTCATTTCTATACCTAGACATTTCTTGATTCTAGGGTTAGTTAAGAGTTTGTTTAACCTCTTAATATTCATTACTATTTCATTGGGTTTGGTCACTAGATTAGCATTTAAACCCACTGTAACCGGTTGTGAAACAAAGAGAAGAAGGAGGAGGAAAGTCTTGAAAGAAAACTCAAGGTAAACAACTTACCTTAAACTAACGTGTGTTTTGTGAATGTATTTGTTTGAGCAAATAAATGTGATAAATGTTGGGTGTAGTGCAGGTGTTGCTAATAATATGAGGAAATTCAGTGTTTAAATTAATGTTGTTTAAGGGCCAAGAGCCAAGCTTTTAAGGTTTATGCACATTGTGGTTATTATTGTGAAAGTGTTGGAATGGATGTGTTCTAAGTGTCTAGAATGAGTGTGGTGGTTGGATTAATGCAAATGTGCTTGACAAGGTGTGTGAGGATGATAGAAATATGGGGAACCTCTGTCAAAATTCATGTAGAACACTAGGTGTTTTAAGTGTTTGTGAAGGGGAAAGAGTTTAGAACTAAACAGGTGCTGTTAGAAACCAACTTAAGTAAATATACATCTTAGGGCTAGAATTGGAGTAAATGGTGTAAGAAGAATACAAGGAGTATATGGGTTGTGAGCTAACTGAAAGGAGTGAAGATGATGAACAGAAATGTAATTAGGAACCTAGGAAACAAAGTGCAAGTTCTAGGTGAGATAAGTGTGAAAAATTGGGTGAATATAATCAAGAATTGGGTGATGATTTAGACAAGGGATTAGGGAGGTTTAAGGTGCCAAATTAGTGTTAAAACATGTTAGAATTTATGTGGAAAGATTAAGAGAAGATTAGGTTTGGATTAGAGGTTGAAAAGTGGCTGAAAAACAACATTCTGGAGTAAAATGGGAGTGGTCCGGGTTTGCAAACTGGTACCTAAACCCGGACCACCCCAAAAACACACCCGAGACTTAAATCTGTATGTGGTCCGGGTTTGTAAACTCGGACACAAACCCGGACCAGGTGAAAAAAGAGGCAGAAAGTATTTCGACGGTATGGTCCGGGTTTGTAAACTCGGACACAAACCCGGACCACCCTAAAAATGTGCCAGAGAGTGTTTTAAAGCATTTCCAAGGTGGGGATTTGAATGTTAATGATAATATATGATTGTTAAGACATGTTTGGTGACTTTTAATGACCATTAGGAAGATGATTAAGTGTAACTTAAGTGTGAAAGTATGTAACATAATTATGTGAAGTAATTAACTAATTAGAAGTTAAACACGGTAATTAACCAACATCACTAATTATGTATAGGAGCTACTTTCGGTGGTGAACGAACGCAGCAAGGACCAAGGTATGGTTTTCTTGCAGTCTGTTGCCTACCGGTTTACACCGGCTTGTGTGTTGTTTGTTTTTCTGTGTGTTTATGACTTTGTAAGATTAAATCATGAAACGAGTTTACAGTCATTATTACTAATGTGATGTGTGCGTACTGATACCGGTAACATCGAATGCGTGCTAACTGTTAATTAACCCAAGCTAGGAAACGTAAGAGAACGGTATCCGGTAATAACGTTTCCAACCTAAGGAACGTTCTAACCACGGCTATGTGTGTTTAGTTGTTGTTTGTATTGCTGAATCATGCCTTGTTTCCCTCGTATGTCTAACTGGACTTAAAACACTTATTTGTGTGAGGTTGTGTTAAGCTCCCACTATGGGACTTCTAACAAGTGCTAACCGGGGAGTGAGGAATCCGGTCGTTCCGGTCACGCGTGTATGTACGGGGGTCGATATCTGAATCAGATTCGGCTCTCTCCTTATGTTAGGGTTGTTTTCCCTTTTGGGATTTCGACCTCCCATTAGCTTAGCCAAAGCTTACCTACCTGACTTCCACTCGGGCTAGGGGGAAATTATGTGTTGATGTGTACGGGTCACTACACCCGTCTCATCTTTTAAGTTAAGTTATTCATTCGACTAACAAAATAGTAATGTGATATGTGTTAAGCTTAACATGAGGATGAAGTCATTCTCTAGGCTTACAAGTTGACTAACCATGTTGGTTGTTTTCTAAAGTGAGTTGTTTCACTATGTATATGTGTTGTTATTGTTCTGCAATAATTCTTGCTAAATATATGCATGTTGTATGTTAAAATCAACGCCATGTCATCATGACAAATAGTTGCGTGTATCCCGGTAGTCAGCGGGCTGCACGTTAATCATGCCAGCAAAGGTTGCTGACCCCCTTTGGGGGCTATGTTTATTTGCAGGATGAGGATCGAGGAATCAGAATGGCTTTAGATCCTATGTTGTTGATACTTTTGTTATTTTGGATGTTGAACCCGAGTAGTGACTGTACACTCGAGGTTGCATATATGGTGGATGTAGAATTATATTGGTGATTTTGTACATTAACACTCGGTATATTGTGATTCTTTTTGGATGGGTGATTTTTGGAAGGTTGTAATTATGCTCGGGATTCTTGTAATCAGACCGATACATTGTATGTAACAGCCTGTTAGCCACGTGGGTGGATAACGGCGTGTAACACCGCCCTTTTTGGTATATAGTTAAGTTATGATTTCCGCTGCGATTATTGACTAAGTGTGGAGTTTATGGTTGGGGTGTTACAAAAAGTGGTATCAGAGCGAAGTATCGCTCTGATTACCGATTACCGAGCTTAGGGCTATACCAAGTTAGGAAATTTAAACCTTGTCGTCCAAAGGACGTTATAAACAAGTGATACGATAAGTTTGTAAGCACAATACTAATGTGCTCTCAAGTATGTTCAGATGGCAGGGCGACCACGTGGACGAGGCCGCAGAGGGCCTGGTCCAGGAGACACGGGGGATAACCCTACCGCACAGATGATGGCCGAAGCCGTGGCGGCCGCCCTGGCCCAAGTAGTACCTCAAATAGTAGCTGCAGTGCAGCAAGGGCAGCAACAGCCCGTTGGTCAGGATCAACCAGAACCACCACCACCACAGCCACGTGAGACCAATTGGGTGAAAGCGTTGGCCGACTTAAGACCCCCGTCTTTTAAAGGGGAGACCGACCCTTCCAAACTAGAGGCGTACATCACGGAACTCGAGACCGCCTACGAGACCTTGGCTGTTCCGGCTGATGCCAAGGTCCGACTTGCTGCTTTTTATTTGAAGGGTTCGGCTAGGAATTGGTGGAAACTTGTACGGGCCGAGAAAGTGGCCGACCCGGATTTTGGATGGGAGCAGTACACGGCGTTGCTACGGGCCAAGTACTACCCAGTGCATGTGCAAGAGGCAAAGCGCCTGGAGCTTGACAGTTTGAAGCAAGGGGACAAAATGACGGTGGACGACTACTACACCGCCTTCACCGACCTTGTTCATCTTCTACCCGACCTAGGTTACTCGAACCGGGTCTTAGTGAACCGCTTCTACAGTGGGTTGAGCCACCGCCTACGCTACGGCATGGGGCCAGCCGAGTACAATACCTTGCAGGTATTTTCAAATAATGCTTAAGTGTGAACGAGTTATGTTATATATGAGTGTGTAAATGTGTGCAGGGCATGAACTAACACCTTGGACCTCAGGAGTGCTATCATGCCGCTGCTAAGGTGGAGATCACCGTCCGTCTGAGGGACGAGGAGAATGCGCATAAGCGCAAGGCCACGAGCGAGGGCCAAAGCACGCAGGGGTACCAAGGAGGGAAGAAGAGGAAACCTTACCCTCAGCCCCAGAAGGGCCAGCATCAGGATGACAAGGGCCAAGCCCAGACCTCCACCGCTAAGGAGCCGCTGAAGCTCACCTATGACTATACGGCTAAGCCCTTACGCTCTCACCCGCCCAAGGGTAACTAATTAATTCCGAATACCGAATTCAAGTATTTATTGCTATATTGTGAAGTGTGTACTGAATGTGTAATGTGTTAGCAGCCAGTACGGGCTCTGGGCCGGAGCGCCACTCCTTCTGTAAGTGGTGCAAAGGTGACCATCCCGGCAAGGATTGCAAAGGGAATGATGTGCAGTGTCACTACTGCAAGAAGCTGGGACACCGTGACTTCGAGTGCTACCAGAACCCTGATGGCAGAAACTATAGGCCTAGGGGGCAGTGGAAGGGTAAGACCGTCGCGACCACAGAAGGCCCGAAATCTACCTATCAGCCATCCTCAGGGCAAGGGAACACTGATTCCCAGAAGGGGAAGGGGCCGGGAGCAGGCAAGGCTGCCCTGAATGTAGCGGACCGGTCAGAGGCTCCAGGACCCTCTTCTAGACCAGGTACCACCTAAACCGTTAAGTGAAATAAGTAATTGCTTACCGCATTTCATGCATGTGTACTAGCGAGTCTAAAATGTACAACCATGTGAGTGATGAGTTAAAATATAATGAGAAACCACCTAAATTAGGTAATTCTAAACCTTAGGAACTTTCAATATTTGTTATCCAATCCCACCCACACCGACCCTTGGAGGGACCACCATCGACATCACCGACTATCCGACGGAACAGTGTCAGGTTATCCAGCCAGGTATGATATTATTCAGAGGATACCTGACACCCGAAGCACAAATCCATATCATTCGACGATGCAACGAGCTTGGAGCAGCACCTGGAGGTTTCTACACACCTGAGTATCCAAGTGGGGCGAAAATGAATTTAAAGATGATGTGCATGGGTAAGGATTGGAACCCTTACACCAAGACATATCAGGACACAAGAGCTGAAGATGGAGCGACCATACCGAGTGTACCGGAGGAGTTCCTTGCGGTTGTTAACCACACCATGGGAATTGCTCAGCAACTTGAATCGGAACCACTTCCGAGTATCAAGGCAGATTTGTGTATTGTCAATTTCTACCAAAAGGGTGGAAGATTGGGTTTACACCAAGATAAGGACGAAACACCCGAGTCTCTAAGTAAGGGAGTACCCGTGGTGTCTTGGTCCATTGGTGATACCGCAGTGTTTATGTATGGCAAGCAGAAGCGTGCGGACCTCGCGAAGAAGTTGATGTTGAAGTCAGGAGATGTGTTAATCATGGGTGGGCAGTCGAGTGTAATACCATCATGGTGTAAGGATGAGTTTTATGAATAAAGCAGTGTTGATTTCTTAAGTATTCCACCCGTGTTGTTACCAATATACTTATCAAGTTTATGAAATAAATTAGGCGCTGCACTCGGAACGGAAGGTACACTAAGTGTGTGTACAGAGGCAGAGGCCGGCGGAAGCGGCACTATCCTCACCGGTACCTTCCCAGTGAATGGCGTGGATGCGTCGATCCTGTTCGACTCTGGAGCCTCACATACATTTGTCTCACTCCCATTTGCGAGGAGATTGGGGTTAGACGTGGAGGAGCAACCTGACTTCCTAGTCACTCTCCCGTCTAAGGAGCGGATTCGATGCACCCGTTATTACCATGCCACCGTCCGAATTAAGAATGAGGAGTTCCTGATCGACTTGATAGAGTTCGAGGGGCTCGGATTTGATGTGATTGTGGGGATGAATTGGTTGGAGCGGTATAAGGGCCGAATCATATGTGCCGAGCACCGTCTGCTTCTTCGGAGTCCGTCTGGGGTTATCATTTCATACCGCCAGAGGCCCAGGGAGCCTTCGACACAGATCATCTCCGCCATGGCCATGTATCATGAAATCAGAAGAAAAGATGTATACCTCTGCTATGTCCAGGACATAGAGAGAGACCCTGAGTTTAGCCCAGATGTGCCGGTTGTGTCGGAGTTTCCTGATGTCTTTCCTAAGGAACTCCCGGGCATGCCGCCCACACGGGCAGTTGAGTTTGAGATTGACTTGGTACCGGGCACCGGACCTATAGCGAAGGCGCCCTACCGTATGGCTCCAGGTGAGATGACAGAGCTCAAAGAACAACTGCGAGACCTACTCGACAAGGGATTTATCCGCCGTAGCGTTTCACCATGGGGAGCACCAGTCCTTTTTGTGAAGAAAAAGGATGGTAGTCTCCGCCTCTGCATCGAATACAGAGAGCTGAATGCTGTGACGGTGAAGAACCGTTACCCATTGCCACGTATCGATGATTTGTTTGATCAGCTGAGAGGTGCATCTGTGTTCTCTAAGATCGATCTGCGATCAGGTTACCATCAGATTGCTATCAGGGACAGTGACATTGAGAAGACCACATTCCGAACCAGATATGGACACTATGAATTCACGGTCATGCCGTTTGGGTTATCTAATGCACCGGCAAAGTTTATGGACTTGATGAATCGTTTGTTTTTAGAGTAGTTGGATAAGTCAGTAGTTGTCTTCATCGATGATATTCTTATCTATTCTAAGTCCAAGGTTGAGCATGAAAATCACCTGAGGAGTGTATTGCAGACATTGAGAGAGAACCAGCTTTATGCGAAGTTCTCGAAGTGTGAATTTTGGTTGGACCAAGTGTGAGCCTCGATTTCAAACCCTATCCTATGTGGATTAAGTTGATTAGGATCTAATTGGGTTTTAGGTCCACTAATAACCTAAGATTTATAACTATGTCATATAACAATAATTATTAAAACCTAAGCTAGCTCACTGGAACCTATTATGAGTCGCCACCTAATTTTAACCTAGAGTAAATCAGGAAAGGTAGATTTCGGGTTCGGGGGCTTGGTATTCGACTTATTTAGGGTTCAAATTACTTTCATTACCCTTCCTAGGTCGTTTTTCCTCTACTTGGTTTATTTATGGCTTATTACGAGTCGTTTTAACCTAAGTGCGCAAGCTTCTGTTTTTTTGTGTTTTTTAGCATTTTTGACAGAAAATTAAAGTGAAATTAAAGCTACCTAAACTAGGGTTTCGGAGGCAGAATTAGGTCAAATTTCGTTTACGTCCGTAGCCACGGACACCATGTCCGAGACCACAGACCCCAGCTAACCTAATTATACAGAAAAGTCGAATTTGTGGAAAAACAAATGTTTGAAAAGTCCGGGGCCACGGACAGCCTATCCGTGGTCCCGGACATTATTTTAGAAAACGTAAATTTTAAAATCCTGCCGCCGTCCGTGGGCGTCCGAGGCCACGGACAACCCGTCCGTGGTCCCGGACCATAGGTCCGAGATCCCGGACAACCCACGGACAGGGGTTTTATGGTGGTTCCCGAAGGTGTTTTCGGCTCAAAATTTATGCACGTGTAGCCTGAAAGGTGTACAATTCGTTAGTAATTGAAAGATTGCAGTTTGAAGTCGAATTATGTA